>JACEFZ010016749.1:0-197500 GCA_014155875.1 Cepaea nemoralis
TGTCAGTCTCTTAGATCCAGTGGTCCCTGGACATAACAAAGCCATAATGCTAGCGTTAAATGTTTGTTTGGTCTGTTTAATTTTCACAGACATGCACAGAAATAGATGCATGTGTGACCCTGCTCACACAAAGATGCCTTTTGCAAAATACTAATGACAATAATCTTGGCTGGTTGTCTGGTGAATTCTCTGGAAGAGGATTCAAATAGTTTGAACCATGACATAAGTTTGCTTCCATCAGAGTGAGGTGCATATGGGGGCTTTCCTCCTGACCTGATACTGAAGAACCATCTTTACGGGGACCTTAATGCAGAAACCCAGCTCAGAACCCAGCGGGTCATGTATGACCAGTGCTGGAACTTCACATTTGCAGATATGCATCATTAAATCAAACGAACATACTTTATTTTCAAAGGGTCACAAATTGGGCACGCAGGCCTGCCTTACATTCAGCCTTTCCAAACACTCGTCTTTTGTACATCAATTATCTATTGTGCATGTTACATTCACACAGAAAAAAAACATTGTCAAATGAATGCTGTGTCAATTGACTGCACAGCACAGATGGACTGATGAAGTCACGCCTTGAGCTGGTAATGTCTGGCCATGGGTTTATGTATTTTACTGTCAACAGACTACAACCCAATGCCCAGACAGAGTAATAATAATATATAATGCATCAGATGTCAGTATGGCCAAATGGATACGAGCGCTTGTTCTTGAATATCCGGTGTGCTGATACCGAGATAGCAGGTTCAATCCCTACACCGGTCAGTTGGACTAAAATGTTGACTTCTCGATCTTGACTTGGGGACATAAATTACAAGTTCCTCTGAAGTCAAAGTGGGTTTGCCTGATGGCGAGGGAAACTTGTAATAGTGAAAGCTTATCCACACGCAAACATCAGTCTAGTGCACTAGAAGTAGTAGCACGTGTATGGACTACGCTTGATTTCAAAGCAAGCAAGTGTCAAAACAAAATATACGTATAATGCATCGATCAGCAAGACTTACCAGGAAGAATTCCGACCAACTTACCTCCAACCTTTCTTGTCTACTTTCAAGCCACTGTAGGATGTGAGAGTTGTGCTGCAAGATGACATTTTCTGGAATCTTCTCCCTACAAAAATCAAATGGCACAGAACTAATTCAACAAGCAGACAATGTTAAACCAAAGCACATTTTCATACATATCTCATAGAACTCCCTTTGGGGCATTGTAGCTGAGGCACTATGGAACATGTACAAGAAATGTGTGGCAGAGAACAGTAGGATGGTTGTTGTTGATCCTAATGCTTGCCAAGTTGACTGCTCTTTGCAGCCCAGTGCCATTATTTTGAAGGTGTAGATCCTTTGTGGCTGTCCCTGAGACCCAAAGAGGGAGTTAGTAACTGTTGGAGACAGCTGTAGTAGCTTTCCCTTGCAGCTTGAAAGTATAATGAACGTGAAGAGAACAAGACAGTTTGTTTCATAAAGATAAAAACAATGTCCGCACAGGGGCAATGTAGGGGACTGATAGTTTAAAAACTGGAGAAGTAGACACTGGGTTTTCCTGATAAGGCCTGTGATGTTGCCATTAGCTTTTAGGTTGGGACACTTCATTAAAAAATCAGGGCATGTTGTTCCCTTTGATAGTCTTCTCTAATATGAAGTAAGATCAAGAGGTGGTGACATCAGAAAATACAAACTGGACTAAATTCTAATAGCAAAGAAACCTTTGAGATTAAAAAGCACAACAGAAATCATGTTATTCCAAAGGCAAACACTAAACTTTCACAGAAATTTCATGGTTGTCGTATGTGGAAGGCATTGGGTAGCGTGTCTACCATACCAATTGCTGTGGAAATGCAGCAGGAATCAGCACTCAGAAAACTCTAAGACAGGGGTTAAAGGCAAGGAGATAGATTTCACTGCACCAGGTTTTATCCCACATGGTTTGGTCTTTCTCCACAGAGCGGCTTGTTGCCTGCTGAAAGCATCACACAGAGTACGAACTCCATAGCTCCAGCGACAACCCCCTGAGGTTTAACAAACAAACTGCTCTTGTGAACTGAATAATGGAGTCCAAAAATAAATCCACGACCTTCAGAGCACAAGGTAGATAGCTTGACCACTACACCACAAAGACCCAAAGTCTGAGAGAGTCAAGAAAGAAATGAGTTGATGTCCTCCAGCTACTATGCACAAAAGAGAATTTCATGCACTACATATAAATATTGACTGCTCATTAAATTATGATTATGATAAAAAGTAAGATTCAGAGACAATAATCACCTCAATTACTGAAGTATTAAAAGGCAACCTCATTGTTGCAGTAGCAACTTCGATCTCAATTCTCATGCTGGAGACTGTTATTTGGTATGCTCCATTCTGCTTGATGATTCTTTTTCTGTGGTCATCAGGAATGTTGTTTAGGATGTAATTGCGTTGTGCCTGTTTACATGATCTTTTGGCCGTCACATCCGACTTCTTCAGGCATTTGTTGACCAGGTTCATCTTCCCGGATGATGATTCTATCTCTCACATCAGCCAGGAAACCCAACCCTGTTTTTGGACTACTCAGCATCAATCATCTGTGTACACTGTTGTGTCATCAACCCCAGCTTGACAATCTTCTTTTTCTTACTGATCATGCTGTGCTGTGTTTGTGACCATGGACCTATCCACAGCCTTCTGTTTCTTGTGTTGCCAATCATTACTTATACCGATATTTCTCCATGCCATCATGTCAAACTGTCCAGCATTTTGAGATTCTTCTTCTTCTTCTTCGTTCATCCGGAGTTTTTTTTTCGGATGTGATTGCGTTGTGCCTGTTTACAGCAGAGCTGCGTTCTTGCGCCGTTAGGCCGACACATCCGACTTCTGCGGGCATTTGTTGACCGGGTTAACCTTCCCGGGGGTTTCTTAGGACGTTTGACTCTCACTGTTGTGGTGTTATCCCCCATCCCAGCTGGTCCATATAGAACAGCCAAAGATCCTGGTCAGCCCTCAAGGGAAGGCAGGGGCAGACCATGGGCATTCCCCGCCATCCAAGGAGGCTTCCATACTTGCAGAGCCGATACATAGCGCTCTGGTACTGGGCTCACCCAAGGAATCGTCACGTCCTGCACATGGCTGCTTAGCCTCACTTCCGTATATTGGGCCTTCCGTTCACCATAGGCTGTTCTTCCGGAAACCAGAAGTATGCAGTCTGCAGATGACATCCACACAGTGAGCTTTCGATTCGGACTTTCCATGTAATGGATTTGCTATCCAAGCAATATTCCATTTCGTGCCACTAGGACACTTTTCCACCTTTTATGAAGTCCACACAGTGGGCTTTAGATTACGGACTTTCCACGTAATGGATTTGCTATCCAAGCAATATTCCATTTCATGCCACTAGGACACTTTTCCACCTTTTATGAAGCCCACACAATGGGCTTTTGATTCGGACTTTCCACGTAATGGATTTGCTATCCAAGCAATATTCCATTTCGTGCCACTAGGACACTTTTCCACCTTTTATGAAGCCCACACAGCGAGCTTTCGATTTGGACTTTCCACATAATGGATTTGCTATCCAAGCAATATTCCATTTCATGCCTCTGGGTCTTCATGCACCTTTAAATGTCAACCTGTATGTAGTTAAAGTAAGCTGCGGTCAACTTGAGCTTGTTGATATCTCCATAGAGCTTGTCCTCAAATGAAGCAGGTGTGGGCCAAAATATCTTTCTCTGTTCTGCATACGTTGGGCAATCCTGCAGCAAATGTTTTGCTGTCATTTTTCCAGTTCTACAATTACATTCATCGGTATCTCCTATCTTTAGTTTATTGAACAAGTGGTATTTCAGCCTGTTATGTCCTGTGCGGAGTCTGAAGATTGCTACTTGTTCTCTTCGGTCGAGTTTGTAATATGCATCATCCTTCTGATGGCCTGGATGCTCAGATTCCCATTTGGTTCTATAAGTGCTTTTTATCAACCTCTTTGCCTCATTATAGGTTATGTCTATGTCAGGCTGTGGTAGTCGTCCGCCCTCTTTTGCCAGTCTGTCAGCCTCTTCGTTTCCAGGTATACTGCAATGTGATGGGATCCACTGTATTACAACTTTTTTGGATTTCTGGCATAGACCATGGAGTGCTGCTCTTAGGTCAGTTAGTTCTGTGCTGTTATTGCTCTTGAGTATTGAGACAGCTGACTTTGCATCTGTGAAGATAGCTATTTGCTTCTCTTTATTTTCCTCCATCAGGAGCATTTCTGCTGCAGTTTTCAAAGCCTCTACCTCCGCTTTGAAGTTACTTGAAAATTTTCCAGTTGCCATTGAATGTGTTTTTTTCACTCCATTTTTTAAATTTAGGAGAATTCCTCCTCCTCCATTCTCTATTGAATTTTTGGCTGATCCATCTGTATATGCATGGGTCCAATTCCTGCTTGGGTAATGTTCTTTTATGTAGTTTAGGGTTATTTCTCTTCTTTCGGTTTCATGCTGAGTGTTCTTTTTCTCAATACCAGGAATGTTTTCTATCATCTCAGGCAGTTGCTGCTGTCTCCAAGCTGGGAACTTGTGTGCATTGTGTATGGGCTTGACTGTTGATATGTTAAGTATAGGATCTGCCCTAATCCTTCGTTTTGCAGTTTCTACAAAGTTGCTACGCTTCAGTCTTCCCTTTCCAAAACCATTAAATCTGTTGTACATAGGGTGGTCTGTCAATCTTCTAAATTTTTCTGCTTGTTGCTGGGCTCTGCTATCTCTTCTATCCTGCATTGGTTGTAAACAAGTGATCTTTTCTAGTTCATTAATAGGCGTTGTCTTCAGGCTTCCAGTTATGATTCGCATTCCTTGGTTTTGGACTCTACTTATTTTGTTAAAGTTTGACTTAGCTGCTGTTGCCCAAGCTGCAATGCCATATTCCAGTACTGGCCTCACCCGTCCAGTATATAACTTCTTGAGAACTTTCTCATCTGCTCCCCACGTTGTACCAGCAAGCTTTTTCATGATTGCCATTCTCTGCCTTGCTCTTGTTCGATTTTTCTCAACCTGTGTCTTCCATGTCAGGCGACGATCAAAGGTGACTCCTAGATAGTTTGGATTTTCTTCATGGCGCAATATTTTTCCATTCAATACCAGCTTAGGTTGCTGAGTTTTATTTGAGAGGGAGAACACTGTGCATGTTGTTTTCTCCTCACTTATCTTCACTAGCCATGATTTTGACCAGTCCTCTAGCGCTAATAAGGCTTGCTGTATTCTGCTGTTAGCTGTACTAATATATTCTTCAGATGTCCATATGGCTAGGTCATCTGCAAAGGAGGATGTGTGTACTCTGGCTGGAAAATTTTCTGTGATGTCATTTATATATGCTAGGAATAATGTTGGTGAAAGAACTCCTCCTTGGGGGACACCTTGCTCCAGCAGCATCATTTTGCTTGTTTGTCCTTGTACTTTTGTCCTGGCAGTTCTGTTCTCAAGGTAGTGGCTGATCCATTTATACATTTTTCCACAAACATGCATGTTTTGCAGTTTTACTTTCAGTCCTTCCTTCCATACTTTATCAAATGCTTTTTCTAAATCTATCCAGACTGCTAGTGTGTGCTTTTTCTCTTGGAAGGCATCCTCTATTTCCTGAGCTATATAGGTTATTTGATCTTCAGTGGATCTGTATTTTCTGAATCCTGCTTGGTGTGGTGTTAAGAGTTTGTTTTCTTCCAGATGCCATGTTAGCCTGCCATTGATAATGCGTTCCATTAATTTTCCTACACAGCTAAGTAGACTGATAGGTCGATAGCCATTTGGTTCTTCCAGGTCTTTTCCTTTCTTTGGGACTGGTATTAGTATAGCTTCCTTCCATGCCTGTGGGACTATTCCTCTCTTCCAGCTGTTATTTAGGACTGCTAGTAGTTTCTTCTTTGCCTTGGTGCCTAGTCCTATTAGCATTTCATTTGTGATTCCATCCTTTCCTGGTGATTTCTTCTTTTTTAGGGTATTCATTGCCTGTTCCATTTCTTCCATTGTTAGATTTGCCATCATATATTCTGCTGCTGTCTCTGTATTTCTATGATGTATCTGTTTGTCTTTGATTGCTTTCTTCTGTTCGGTTGTAATATCAATGTGGTTTGCATTTGCATAGTGTTCCATTAGTGCATTTGCAGCCTTTTTGCCTGTAAGCAAGGCATTTCCTTGTTTAATTGTTATTTGTTTGTTTCTAGGTCCTTCATTGTTCATGGCTTTCACTAGTTTCCATAGTTTGTTTCCATCCCTGTCAAAATTCAGGTTTTCTGTTTTTTCCCTCCAACAATCTCTTGTTGTTTGATTTACTGTTCTTTTATATTTTGCTGAGATGGCTTTGAGAGAGATGTTTGCTTCAATTGTTTGTTCTCTCTCTGCTGTCTTCCTGGCATCTTCAACTTTGTCCTCCAAACTTTGTAGTTCTTCAGTCCAGTATGGTTTGTAATTTTTCCTCGCTCCTCTTGGAATGGACTCAGTGGCTGCCTGTATTATCGCTCTGTTTAGACTTTCCACCATTTGCTTTATGTTGCCATATCGTGTATTTATGTTTTCACAATATTTGTCTGTTAGTATGGCAAATCTGTCCCAATCTGCTCGTTTGTAATTCCAGCGGGGCAAGGGCTTTTGCTCCTGTGGAACATACTCCATATTCATTTCAAGCTTGATTGGTCTGTGGTCACTACCTGCTAATTGGTCCAGCACATGGCGATCGATTTTGTGGAGGATGTCTCCTGTGCAGAAAGCTAAGTCTGGAGTAGAAGTGGTAAGCCATCTTCTGGAGTAGAAGCTCGGTGTGTCATCCGCTTTGTTGAGTAGATGGAGATTTGAGTCTATTTCCCAGTCCTCCAATTCATCTCCTCTTTTGTCAGTATCTGGGTATCCCCATCTTTCTGAACGGCTATTAAAGTCTCCGACAATAATGCAGTTTGTGTCAGTTATTTTCATGTTTGAGAGTGTAAGGTCCTTATCTGCTGGGCTATACAGATTGTAGATTCTTATTTTCACGTCCTTTATCATTATATCAACACCTATAATTTCCGTTTGGTTGTTCAGAGATCACAGATACTTCGCTGCAAGGTATTGTATTTCGTGTAAGTATTAGAACTCCTCCTTTGTGTCCTTCGCGGTCGAAACGTGTGGCCTGATATCCTCTGACTGAGAATTTGTGATTGGCGTTGAGGTGTGTCTCTTGAATGCATGCCACATCTATTCTATCTTTATGAAGACGCTGTGTTAGGGAGTCTTTCTTCTTGTAAACTCCTTCGGCATTCCACTGTAGTATGTTGAGTGTCCGGGGTATTTGGTCAATAGCTCTTAACCTACTCCTCTGTGCCTTGACTCCACAGCACAGGGGAAGGTGACCACCAGTAGTCATGGGTGGACCCCCTCGAGGCAGGGGGCCCGGCACTATCACCGCCTGATGGGACTTCACGGGATTAGCACCATATCGATTAATTTTGATTTGTGACATCATGAATTAAGTTACGTTGCACTGCTTTGTCAAGCCTGTGGCTCAGTACATCCGATTTCGACAAGCATTTATTCGGGATGCTTTCCCTAGCCTTTGACTGTCCCCAGTCTACCTACAAGGCAGCAGGTTTCACGTTGCACTGCTTTGTCAAGCCTGTGGCTCAGTGCATCCGATTTCGACAAGCATGTATTTGGGGTGCTTTCCCTAGCCTTTGACTGTCCCCAGTCTACCTACAAGGCAGCAGGTTTGTGTGTCTCTTCGTCTGGTCCCTCTCCCTTGACCTGTCCGACATGGGTGGCCCTACCAGTAGCTGTGCTACCGTCGGCATAGCTCTTGGGGTCATTGGGACGCACAAGCCCCTCTACCTCGTCACGGTGGACACACAGCAGAGGGGATTAACCATCTCACAAACCATCATTAACCATCTCACAAATCATCATTAACCATCTCACAAACCATCATTAACAATCTCACAAATCATCTCGCTGACCATCACCAAGTAGACCACAAACAATTCTATTTGCACAATGTCAGAAACCATCATATACAATGTCGCACTACGAGATACTACATTATCTATCCTCTCACAAACCATCAATAACCACCTCACATAGCATCATTAACCATCTCACAAACTATTATTAACCATCTCACAAACCACAATTAACGATCTTACAAACCATCATTAGCCATCTCACATACCATCATTAACCATCTTACAAACCATCATTAACCATCTCACAAACCATCATTAACAATCTCACAAACCATCTCGCTGACCATCAGCAAGTAGACAACAAACATTGCTATTTGAACAATGTCAGAAACCATCATACACAATGTCGCACTAGGAGATACTACATCATCTTTCGTCTCACAATCGATCATTAACCATCTCACAAACGATCATTAACCATCTCACAAAACATCATTAACCATCTCACAAAACATCATTAACCATCTTACAAAACATCATTAACCATCTCACAACCCATCATTAACCATCTCACAAACCATTATTAAACATCTCACAAATCATCATTAACCATCTCAAACCCCATCATTAACCATCTCACAAACCATCATTAACCATCTCACAATCCATCATTAACCATCTCACAAACCATCATTAACCATCTCACAAACCGTCGTTAGCCATCTCACAAATCATCATTTACAATCTCACACACCATTATTAACCATCTCACAAACCATCATTAACCATCTCACAAACCATCATTAACGATCTCACAAACCACCATTAACCATTTCACAAACCATCATTAACCATCTCACAAACCATCATTAACCACCTCACAAAGCATCATTAACCATCTCACAAACCATCATTAACCATCTTACTAACCATCATTAATTATCTCACAAACCATCATTAACCATCTCAATCCCCATCATTAACCATCTCACAAACCATCATTAACCATCTCACAAACCATCATTAACCATCTCACAAACCATCATTAACCATCTCACAAACCGTCATTAGCCATCTCACAAATCATCATTTACAATCTCACACACCATTATTAATCATCTCACAAACCATCATTAACCATCTCACAAACCATCATTAACGATCTCACAAACCACCATTAACCATTTCACAAACCATCATTAACCATCTCACAAACCATCATTAACCACCTCACAAAGCATCATTAACCATCTCACAAACCATCATTAACCATCTTACTAACCATCATTAATTATCTCACAAACCATCATTAACCATCTCAATCCCCATCATTAACCATCTCACAAACCATCATTAACCATCTCACAAACCATCATTAACCATCTCACAAACCATCCTTAACCATCTCACAAACCGTCATTAGCCATCTCACAAATCATCATTTACCATCTCACAAAACATCATTAACCATCTCACAAACCATCATTAACCATCTCACAAACTATCATTAGCCATCTCACAAACCACCATTAACCATCTCACAAACCATCATTAACCATCTAACAAGACATCATTAACCATCTTACAAAACATCATTAACCATCTCACAAACCATCATTAACCATCTCACAAACCATTATTAACCATCTCACAAACCATCATTAACCATCTCAAGCCCCATCATTAACCATCTCACAAACCATCATTAACCATCTCACAATCCATCATTAACCATCTCACAAATCATCATTAACCATCTCACAAACCGTCATTAGCCATCTCACATATCATCATTTACCATCTCACAAACCATCATTAGCCATCTCACAAACCACCATTAACCATTTCACAAACCATCATTAGCCATCTCACAAACCACCATTAACCATTTCACAAACCATCATTAACCATCTCACAAACTATCATTAGCCATCTCACAAACCACCATTAACCATCTCACAAACCATCATTAACCATCTAACAAGACATCATTAACCATCTTACAAAACATCATTAACCATCTCACAAACCATCATTAACCATCTCACAAACCATTATTAACCATCTCACAAACCATCATTAACCATCTCAAACCCCATCATTAACCATCTCACAAACCATCATTAACCATCTCACAATCCATCATTAACCATCTCACAAACCATCATTAACCATCTCACAAACCGTAGTTAGCCATCTCACAAATCATCATTTACCATCTCACAAACCATTATTAACCATCTCACAAACCATCATTAACCATCTCACAAACCATCATTAGCCATCTCACAAACCACCATTAACCATTTCACAAACCATCATTAACCATCTCACAATCCATCATTAACCATCTCACAAACCATCATTAACCATCACACAAACCGTCAGTAGCCATCTCACAAATCATCATTTACCATCTCACAAACCATTATTAACCATCTCACAAACCATCATTAACCATCTCACAAATCATCATTAGCCATCTCACAAACCACCATTAACCATTTCACAAACCATCATTAACCATCTCACAAACCATCATTAACCACCTCACAAAGCATCATTAACCATCTCAAAATCCATCATTAACCATCTCTCAAACCATCATTAACCATCTCACTAACCATCATTAATTATCTCACAAACCATCATTAACCATCTCAAACCCCATCATTAACCATCTCACAAACCATCATTAACCATCTCACAAACCATCATTAACCATCTCACAAACCATCATTAACCATCTCACAAACCGTCATTAGCCATCTCACAAATCATCATTTACCATCTCACAAAACATCATTAACCATCTCACAAACCATCATTAACCATCTCACAAACTATCATTAGTCATCTCACAAACCACCATTAACCATCTCACAAACCATCATTAACCATCTAACAAAACATCATTAACCATCTTACAAAACATCATTAACCATCTCACAAACCATCATTAACCATCTCACAAACCATTATTAACCATCTCACAAACCATCATTAACCATCTCAAGCCCGATCATTAACCATCTCACAAACCATCATTAACCATCTCACAATCCATCATTAACCATCTCACAAACCATCATTAACCATCTCACAAACCGTCATTAGCCATCTCACATATCATCATTTACCATCTCACAAACCATCATTAGCCATCTCACAAACCACCATTAACCATCTCACAAACCATCATTAACTATCTCACAAACCATCATTAACCATCTCACAAACAATCATTAACCATCTCACAAACAATCATTAACCATCTCACAAACCATCATTAACCATCTCATAAACCATCTCCCTGACCATCACCAAGTAGACCACAAACAATGCTATTTGAACAATGTCAGAAACCATCATACACAATGTCGCACTACGAGATACTACATCATCTATCGTCTCACAAACCAGAATCTCCTTTCTGAACAGCCGCGCTTGATGTGTGCAGTACCAGAAACACATATCTGTTGTTATGTTCAGTATCTCAGAGGTGAACAACTATTCAATTGCACATGACTATTTTTTTTTGCAAAATTATATGACATCATCTAATATGTCACAACCCATATCTACTGTATGGCATGGCATCCTCTACTATGTAACAACCCACCATCTACTGTTTGACATGGCATCCTCTACTATGTGACAACCCACCATCTACTGTCTGACATGGCTATCCTCTACTATGTGACAACCCACCACTCTACTGTCTGACATGGCATCCTCTACTATGTGACAACCCACCACCTACTGTTTGACATGGCATCCTCTACTATGTGACAACCCACCACCTACTGTTTGACATGGCATCCTCTACTATGTGACAACCCACCACCTACTGTTTGACATGGCATCCTCTACTATGTGACAACCCACCACCTACTGTTTGACATGGCATCCTCTACTATGTGACAACCCACCACCTACTGTTTGACATGGCATCCTCTACTATGTGACAACCCACCACCTACTGTTTGACATGGCATCCTCTACTATGTGACAACCCACCACCTACTGTTTGACATGGCATCCTCTACTATGTGACAACCCACCACCTACTGTTTGACATGGCATCCTCTACTATGTGACAACCCACCACCTACTGTTTGACATGGCATCCTCTACTATGTGACAACCCACCACCTACTGTTTGACATGGCATCCTCTACTATGTGACAACCCACCATCTACTGTATGGCATGGCATCCTCTACTATGTGACAACCCACAATCTACTGTCTGACATGGCATCCTCTACTATGTGACAACCCACCATCTACTGTCTGACATGGCATCCTCTACTATGTGACAACCCACAATCTACTGTCTGACATGATATCCTCTACTATGTGACAACCCACCATCCTACTGTTTGACATGGCATCCTCTACTATGTGACAACCCACCACCTACTGTTTGACATGGCATCCTCTACTATGTGACAACCCACCACCTACTGTTTGACATGGCATCCTCTACTATGTGACAACCCACCACCTACTGTTTGACATGGCATCCTCTACTATGTGACAACCCACCACCTACTGTTTGACATGGCTATCCTCTACTATGTGACAACCCACCACCTACTGTTTGACATGGCATCCTCTACTATGTGACAACCCACCACCTACTGTTTGACATGGTATCCTCTACTATGTGACAACCCACCACCTACTGTTTGACATGGCATCCTCTACTATGTGACAACCCACCACCTACTGTTTGACATGGCATCCTCTACTATGTGACAACCCACCACCTACTGTTTGACATGGCATCCTCTACTATGTAACAACCCACCATCTACTGTTTGACATGGCATCCTCTACTATGTGACAACCCACCATCCTACTGTTCTGACATGGCTATCCTCTACTATGTGACAACCCACCATCTACTGTCTGACATGGCATCCTCTACTATGTGACAACCCACCATCTACTGTCTGACATGGCATCCTCTACTATGTGACAACCCATCAGCTACTGTCTGACATGGCATCCTCTACTATGTGACAACCCATCATCTACTGTCTGACATGGCATCCTCTTCAATGTTACAACCTATCATCTACTGTCTGACATGGCATCCTCTTCAATGTTACAACCTATCATCTACTATCTTACATGGCATCATCTATTCTGTGATAAACCACCATCTACTGTCTGACATGGCATTCTCTGTTATATGACAACCCATCATCTACTATATGACAACCCATTATCTACTATCTGACAACACATCATCTACTATATGACAACCCATTATCTACTATCTGACAACACATCATCTACTGTTGAACATGGCGTCCTCTACTACATGATAACCCATCATCTACTGTCTTTCCGCAGTTATCTCCATATGGTGACCTGTCTTGTGAGGACTTGCCTCCCCTGGAGCTACCACCTTCTGACAACAGAGGTCCTATCACGCCAGTGCCCAAAGGGATACGACCTATGCTGAGAAAATACAGAATTGAGGTTAGTTAGTTAGTTAGTTAGTTAGTCAGTCAGTCAGTCAGTCAGTCAGTCAGTCAGTCAGTCAGTCAGTCAGTCAGTTAGTTAGTTAGTTAGTTAGTTAGTTAGTTAGTTAGTTAGTTATTTATTTAGTCGACAGATCATCCCCATTGCACATCGAACCATTCAGTCCATAAGTGCTCGGATCCCCTCAGCAAATCCCGCAGCGTGTAGCGGCTAATGACACCAGTTCTGTGTCGGTTTATCAATCTTCTTTGGCTTCCTGAGTAGTGTTCCTTGTTTGGCCACCCCTCTTTTAATTTGCTGTTCTCGCAGTCTGGCCATGATTGTATATTCACAGTCATTACTTGGTTCTCGCAAAAGTCTTACTTCTCGTAGAGCATTCAGAATGTCAGCCTGGTCCATGGCACGTCCGCCCTCAACAGTAGCCATACCTGCGAGCTTGTCAGCCCGCTCATTTCCTTGTACTCCCGCATGCCCTGGCACGAAGATGAAACTAATCTTTGCCAGCCGAGACCGCTTCAGAGACAGCAACCATTCTCTTCCTATCCACCCCTCCTCTATCCTCTTGAGCATGCTCATTGAGTCACTAAGGAAACATACCCTAGTGAATGTCTGTGTCTCGAGCCACACAGCTGACGTCACAGCGTTAACAGAATGAACAACGAATTAACGAACGAACATGTTTGTTTTGGTGTACAGTACCTTCTGATATACCATGTATGTGTGTGTGTTGAAGCTAGAGTTATAAAGTGTCATATAAATGGTCAAATCTCAAAATATGCAAACACATTTACAAGCGACAACAGTAAGCTGGACAAAGCAGTTTCCGGCAGTATATTGTTCTATTGAGCTTCGCTTTGTAGTAACCGACAGTTTGTCTGTCTGTAAGAGCTGTCTGAATGTACGGTGCAGGACACCGTCATCTCTTTGTTAGTTCTGAATCATGTCGGGCCATTATCGGCAGCATAGACTATGTAAGTAAAGTCAGGTAAATAAGGGACCCATCTCTACCCCATGTTGCAAGTCCAGTATTCTTAACTATCCAGCGGCACTCAATGGATGACGGGGTCAACATCACGCCGATCGCGTTTACTTCCCGGAGCACTTCCTGATATCTGCTTCATGCATGGTCGACACGGGAGCCAAGATTTGTGTATTTTTAAAACATGTCCCCGTTTCGATGGGGATTCGAACACATGACCACAGAGACGGCCAATAAGCGTGCTTGACACAGCTCTACCGCGGCCACAGGCAGCATGGACGACAATAACACTGAGTGTTATCTGGGCGGTGGGTATAGGCATGTCCACAGCATCACTTCTGTAAGAGCATGGCTGCTCCTCCTCCGTACTCCTTGCTGGCGCTGTTGGAAGGTATGTCTGTTTAGTCGTTTATTATTGCATCATCATGTAGCATCACAGTATGCACACAAGAGTCATCTGAGAATATCATCATCATGATATGCCATGTCAAATAATCGTGGACAATTATGCTTCGCTAGAGATTACTGTTCCATGCGCATCTACTACTTCCTGTATTGAAATCTGTCTGTTCTATGATGCAAGACTGTTAGGATCCCATCCCTTCCTGTGACCTTGTCCAGTAATCCACCATCATCACGTGTCTAGGTTTTTTTGTAAAATGTCGCTCACATTACAGTCTACTGGAGAGACTCTCCCCCATTCGTCAGCTCCCCTGCTCTGAGCATTTCCGGGCCCAGGGTGTCTGTAACGTCCTGTGTTCACCTTCATACTGATCGGATCCTGTCTGTTTTTCAGAAACCACGGCTTTCATTACTGCTCTAGGAACCACCAGTCTGCACACCAATAAGTCGGACATGGGACAACGGATACTCACGCAAACCTCAGGTCCTTATGACATCACACTGATGTTGGACAACAGGATGTCTTCATCCGACATACAGGACCTCACGTGGAGATCAAAGCCAGCGAACACAAGCAAGCAAGCATTACTGCTCTTTCTTACCGAATTGACGTTTGGTGTGGCCAAAGTTCATACACTATTGTTCTGTTCTCAATATGTGGTCCACGACCTGGGTTGTGAACGTAAAGAGGAGCATGGGACAACTCCACGCTCCAAGTCGTGGTGAGTGAGAACATCATTCTTCACTGATGATACTCAGTGTTAGTGGTCAGTGAGAACATCATTCTTCACTGATGATACTCAGTGTTAGTGGTAAGTGAGAACATCATTCTTCACTGATGATAGTCAGTGTTAGTGGTCAGTGAGAACATCATTCTTCACTGATGATACTCAGTGTTAGTGGTCAGTGAGAACATCATTCTTCACTGATGATTGTCAGTGTTAGTAGTCAGTGAGAACATCATTCTTCACTGATGATTGTCAGTGTTAGTAGTCAGTGAGAACATCATTCTTCACTGATGATTGTCAGTGTTAGTGGTCAGTGAGAACATCATTCTTCACTGATGATACTCAGTGTTAGTGGTCAGTGAGAACATCATTCTTCACTGATGATACTCAGTGTTTAGTGGTCAGTGAGAACATCATTCTTCACTGATGATTGTCAGTGTTAGTGGTCAGTGAGAACATCATTCTTCACTGATGATACTCAGTGTTAGTGGTCAGTGAGAACATCATTCTTCACTGATGATACTCAGTGTTAGTGGTCCAGTGAGAACATCATTCTTCACTGATGATACTCAGTGTTAGTGGTCAGTGAGAACATCATTCTTCACTGATGATACTCAGTGTTAGTGGTCAGTGAGAACATCATTCTTCACTGATGATTGTCAGTGTTAGTGGTCAGTGAGAACATCATTCTTCACTGATGATTGTCAGTGTTAGTGGTCAGTGAGAACATCATTCTTCACTGATGATACTCAGTGTTAGTGGTCAGTGAGAACATCATTCTTCACTGATGATACTCAGTGTTAGTGGTCAGTGAGAACATCATTCTTCACTGATGATACTCAATGTTAGTGGTCAGTGAGAACATCATTCTTCACTGATGATACTCAATGTTAGTGGTCAGTGAGAACATCATTCTTCACTGATGAGTGTTAGTGGTAAGTGAGAACATCATTCTTCACTGATGATTGACAGTGTTAGTGGTCAGTGAGAACATCATTCATCACTGATAATAGTCAGTGTTAGTGGTCAGTGAGAACATCATTCTTCACTGATGATACTCAGTGTTAGTGGTCAGTGAGAACATCATTCTTCACTGATGATTGTCAGTGTTAGTGGTCAGTGAGAACATCAATCTTCACTGATGATTATCAGTGTTAGTGGTCAGTGAGAACATCAAACTTCACTGATGATTGTCAGTGTTAGTGGTCAGTGAGAACATCATTCTTCACTGATGAGTGTTAGTGGTAAGTGAGAACATCATTCTTCACTGATGATTGTTAGTGTTAGTGGTCAGTGAGAACATCATTCATCACTGATGATACTCAGTGGTAGTTGTCAGTGTGAACAACATTCTTCACTGATGATTGTCAGTGTTAGTAATCAGTGAGAACATCAATCTTCACTGATGATTGTCAGTGTTAGTTGTCAGTGGGAACATCATTCTTCACTGATGATTGTCAGTGTTAGTGGTTAGTGAGAACATCATTCTTCACTGATGATTGTCAGTGTTAGTGGTCAGTGAGAACATCAATCTTCACTGATGATTTTCAGTGTTAGTGGTCAGTGAGAACATCATTCTTCACTGATGAGTGTTAGTGGTAAGTGAGAACATCATTCTTCACTGATGATTGTCAGTGTTAGTGGTCAGTGAGAACATCAATCTTCACTGATGATTGTCAGTGTTAGTGGTCAGTGAGAACATCATTCTTCATTGATGATACTCAGTTTTAGTGGTCAGTGAGAACATCAATCTTCACTGATGATTTTCAGTGTTAGTGGTCAGTGAGAACATCATTCTTCACTGATGAGTGTTAGTGGTAAGTGATAACATCATTCTTCACTGATGATTGTCAGTGTTAGTGGTCAGTGAGAACATCAATCTTCACTGATGATTGTCAGTGTTAGTGGTCAGTGAGAACATCATTCTTCACTGATGATTGTCAGTGTTAGTGGTCAGTGTGAACATAATTCTTCACGGATGATTGACAGTGTTAGTGGTCAGTGAGAACATCATTCTTCACTGATGATTGTCAGTGTTAGTTGGCAGTGAGAACATCATTCTTCACTTATGATTGTCAGTGTTAGTGGTCAGTGAGAACATCATTCTTCACTGATGATAGTCAGTGTTAGTGGTCAGTGCGAACATCATTCTTCACTGATGATTGGCTGTGTTAGTGGTCAGTGAGAACATCATTCTTCACTGATGAGTGTTAGTGGTAAGTGAGAACATCATTCTTCACTGATGATTGTCAGTGTTAGTGGTCAGTGAGAACATCATTCTTCACTGATGATTGTCAGTGTTAGTGGTCAGTGAGAACATCATTCTTCACTGATGATTGTCAGTGTTAGTGGTCAGTGAGAACATCATTCTTCACTGATGACTATCAGTGTTGTATGTGCCCGGAGAACACTTGGGCCCTATCATATCAACCATGGCAGTGGGTCACGTCTAGGTCGAGGAGTCAACAGTCGCTCCTTAACAATGTGCTCAACGATAGGATTCTTCAGGTCGCCGTTGAAGTATTTGTATATCGCCTTCGTGAGACTACTGCATGTATTGCTGACTGTTGAGACTGACTGTAGTGATAAAAGAAAGTTATTTGCATATCCTTTAGTCGCAGTCAACCCCAGCATTTTGTTTGTTTGTTTTGCTGCTTGTGATTTCTTGGCAAGATTACGTTCAGTAGTGTGCCATAGCTTTCTGTACTACCGGCACTTATACCATTGTATGGAAACCAACTCAAGGTGGTCTCCTTCCAAATGGTCCGTAGCTGTGTTTCGAAAGCGATATGCGGGATTACGTATTGCCTTCATAACCATTTCGCCACAGTGAAAAACTTAAATGATGTCTGGAGTTCTAAAGCGAACCTAGTGCAATGAAAAGCACACATACATACCACTATTACTTTTGCTTCCTCTCTCTCTCTCTCTCTCTCTCTCTCTCTCTCTCTCTCTCTCTCTCTCTCTCTCTCTTTCGCTTCCTCTCTCTCTCTCGCTTCCTCTCTTTCTCTCTCTCTGTCTCTGTCTCTCTCTCTCATCTCTCTCTCTCTCTCTCTCTCTCTCTCTCTCTCTCTCACACACACACACACACGAAGATGTATTAGTCTGGAAACTGATGTTACAGCCCCCCCCCCCGGACCACGCCCCTCTACTGACCCCCATTCTCAGCAACTCATGTTAGCTCGGCAGTTGCATGCTTGTGTTATGTAGGTTTTCCTAGGACGTCCTCATTGTCTCTTGTCCCGCATCTTTGCCTGTCAGCACTCTCAGCTGTAGACCCCTGTGAGGTATCAATACAACTAACCTTGTGTGTGTTGTCAATGTGCTTCATCAAATAGACATTTATTATAGGTGTTGTTCTGGGGTGTGCGTGACCTCAAGCGTGTACAGCTGCAGTCTGTGGATCACCCACGCATTGACGTCGAGTGTGCAGGTCACGTGGTGTCATCCTCCGTGATCGCCAACTGCAAGAAGAACCCAAACTTCAACGTGCCGGTCAAGTACTTCGACGTGGTAAGTGTCACTTTCCAATGACTGTCTTTAAGATTTCTTGGTTGCCTAGAGCTCTTCTTTTGTTGCTTCTTTTGGCGGGGCATCTGAACTGTGTCTTTTATCACACAATATTACTTTGTATTCATTTCTTATGGACACCGACTTAAGTTACATGGGCTTAGTTGTGATCTAAATCTTGTGTCTTGCTTATACGTTCTTCTGTTGTGTATGCTGTCTGGCGTTATCCAGTTTTCTCAACCAGTCATCTCAAATCGATTTGATTCTAATCGATTTGCCAATAGAAGATCTGAAACAGCTGTGTAATACCAAGCATAAATAGAGACTGTGACCATCGTCCTGTTGTGTTATACACGAGATAAACGATTTACAAACATAAAATAAAAATCCTCACACAGCGACCTCAGAAGTAATCAATACAAAGAAAATAAAGGATGGTGAGATACAATAAGTACAAAACAAGAGATGGAAACAGCAATCGACCAATAACGAGAAATCTGGTAATGCATAGAAAAACTTTGGCGTTATTTTAAAACTACAAAACTGGTGGGGTGGGAGGGGGGTAAAGTGGAAAAAAACAACCATATGGCGACATGAGCAAGCAAAGAATGCAGTAAAAGAGAAGGGATACTGCCAAGAGATGATGAAGACTATAACCTATATCAGGGGTCATCAAACTATGACCCGCGGGCCGGATCCTGCCCGCGACGGCATTTCATCCGGTCCACCGACGGTACTCGAACTTGCTTGATATAACGTATGGAACACGAGAGGTTGTGATACAATTTAAATGTAAATATTATGTTTAGAATAATAGGAGATCTTCAAACTTGTGGAGACCTCCTGGCTGTTATATATCTTAAGTTTACCATTTTCAATGATAAATTATTGTATTTAGATTTTCTTGTTTATTGTAATGTTTGCTTATTTCGCGCCATCCCAAGTCCTTCTCCGGCTCGTGGTAGCACCACCTACGCTCTGACGTAATCAAGGTTTCCATGGCAACACACACACACACACACACACACACATCTTTCCCTCCCCTGGATGCGCCCCGGCTGTCAATACAGGTAATATGCTCCATAAGAATTCACTTCTTTTGCCAGTCATCTATTTTATAGGTAAATAACAAGGATTTCTTTATTTGACAGTGATAGGTCAGTGAACTACAAGTGTGAATAGAGGCAATAAAGTAGCAAACATGGCATAAAAATCCTATAGAAGCCTCGTGTTATTACGAAAATATTATCCCCCGCTCAGAAGAATTCCTCGGTCTAGGTGTTAATCGAGCTGATCTCTAGTCCAGTGTTTTTCAACCTTTCTGCTGGCGCAGATCCTTACGCAAATGTTTACATTGCCCAATAAACTCTGTGCGATGATCCAAGTGTTTGTCCTACTTTATGTACTAAACCCGATGGGCAGAGATGTTGCATGTAGGCGATTTCGGTTTGTTTCTGCGGAACCCCTAGGTGCCATTCACGGAACCCCGGTTGAAAAACTCTGCCGGCCCTATTTATATATTTTGCAAACCTTATTGTAAGATATATTATATTACCAAAGGTACCTATAAACTTTCTATGTCCGTTGCTTTAGCACTGACCCCTAGTCCTCTGCTTTTTGTGTGTGTGTTTCAGTAGGAATTTAATTATGTTTCTAATTCAATGTCTTTTTCATTTTCAGATCCCATGTACTTCACCCTTCATTACGGCTACTAAGAAAAGAAAAGTGGACGCCGAATGTCGCGTTTTCAATGAAGAATGGGGAGTAAAGTACTTCTTTGTGTAAACAAAGACCAGAAAACCAATTTCATAATATGCAGCGAAAGTGTTTCCATTTTGAAAGAGTACGATCTTTGGCGTAACTACGAAACAAAATATCTGTCAACATATTCAAAGTTTTCTGGAAAGTTACATGAGTCCATGAAATGTGGTTTAGAAACACAAAGAAATCTCTTCACGAGAAAGTGTGCTGAAAATGAATATGTCACTCGTTCAAGTTACAAAATAGTGCATAAGATGGCAGAACGAGGACAACCGTTTACTGATGACAACTTCTTCAAAGAGTGTATGGTGGAAGTAGCAAATGACTTGTGTTCTGAGAAAGCCGATTTGTTTAGAACTATCAGCCTTTCGGCATGTTCAGTTGTGCGAAGGACAGAAAAAGTTGGAGAGAACATAGCGTTACAAATTCGCGAGAAAACTAGAAACTTGTTGTGGTGTTCTCTGGCTCTGGATGAGTCTGCTGATCTCGCGAGTATGTCACAACTTCTCGTGTTCATTCGTGGTGTAAATTTGGACTTTCAGATAACGGAAGAGTTGGCATTCTTTTGCAGCATGCATGGAACAACAACTGGAAAAGACCTTTTCATGGAAGTGCAAAAAGTTTTGCAAGGCTATAACCTTCAGTGGAATCAGCTTCGAGGTGTTACAGTTGATGGAAGAAAAATGAAGACTGGGGCGAGGAAGGGTCTGATGGGGCAGATTAGGACTCATTTGGAAGATTTGCAAATTCTGGGCGCTCTGTTCATACACGGCATCATACATCGGCAAGCACTCTGTCTGAAAGACTTAAGATATTTCTTGTGTTCTGAAACCAGTCGTTTCTACTGTAAACTTCATTCGGAGACATGCACTCAATCACCGTCAATTTCAGGCTTTTATTGAAAACATTGAGGTGGCTCAGCTGCGGTAAAGTCTGTGTCGTATTTTTACACAGGCTCCGAAATGAATATATGTTTTCCTCACTCAAAATATGACTGATCCACAGTGCAGATCTACCTAGCTGTCAAGTTGTCATTTTGGTGACATCACATCCCACAGATTAACGATTTGAATTTCAGGGAAAGATAACACGTCTGGATCTCTCAAATCTCAAGGATTTCGAGAAGCTACTGTTGAAGCACAACCGAAGGAGAAAATTTTCTACTTTCCGTTCAAAGAGTTTGCGCTACAATCGCGAGATGACCTCGATTACTTCCCCTCCCACCTCCCCCCCCCCCCCCCCAAATATAAAAAATTATTGTGCTGAGAGCATTTTTTGGAGAGATTTCAGTCTTATTAATTAGAGTGCATCTTCTTTAAGAGTTGAACTCGTGTTTGCAAGCAATGATGTTAAAGAGAAGCACAGAGAGAAACTTGTTTAATTTACCTCCGTTACTGAAGTTTCCGAAACGAGAAACCGCGGTATGGCATCAGTGTTTAACAACTTATGTTTGAGCAACATTTTTGAACATGAGTTCAAACTCGAAAGAGATTGACTGATAACATTTGAAGCATTCTCTTGATGTCGCAATCCAACCAAACTTGTGATTCGTGAAGCCAAATTCATTTCACAATCTCACTACCTTTTGCTGCTTGTTTGTGAGATCGATATGGCACCAGTCTGAGACATCTATTTCTACGTCGCCTTCTTGAAACTTTTTAAGTAATAATCATGTTGTCTTTGGTTTTGTGCATTGCACGCCACTCACCCATGATTAACTTAGTTTTTCATCGTTTTATTTTAAAAGAGCTTTCGTTCTGGCATGCAAGATCGTTTACAGGACGTTTGCAGTCAACACCATAATTTTTTGCTGTTGTTGATGTCTTGGCAAGTTTCCGTTCAGTAGTTTGCCATTGCTTTCTGAACATCCGGCATCCATATCATAGCATAAAATACCAGCGCAATGCGGTCTGCTGCCAAATTTCGCACAGCTTTGTTTCGAACCCGGGTATACGAGATTACGAACCGCGTCCATAAGACCTTCGCCACAGAGACCGGCGCAAGTATTGTACAGAATGAGTATGCGGCCCGCTCTCGTCATTTTGTCAGTTATCCGGCCCGCCGTGAAAAAAGTTTGGTGACCCCTGACCTATATCAACAGACCAGACGTGACACCAAGAAAATTATAAAACAATCAAGAGAAGAATCGCGGAGTAAATACGAGAATATTCTAAATGAACGTTCTACAAAATCCTCTTCAAAAATATTAAAGTTATGCTCATGACAGACGAGTACTTCACTCCCTCCACACAATAAATGATGTGTATAGGAAACAAAAACCGAATACTACTGGATAAAAGCAAGATGGGAGGAATATTTTAAAGATCTATTAAATCCACAAACAACACATGCAATGACGATTCAGTAAAATTCTTCCTAAGTAGAATTTATTGAACCAAATATCTTAGAACATGAAATGAGAGAAGCAAATGAAAGAGGCCCCCCCCCCCCCCAAAAAAAAAGCTACAGGCATTGATAATATTCCAGCTAAAGCAATCAAAGCATGCCAGGAGGTTGGGATAGAATGAACAAGCATATTTAACTAGTCAAGGCAAGAGAGGAGAGTACCAGAAGACTGGCGAAGAGCTGTGATTGGACCTTTATGGAAGAACAAGGGTAGCAAACAAGACTGCAGTTACATATAGAGGCATGTCTTTACTTCAGCTTTGTAGAAAATGTATTCAAACATTTTAGAACAGATAGCAAGGCGCTAGACAGACCGCTTTTAACTTGTGCTCCATTTGACTTGAGAAAAAGGAAGAGGATGCACTGATGCAATTTTTGCATTGAGGCAGGACGAGTGAACAATCTATAGAATACAACAACGAACTAAGTGTGGCTTTCATAGCTCAAGAAAAAGCTGTTGACCGTGTAAAAAAGGATAAAGCTGTGGAAAGTGTTGGAAAAATGTGGTGTAATTGGACAGCTGTTGCATTACATCAAGGCTACATACAAAAACAGTGAGTGTGCAGTAAGATCAAATGTCGACATGACAAACTGGTCCCAAGTAACATCAGGCATCAGACAAGGATGCATTTTATCACCACTTTTGTTCATCACCTGTATCGGTAAGACTACCAAAGAAGCAAACCCACAACCAGGGAGATTAAATGAGCTATCCCTTCACAAACGACCAGAGTTTACTGTGGTGTCAGAACACGTGTGTTCCAGCTCCATTTACATTTTTTTGCCAATTTTTGTAAGAATTTTAATATCAAGATTAACATCAGAAAGATATGATGTAAGACAGTTCGAAGAAAACCATTGTAGTGTAACGTAAATATAAATGGAAAATCATTAATACACGAATCTTAGCAGTGTATTCAGAGGATGGAAGACTAGGTAGAGAAATAGAAACGAGAATACCGAAAGTAAACAAAATCAAAATCAAAATCAAATCAACTTTATTAGGGTCACAAATTGGGCGCGCAGGCCCGTCTTACATTCGGCCCTTCCAATCACTCGTCTTTCGTTCATCATGAGCATTATGCATTTACATAGGAAGAAAAATAAACATTGTGAAATGAATGTTGTAAACATAAACAAGGCTAATTACCATGTTATGAGGCCCATCTCCCACCTATCCATACATCACCCCACCCACACAACACCCCCACCTACCCACACACGCGCGCACCAAGGGACACATACACACCCCCACCTACCCACACACACGCACACCAAGGGACACATACATACCCCCACTAACCGACCCATCCCTCTCCCGCACATCCCCCACCCACACACACACTGCCCTCACCTGATCCCCCAACCAAAACACACTCGCCACCCACAAACAATATCAAGCATCAAATAGCATCTAATCTAAAGCATCCAAATAGCAACATGCATACAAAAAACGAACGAACGAACGAACGAAAATCTTTATTTTCAAAGGGTTAAGAATTGGGCACGCAGGCCCGTCTGACATTTTGCCCTTCTTCTCTATTTCCTCTAATACATTCTTTCGTTCAACATCATTTATGAAGCAAATTTTTGACAACAACAGAACAATAAGCATTAAAACGCATGAAAAATAATCAGTAACAAATGACTCACTGAGACAATGTTTAACATGGGCATTATAAATACCCAAGGAAGTTGTAACGTGCCATACATATGGGAATGTTTTTTGGCTAGTTGTCGTTCGAGATAATTTACCATTATTATTGTCTTTTGTTGTTGTTGTTGTTGTTTTTGTTTATGGGGGAATGTAGTCTGCACTAAGGTAATGTTCAAACAAGTTGTGAATATATGTATAATGATTGGTGGTGTCTTTGATTTCTCGTGAAGATTGTTTCACAAATGAGTGGCAGAGTATGCTAAGCTTGCTTTATAAAAGTCTATCCTAGGTTTAGGGACACGAAGTATATTTAGTCGTTCGCTATGTCTTGCGTTATTTTGAAATAGGATTTTGTAAATTAGTTTAGCCTTATTAAAAAGTAACCGTTTGTGGAGTGGCAATAACTGAAGATGTTTATGTATGTTCGAATTGTCGGTAAGCTTTTCACCATTAATTAAACGCACTGCCCTTTTCTGGAGTGAATAAAGGCGTTTTGTTATTGATTTGGAGCATCCATCCCAGATTGTGGAGCAATAATTAATATGTGTTTGTATATGGGAATTATAGAACATCTTTCTTGTGTTTTCGTCAAGGAAAGTTTTAATTTTGGCAAGTTGGTTAACGAGAGCATGAACATGGGAGTTAAAGGTTAGATTTTGATCTATTATAAGACTCAGTGCCATGTGCTCTGTTACACTTTCTATGGGCATGCTACCAATGTGCAGCTGGCTGTAGAGTTCTCTGCGAGTTTAGCATGTGAAGTATTTGCCTGGTTCTTATAAACATAGATTTTGTTTTAGAAATGTTAATTTGCATGTGGTTTGCATGACTCCAGTTAACAACATTATTTATTTCCTATTGCAAGGATACTTCTAGCACATTACGATCAATAGCGTTTGTATATACTGTGCAGTCGTCTGCAAATAGATCGCAGGACGACGACAGATATAAGGGAAAATCATTTATATAAATGGCAAATAACAGAGAGCCAAGAAAAGACCCCTGAGGTACTCCAATATTAATGGTACTGGCTTGAGATAAAGATTTATTGTGTGATACTACTTGTCTGTTTAATAAAAATGATTTCATTAATGTCACCATATTAAAGCTTACTTTCATTGTTTCTAGTTTTTTTAAAATTAGAATAGCAAGATCTATCATATCGAACGCTTTTCTAAAGTCTATAAACACCGCTCCACATGGAATATTGTTGTTAACATTTGATGCCAGTTTTCTATCATGTTTGTTAGGGCCGCATGACAAGAGTATTTTGGCCGAAATCCTGACTGGCTGTCAACTTTTAGTTTGTGGCGAACTACGTGCTCTAGTGATGTTTTCTGGATGCGTTTTTCTAGCGGTTTGGACAGTGAGGATAATATGGAAATTGGCCTGTGATTGCTCATGAGACGATCGTCTAGAGAACCAGATTTTATATGAGGATACACTTTAACGATTTTAAAGGCTGAAGAGAAGTGATCTTTGATGAGACATTGATTATATATAAAAGTTAGTGACTCGCAGATTGCGGTGCAGCATGGCGAAGGATTCGATTACTGATTCCATCTAGTCCTGATGAGTTATTATTTTTAGGTTACTGAGATGAGTAAATACTTCAGTGGTCGTCATTAGCGGTATGTTGGAGGGAATGTCTCCATACCATATGTTCTCACAGAATGATGATAATAAAGATATGTCATGAGGAACGTGTGGTATTGCAGCCTTCAGTTGGTTTATGTCGGACTGAAAGAATCTACTGAATTGATCACATGTAACCTGACTGTGATGATTTGTGTTTGTTTGTCAAGGTATTAATTGCTTTCCATATATCTTTAGTGTTGGTTTTATCTATTATTATGTTCTTAAAATTGTTTTTCTTTTCTTTTCAAATAACACACTGAACTTTATTTCTCAGACTACGGTACATAGTTATATTTAAATATTGAGCACAACCCACTACTGGCAACGCCGATCGCATTCCGGTATGAACCTAAGGCCTATCCACGTCAATATGGAAGCACTATACTCGAGTTTCGCCCTTGTTTGAGCTCGTCAGTAGTGCATATCCCTGACCGGATCCGGAAACAGTCCCGGATCACGCGTGTGAAGCGGGTGTGTAACCACGCGGCACACAGTGGACACACCTAATTATCACAACAGAACACCACAACGCTACCCATCGTAGGCTATGCTCAAGATTGCCCAATCGCCGCGACCGACGTCCGTCAATCGATGGGACCCGAACGATCAGGACTTCTCACTGGCAAGGAACACCAGGCCTCCTAAATCCAGTGAGCAATAATAAATTGATTATGTGGTTGTTTCGGGATTTGAAATTTAAATATTGAGCACACCCCACTACTGGCAACGCTGATCGCATTCCGGTATGAACCTAAGGCCTATCCACGTCAATATGGAAGCACTATACTCGAGTTTCGCCCTTGTTTGAGCTCGTCAGTAGTGCATATCCCTGACCGGATCCGGAAACAGTCCCGCTTCACACGCGTGATCCGGGACTGTTTCCGGATCCGGTCAGGGATATGCACTACTGACGAGCTCAAACAAGGGCGAAACTCGAGTATAGTGCTTCCATATTGACGTGGATAGGCCTTAGGTTCATACCGGAATGCGATCGGCGTTGCCAGTAGTGGGTTGTGCTCAATATTTAAATTTCAAATCCCGAAACAACCACATAATCAACATAGTTATATCTCTATTTTTATGTGCCCTGTCCCGGTCTCTTATAAGTTCAACTACCTCGTGTGTGATCCACTGGGGCTTAGTGTGATGTTTAACACGAACTTCCTTAAATGGAACATGCTTTTCAAATATACTTAGTATTTCTCTCGCATCACTACAGACTACATCCATCATAGTGGTGGATTTTTTCATACCAGATATTTCATGCACTGTGGTTTCGATAAAGATAGCCAACTACTAGGGGTATGCGATTTTGAAGTTTAACCTCAAGCCATACACACTCAATCTCACAGGTTTCAAAATCTAGCCTGCGGTGGGCGTTAAGCGAGTTACAAATATAAACTGCAATACCCGTATCTTGTTTCTGATAGGGATCTCTTCTAATGGTTTTAAAGCCTCTGATAGCTATGTCATCATCTGAGATGTTACCATTTAATCGACTTTCGCTAACGCCGAACATGTGAAAATTTTGATTTAGTATAAGTGATAGTACGGGCAACTTCCCTAATAGATGGCAGATGTTTAAATGCCAGATTCTGAGCCAGTTATTACTGAGCCAGTGTTCTTACTTATTAGACATTTTAACAATGCGTATTCATGGATCTTTTTAAAACACAAAATGAGTACAACTTACGTCCCTTATACCAATACACTCTCTACAGTACAGAGAAACAGTAATTTCTCTGTCAGTATAAAAAAATAAAAAAATACGTATACAGATCAATAAGGATGATCAGTGAAGACCACCTCACTCACAGTATAAACACAATAAAAAAGTGTTATAAAAAATATACAACTAAGTATCAATACGAGTCAATGTTTATAGTCAGTACAATCTAATACGTTACTACATAAAACATAACCAAATATTCACATACACGTTCTAGGAGAGCATTTTTCTTGTACCGAGATCCGGTGTTGCTTTGTGCTAAGTTGCTAGTAAATACCAGGTTGTGTCGGTTGTTGGTACAGCGACTTCATAAGTGATTGACGAAGTGTAGCTGGGCTATATCCTGTGAGGTGCAACCATTCTGGGTTACAATGAAATGGGTACTGTTGATGTCTCATGGGTGTGTAATGACTACCAACTACAGCCTCTGGTTGGTGTCTAACAGCAGGTGTGTGGTAGATGCTGTATTAGTCTCAACGATGTGTTACCAATGCCAGACAAGGACAGTCCTAGAAACACACAGGCGTAACATCACATAATATGAGATAAGATGCATAAGAAACGCAGCTACAAAAACAAGATGATATAGAGAGACAAACGAGAAACTAAGAACAAGTGTCGGGAATACACCTATTACCGACTTTATAGAACACCAAAGAATTAAATGCGTCGTACATTTAGTTAGAATGAAACAAGATCAACCATTGGCGCGAGCGTTCAACGTTAGAACATCGGGATGCAAGGTAAGAGGACGGCCCAGGAAGAGCTGGCTGGATTGAGTAAAAGTTACTTGAAGAAATAAAATATGACATTAGTTCAAGCAAGAAGGCAAGCGAAACATAGAAAATTATATCTGCCTCCTCTCTGCAACGTTTCATGGCAATGGTAGTACGGTAAAACAAAAAACTGAAGAGGTTTTTCAAATGCATTTGACTGACTGCCAGCCGTTCCCCGAGCAGGACAACCGGTCATTTTTCTTAAGCTATGACCACATTTCGCCTAGAATGGTTAATTTTTTATTTATATATTATGTGAAGACAAAGTGATGGTTCTCTGGATTTTGCAATTCCAGATTGTACAGTTCTAGATCAACCTTACATAGCAGTCTTTGTAAAGTCTTATAAAGTCACGATGTTGTCGTTATTTGCCTACCTGTCAGTCGCCGAGAATACGCAGGAGAATATTCGTGAATGTTCTCTGGCGTGTCAAGTCCTTGTGTTGCCTTCGGTGACATTGGCTACTACATAAGTATCATATCTGTTGGCCTGCAGCAAAGCGTACCATCTTTGTATAGCAAAAGCACACTTATACATACAGGAGCATAAGCTTCTACACAGCCATGAATGCTTCCTTAGCCACAGGCGTCAGTGAAACATTAACAAGTGTTAACAATCCGTTGACAATTTTTCAGCCACTGTGCCATAGCAATGAAATCAGCCCTGTCTGCAAGATCAATACAGACTCAAGAAGGAAAGTCTTGACAGAGATTATTTAGAATATATTATTTGAAGTCAGAAAAAGCAAGTCAAAAGCCAGGCAAATCTATACTGAGTCATTAGTTATTAGTCGCGGTTCCAACTTCACGGCAACGGGTCATCCCCTTTATGCTCCGTTCCTGAGCTAGTGAATGTCACACAAAATGCTCCTCACTGCCCCATGTGAAAAGTGGAACAAACAGGAGTCTCGACAAACCTATAGCCCGCACATGTACACTGTACATAATGCCGCCGCCAGAATGCCAACACAAAAGTCCTCCACGCTTCGATGGAAGCGGCAGTCACTAGAAAATCAATAGCCACGCATTACTGCACAAGGTAAACCTGTCAGTTCTGCGACAAAGCCGGCCGCCATTATTCCGAACATGCAGTTCTCGCTAGAATCAACAGCGGACAGATGTAAAAGCATTTCACACGAAATTTACAGCTCACAGTATCTCGCGACGCACTGAACTCAGTAGCAGGCCGACGGAACCATGCACTTCCAGTCCAACATGAGGAAAATGCGAATGCATACGGCAGCCACGAGCACAAACACTACAAAGGCCTTAACCGTTTAAATGTCTATCCTCTATATTATGGACCGGAAGTCATCTGTACTGAGTATTCTATAATACACGCAAACACATTCAAAGACGTGGTAATTTTGCTTCTTTAATTTGGAAAATTTATTACCACTAGAGCTGAGGTGTTTTAGGTAACTTAAGATGTATTAGTTTGATATTTCAGTTATACACATCGTCTACCAGAACGGTAGTTGGCTCTGTGGCGAATGTCTTACGGACAGAATTCGTAATACTGCATACAGCGTTAAAACACAGCTGCGGTCGATTTGGCAACAGACCACCATGGTTGGTTTTCATAAACTGACATGAGTCTCGGTCGTTCAGATAGTAATTGCAAACTACTGCACCTAAATAGCCATGAAATTACAAACAGCCAAGAAATAACAAACAGCCCAAAATGCTGGAGTTAACTGCAGTGTCACTAACTGCCAGAAGACAATTAACTAAGGTTATGTCTCGTCTCATCGATGACGCTTCTTTCTACAGGAGCTTCCAGAGAACGAGCTCTACTGTCCACCAATTGCCATTCGATGTGTGGATTGTCGCAGTTTTGGCCGCTTCACATTAGTTGGAACTCACGTCATTAGCAACATCCACAAGTTTATGTTCGTCCCTACAACTAGACACGCCAACAGCACTCCACAGAAAGTGGTGCACAGTAAGTCCGTGTTATCAGTTTTATTTATTGTATGGTTTACTTGATCTAACATGTAGCGATACACAGTGAGTCCCTGTTATCAGTCTTATTTATTATATGGTTTACTTGATCTAACATGTAGCGATACACAGTGAGTCTATGCTATCAGTCTTATTTATTGTATGTTTCACTTTATCTAACATGTGGCGATACACAGTGAGCCCGTGATATCAGTCTTATTGTATATTTTACTTAACTTCAGATGTAGCGATACACATTTTATATGACATTTACAAAGTAAGGCTGACTCCACAATGCAAGAGAGTTGTTTCACGAACAACAAATTGTGTATGTTCCATTCTCATGTGAATGTACATGTGAGTGAGCAACATGAGAATGGCATATAGTTACCAGCATGTATAGTATTGGCAAGAGAAACTTTTCTTGTGGAGCTTGATCAAATGTCACCTGTCAGTCCTAGAGTGTGGTCGGATGTTTCATTGTGACATCACTGACGGCAATAACATTCACAAGGTGGTAACCAAACAAGTAGAACACTGGCAACACAACCTGGCACATGCAGCAAATGCTCTCTTCCCAGCTTGCAGTAAATGTCGATGTTTCTTGAACAGTAAATATCGGTGCTACTTCCACTGTAAATGTGGCTGTTAGTCAATCAATCAATCAATCAATCAATCAATCAGGTGCCGTCTCCACAATGAAGGTTGGCTGCAATGGATCTCCAACACTGCCTGTCTCTTGCCCTGATTGTCCATTCTGTCAGGTGATGTTCGTCCATCTCTTGATGTTATCTTCCCACTTGTATCGTTATCTACCGCTTGCTCGCTTGCCCTCAACCTTGTCTTCCAGTATAGTTTTTATAAGAGTATCATGTCTTTTAACGTGGCAGAAATATTTCACTTGTCTCCTCTCTAATTCTTTCATCACCTCTCTCTTCATTCCCAGTTTTTCTAGAACAAATGCATTTGATTATGTTTGTTTCAATTAAATTCGACATATTCGTCTGTATATCCACATCTTCAGGGCCTCTATGTGACTTTCTAGTTGCTTGTTCAATGTCCAGGTTTCAGCACCATACAGTAGCGTTGAATATACGTACCATTTGACAATTTTTTATGCGCTGTTAATCTCTCTAGATGTTAATACTGATTTTGTTCTGTTGAAAGCATTTTTGGCCATTCCTAGTCTCTTTTTGATTTCTATTTCACTTCTGCCATCATATGTTATTATATGTCCAAGATAGGAGAAACTTGTTACTTGTTATAGTATCTTCCCGTTTACTGCGATGTTCATTGATGACCTTTCCTTTCCACTGCTAATTATTATAAGTTTTGCTTTTTTCCATGTTAATATCCTAGGCGTATTTTGCACTATGCCTGTTTACTTGTTCCACTAGGTCTTGTTATTCTTGCTCTCTTTCTGCTAGTAACACGGTATCCTCAGCATACCTAAGATTGTTTATGATTCTTCCATTGATGTTAAGTCCAGGCAGTTCAACTTGTTAAAATTATTTCTATGTATAGGTTGGTCCGAGTGGCGGGGTAGGGGTATCCCCTATCAAAAGAGAGGTAAGGTGCCTCCTTCCCTCCACTAGCCTACGGGACACCCTTGGGCAAGGTGGAGTACCCGCTGAGCCCCCTATATCAGGGTTACGTGAAGCCACGGGTGCAGGTGGTGGATGAAGTTGTAGAGCAACCAACAGATAGTTGTAGGTTATGGTCTCTAAATTTACGACGGTAGGCAGAGAATCTCTATTTTGGGAGATAATGGCTATGCTCATCGACCAGTATGGTCACTGCTAAGAAGGAAAGCAATGGCAAACTACCGTCTTTACAGATGCCAAGAATTTAATGTATTACAGTCTCATTGACAATCAGAGAAACGACGTATATGGGTGTTCCATAGGAGCAGCCTCGCCCGCTAGGGGTATTTATTTGACTCCAGACCTTCAACAGGGTACTAGGTGCAAAAGATTAATATAATTGAAATTAGGAACTTGGAATGTTAGAACTATGAGTACAGATGTAAAATTATAAAATATCAAACAAGAAATGGAAAGAGAGAAGATTAACATATTAGGAGGGTGCGACACGCGATGGAAAGGGGCAGGGATCAAGATAGGAGAGGATTGTAAGATTATTTATTATGGGGGAGAATAACGGCAACGAGGTGTAGCCATTATATTGGATCGGCAGACATCAAATTCTGTTAAAGGATCCTGGGCCTTGTAAGACAGAGTTCTATTAGTAAAATTGAACGGAAGACCTTTTAAAATAAATGCCTTTCAAGTATATGCTCCAACAAGTGAATGCAGTGAAGAAAGTATACAGGAATTTTATAATGACATGGAGTCTGCTTTAGAGAACTTTAAAAAATCAGAAATAAATATTATAATGCGTGATTTCATAGCAAAAGTAGGAAATCAAAGCGATGGATGCAGTGTAAGCAACCATGGTTTGGGAGAGTGAAACGAAAGAGGATACTGATTTGTAGAATGAGCAAAAGAACAAGAACTGGTTGTAAGAAACACCTGGTTTAAACAGCATCCTAGACGATTATGGACATAGAGGAGTCCAGAAAGTAGGATTAAAAACCAGATAGATTACATCCTGATTAGCAGAAGGTTTCGAAATGCGTTAACAGTCGTAAAAACAGTCCCAAATGCAGACTGTTACAGTGATCACAGATTAATTACAGCACAGTAAGGGTAAAGTTAAAGAAAGCCAACTATACAACAGGAAACGCTAAATATGATTTGTGCAAATTGAAAACTGACAAAGAAATACAAGATAATTTTAACATAGAAGTAAAGTACAAATTAGATATATTGTCTGATCTAGAAATCCTATTTCAAGATGTGGATGATCAATGGGAAATGTTCAAGAATTCAGTCAGTTGTGCTGCAGAAAAAAACTATTCCATTGATTGATTGATTGATTGATTTAGGAATCGACATCACACCATTCGGGGCATTCTCATAAGCGCTCCGTCCCCATTATCAGCAGCCAGCGAAGAGTTCCAATACCAATAGTACCAGTAACAATCTGATTATATGTCCGTCTCGCCTTTCCTCTGAGCGTTGAACGTCGGCCAGATTCCATCGTCACTCCTCGCTGTCTCATTCTTGCCAGACCAGGGTAATACATTTGCTCCTCCAAGGTGTACACGTGCTCCTACAAGGTCGCAATCACGTCTGCCTTGTCATGTATCAATACTCCACCAAGTTCTGCAGAGCCAGCCAATCTGTCTGCCTGTTCATTTCCCAGCACACCGGCATGCCCCGGAGAAATGATCCAGGCGATGCTTGTCACCCGTGAGCTCCGAAGCGAAGCAAGCCACTCCGCACGAAGCCTGCCCGTCCTCATCCTCGTCAGCATGCTTTCTGAGTCAGTTACAATCACGATGTGTGTGTGCGTGCGTGCGTGCGTGCGTGTGTGTGTGTGTGTGTGTGTGTGTGTGTGTGTGTGTGGTATTCTCCATCCAGCGGAGAGCCACAGTGACTGCCTCCACCTCCATTCTTAAGCTGGAAGTTGTAGTATCATATGCCAGGCTCTCCTGCACCAAACGTTGACCTTTAGCTTTGGCTATGAACCCCCAGCCACCTCTCTCACCTCTTGACACTGAACCATCTGTGTAGATAATCACATCACCCGAGTGAGCATTGTCCTGAATTAGTTGCTGGATTTCCACTTCCGTGGCCCCTGCTGGCCACTCCCTGCACTCCCGGCTTAATGTGATTATAACTTTGCCCAAGTCTGACTGCTCCGCTGGCACTCTGACCCACTCCTCTCCTCGCCTAATATTCTCCAAGGGGCACACCTGTCTGATCGTATCCTCCGCCTGAGCCATCCATGATTTCCCTCTTATCAGTCGCTGACCCTTAACTTCGTCCAGCGCCTCATGCAGTGGGTGGTCTGTGTCTGCAGCTACTCTGAGGTATGCCTTCTTCTGCATCACCTTGAGCCTACCAGCAACAGTCGGCAGACCAAGAATGTAACGCATACACACTACTGGGGTGTCTCTGGTGCATCCCAGAATGACCCGCATAGCTTCGTTCTGTATGCGCTCTAACTTCACCAGCAGACTCTCTGAGACAGTGAGCAGTCCTAATCCATAATCAATTACTGAGAGGATCAAGTGCTGGTATAGTGTGAAAAGCATTCTCTGCTCTGTATCCATTGCAGCCATAGTTTTAAGTGCACTGAGTCCCTTTTGAGATCTTGTCACAGCCGTCTCCACGTGTTCCTTGAAGGATAGGCTCCTGTCAAATGTGATCCCCAGACACTTCAGTTTGTTCTCTCTGCTAACATTTCTACCATCTATCGCGAGGCTTGGGACATCAGCTCTCACAATCCTGTTGTCCAGAGAGCACCACAAAACAGCCGTCCTTTTCCGGGTGGATGACAGCACTCATTTCTGTGCACCAGTCAATCACTTTATCTACTGTTGCCTGTAACTCCTGGGCTGTTTGCTTCCTATCTCTCCCCTGCCTATATGCAAGAATATCATCTGCAAATGTTAGTATTCTTCCAACCCCTGGTGCTTCTAGGTTTGCAATCTTGCTCGTATACACGTTAAAGAGCACCGGTGAGACTGCAGATCCCTGTGGCAGTCCCGGGGTTAAAATATATGGCTCTGAGGTCCATGCACCCAGACGGAGAGCAACCCGACGAGAATCTGCTATCCAGTTCACCAACCAGGGATTGACCCCCTTCTCCATCAGTGCGGTCATCAAAATATCATATCGAACTCTAATCTACACATCCTCGAGATCAAGCGCTGCCGCCATCGTTTCCTGTCTACTCTGGTACCCCTCATAAACGTCAACCACAAAAGTGGCTGCATTTGACCAAGTATCATTTCCTGGCCTGTAGCTCCCCAGGCCTCTTGGAAGAAGCTTCCCCCTTTCCAAAAACTCTTGGAGCTTGACAGCGACTATCTTCTCTAGAACCTTCCCAAATGTATTTTGAAGGGTGATTGATTCTAATGCCGCTAAGCTTTGAATGATCCTTGAATAGTTTTGTAAGAGGGATGAGATAGCAGTGCACCCAATCCTGCGGTGCTGATGCTGTCCTAATGCTCTGGTTAAAGCAGTCGGACATCTCCTCCAGGTCTGCATCGCTCAAACCCTTCATGTGGCCATACCTGGACTCCATCGGACCCTGGTGCAGTGTCTTTTGCCTTTTTCAAAATGTGTTTAACATCTTCCACTCGTATGATGTCTTCATACTGCATACTCTTCGTGGTGCCAGATAACTCCTCTTTAACTGCATCCCTAGGTGTCCGCATCATTATGATTGGTCTGCTCTAAATATCTCTGGAGAAACGCCTCCCCTTTCTCTTTGTCTGTTGTCACCGCGCACACCATCATCTCTATAATTGTTCCCACTGTCATATGCGATCTTTTCTCTGCATTTGCCTGTGCAGTTTACAGAATTTTCGCAGTGTTTTATCACCTCCAATCTCCTTCATGAAACATTCCCATTTTGCCTTTTTTGGCCTCTGCAGCACAGCGCTTGAAAACCTCCACCTTGTCTTTCTTGACATTTTCCTCTGTGTCCACTTCCTCTCGTGAGCTTCGAGGTGTCTGTCGCACTTTCTTTAGCTGCTTCACTGCAGCTCTCTTTACTTTCCAAGCATGGTCTACTTCTGGTGTCCACCATGGGGGATGCTAAAAAAGGGAGTTTTAACAGTCCTGTTGCATGCCCCTTGTCTGAGGCGTCCAAGAAGGCAATCGGTCCACTCATACCGGAAGGTCTTGCGCGCTCTCCCAGCTTTAACTTTCCTGGGTTTAGAGATCAGGACTGAGCATGGCATGTGATCACTCCCATGGTCATTCAAAACATTCCACTTTACATCAAGGACTGATGACTGGGAAACAAGTGCCAAGTCAATAGCTGTGTCTGCATCGCCAGGCCTCATTGCCATTCTTAGTCGGCCTATCATCATTTATGCAGACCACATTGCATCCGCAAAGGCAATTTCCTGTCGGTTTTCTCCACTACTGTTCCTATCTCTTTTCCTTGCATTGAAGTCTGCACATATGAGTAGCCTATCACCTGGTAATTCTTCCAGTTCCTTAAGCCAGTTCCATTGTTCCTATCTGGCAAAACAGTCCACTGTGGCATATACATTTATGATGTTCCAACTTAAACCCCCAATCTCCATTTGTATACCCTGAACCTCTCTTGCACTGTGGTTCCACTGGCTCAAGTCAAGTACCACATTTTTTTCTACTATAAGAAAAACTATTCCAAAATTAAAGAAAGTGGGTCGTAAGACACGGATCACTGAAGAAATTTTACAACTAATGGAAACAAGAAAACAGCACAAAAATAATCCGACCAAATATGAAGAAATTCACAGAAAAATCAGAATATTATGTAAGGAGGCAAAAGAAGCATGGCTCGAGAAAAATTGCGCAGAAATTTAAAAACAACACACCAGTAAAAATACCAAACTAATGCACAAAAGAATTCAGAAGCTTACTAATTAAAGAACGCATACATCAACAGGCTGTCTAAAGACAAAAGATGGAAAAATCATAATAGAAAAAGATCAGATTTTACATGTATAGTCAGATTATGTGAAAAACCTTTATGATGATAACAGACAACAGTATGATATTCATCAATAACTTTAGATACAGCAGATGATACAGTCTTGATTGCAGACAATGAAATAGACCTGCAAAATTTAGTAGATGCGGTTTTTCACACACAGTGAATAACTAGGGTTAGAATTGAATTGTAAGAAGACCCAGATTATGGTCCTCACTAGGAAGGAAGAAATACCAGCAATGTAATATACAAGTAAATGGGCATATTCTTAAACAAGTGAATCGGTACAGTTATCTCGGAACAGTCATAACATCTGATGGGAGATACCTTGAAGAAATTAGAACAAGAATTGCCATTGCGAAGGTAGCCTTTTGCAAGATGAAAAACAAACTGACCAATACAAAGATATCAATTGAAACGAGAAAAAGAGTGTTGAAGTGCTACCTTGAACCTGTACTTTTGTATGGATGTAAAGCGTGGACAATGAGCAGACACGCTGAAAAACATCTGATGGCTGTGAAAAGTAAGTTTCTGAGGAAAATGCAAAGAATACCATAGACAGACAGAAATACGAATGAGCAAGTCCTTCAAGAAACAAATGAAGATCGTAAACTGATTAGAGACATTAGACGTAGACAATCAAATATTTTTTTGGACGTGATATGACAAGACATGAACTGGAGAACTTAGTGACAACTGGCAAGATCAAAGGGAAGAGACCAAGGGGAAGACCGATAAATAAATACCTGGATGGCTTTGCCATGTGGCATGGTCGAGACAGAAACACGGAGCTGATCCACGACTCTGATGATCTCATGAGATGGCAAGACATGAGCGCCCACGCTTATCGGCATGGCACATGATGGATGATGGATGGGTGGTGTATAAGGTGAAGAGGATTGTGGACAGTACACACCCCTGCCGTATTCCTCTTTTTATCTCTATAAGCGACGAATACTTATTTCCGCATCTAATAGACGCCACTTGTTCCCAGTACAAGTTATTAATAAGTCTGATGTCCTTTCCGTCTACTCCTATATCTTGAAGGCATATAATTAGTCGTTCATGTTGTACTCTATCAAAAGCTTTCTTGTAGTCTATAAAACAAACATATACTTTTCTGAACTTCTATATATATTTTTAATTAACATCCTCAAACAGATAATTGTTTCTCTGATGCTGCTGTCTTTGCGGAACCCAAATTGTTCTTCAGCTACTTTCTCATCTATTATATGTTGAATTCTTTCTTGTATGACCTCGAGTAGTATCTCAGTTATGTGGCTCATTAAGCTAATAGTTTTGTAATCACCACAATCTACAGCTCTTGGCTTCTTCGGTAGTGTGATGAAAATGGATGTTTTCAAATCCTTGGGGATGTACCCAGTATTATATATGTCATTACATCATTCTGTGACAGTATCAATGCCAAAGCTGGATAAGGATTTTATCATCTCTGTTGTTATCTTGTCAGGACCTGCAGCCTTTCCTTCTTTCATCTTTTTAATAGCCTTCTCTACTTCAGCCTTTAATATGTTTGGTCCATCTTGAGCATTGTTCAATGTTGGTTTATTGACCCTGTTGTCCCAGAATAAATCTGCCGTGTACTCTGTCCATCTTTTTATTATGTCGGTGTTATCAATTATAATTTCTCCATATTTTCCTCTGATACAACCGTTTCCTATTATATTATTTTTCTTCTTTGTAAATCTTTTTATATGTTTATGTAATTCTTCGCATTGTATTTTTTCCCCAGATCCTCTATTTCTTTCCATTTTGTCTGCAACAACTCTTCTTTGGTAACTTTGCGCACGTGACGTATTTCTCTATCTATTATATATATATATATATATATATATATATATATATATATATATATATATCTATATATATATATATATTCTAGAGTGTTCTTTGCTTTCTTTCTTTGAGTAATTTTGCTCAAGATTTCATCGGTTACCCATAATTGTTTTTTCTTTCTTTCTTATTTATCTTCACTGGCAAAGTGTTATTTGCAATCTGTATACTGGTGTTTACACATTCCCACTTTGTATTCACTTTATCCTCAGAATGTTCACGTCTATATTGCTCCATACGTTCAACGATTAGCTCACATTATCTATGTTGTAACTGCAACCAGGTATAGTTGTTTCAATGCGGATATATCTATTTGAGGTGTCTTCCATGTCCTTATTTCTGGGTTTTTTAATTTTATTTGTAATTTTATGACTACAGGATTGTGGTCAGAGTTGATATCAGTACCAGGGTATGTTTTGGCATTTTTAACATTGTTTTAAAATCTATTTCTAATCATAATGTAGTCAATTTGGTTTCTTGTTCTATCTCCAGGGCTTTTCCACTAATATACAGTTTCCTAGGGTTATGTTGGGAAAATGTGTTACAAACAATAAGATTGTTTTCTTCACAGAACTGTATCAGCCGGTCTCCTCTGTCGTTTCTGTTTCTCATACCATGTTGCCCCACTATCTGCTTATGTTTATTTTTTCCAACTTTTGCGTTCATGTCTCCCATGACATTTAGGACCTCTGATGATTTTACAACTTTCAGTGTTTGTTGTAGGTCTTCATAATATTCTTCTAGCTGTTCATCAATGTAATCAGTTGTTGGAGCGTACGTCTGAAGAATCACTATGTTGAATGGTCTTGCCTTAATTTTGAGTAGTATTATCCTATCTTTATGAGCCCAGAATCCACTAATATATTTCTCTAAATTTCTGTTTACTAAAATTCCTACTCCTCTCTCGCGATGATCTCCTCCCGAGTTAATGAATATGCAATCTTCTCTCCTTATATAACTTGTATCTGCCCATCTTGTTTCAGATACGCCTAAAATATCTAAATTCATGTTATTTGCTTCGGCAATAAGGTTATAAAATTTCGCTGCTTGATACAGGGTGCGTATGTTCTACATACCAATTCTTAGACTTCTCCTTCTACTTTTCAGGTAGGTATTGTCAGGTATATTTCAAAGGTATTTGGGATGCATTCGTCATTATGCACATCCCTATTCACTGTAGGAGTTGTCTCTTCCCTAAGAATATTTACAACAGGCTCATGTCCAGATGGACCAAGAATTACCCGTATCACTGTTTTCTTGTTGTTGAATTACCATTGCTGTCATTGGGATATTACGTGATGAGGTCCCAGTCTCGTCCACGATGGCCAGCCATGGTCACTATCGTGTCCTTAACACGCCTCATGTGTGCCACACACTCTTCTGTTTCGCTTTCGAAGCCGTTGATCTATTTAGATTCATCGACCTTGTTCACCGTCCCAGTCTTTTGTGTACTAGGGATGGACATTACCTTAGTAGGATATTACCTCTACTTCACTCATGTCGTTTAGCCAGCCAGCCAAGAATGTTACCCGTAGTGTGGACACCGCCATACACAAGCGGTATTCGTGGAGCCATACATGAGCTAGATAAAAAGATGGAAACCAAATAAGGTCCTGGTCTATCCCTTGGGATATGGCTGCCACTCACCGTGAGGTACTATCCCTCTCTCTTTACCCTACACCACTGTTAATATAAGTAGCTGATTCGACTATCATCCACTGTAAATGTTGATGTTAATGACAGATGATAGTTTGTAAAATAGAATTATACCTCTCACAGCACAAAGGACTGGCATGAATTTAGAGACCTTGTGTTGGCCATGCAGCATGATCCTCTCTCGGAATGCGTAGTTTACTCCAGAGAAAAGGTAACACCAATACGGATCAGTAAAGCAATACACTAATTGTCCGGCTGTCAGAGCTTCAATCCTTGACCAGTTGCCGACCAGCGCTTAGGGCCTGTCCTGCCCTGCTGATATTTTGTTTTTAGGTTTGAATTCCTCATACTAGGATAAGGCTTGTACCCTCCCAAATTGCGCTCCTCCGCCCAAAGCCGTTGGCACAATTTGGGATGTGGGTTTTGTGAGCACTGTCCAACATTCGGTGCTAACAGAAAGCCGTCTACTAATGTCGTCTACTGTCATACTGTAGCTCAGTCATATTTGACTAAGACCTGATTCTATGATGTTAATATAAATAGCAAATGCCACTATTTTCCTCAGTATATGTTGATGTTAAATAAGAAGCTGATTCGTCTATCTTCCTCAGTAAATGTTGATGTTAAATAAGCTGATTCGTCTATCTTCCTCAGTAAATGTTGAAGTTAACTAAGAAGCTGATACGTCTATCTTCCTCAGTAAATGTTGATGTTAAATAAGCTGATTCGTCTATCTTCCTCATAATGTTGAAGTTAACTAGAAGCTGATACGTCTTATCGAAGATTCCAAGATACCTAGGTCAGGGTCACCGGTTGTCCTCAAAATCGGAGGATGTCTCAATCAATGTGGACGACACACTGTCCACTCATCGGTTAGGGAGCAGTACATCACCATTGATACAGTGAGTTGATTTTCTATCTGTCAGAAAGGTGTCCATAGACAAGTTACAGGGCAGAATGCAAGCATATTAGAATAGGTGTCTAGTGGCAGAACAGCGAGACAAAGATTAACGACAGGCTAAATAATGCAGAAAAATGATTAAAAGAGCTTACCGACAGGTTAAATAGTGTTCCCTAAGAGATGAAGTACAGATAACAGTGTGAATGTAAGGACAGGGAGAACCTTGGATAGAACTCATATAATCAATGCAATGCCGACTAGGTTGGTGGATACTCACGAGACTCCGTCTCTAGCCCCATTACATGAACTGGGGGTAAGCCTGGTCAATGCAAGCTTCGAGGGAAAGAGACGAGATATCATAACCAACTCCTAATGGGAACAGTGAGCAGAAATACTTCGGGGTGGCTCCTACATCGAAGGACTGAGCATGCATGGCAATGCTCAATGTGCAGGGATGTCAATCGACATAACATAACATGACATGACATGACATGACATAACATAACATGCAAATTTGTTTAAAGCAACTTATTATTTGGCGTGTTTTTATCTCGAACACTTCTATAGTGTTACAGCGTTTGTTTCAACCAACCGTGACCATGGTTTGTTTATTGCTTCTCCTACACAGGGATCAACTGTCAAAGAAAAGAAAAATTGTGAAAACAAGAAAAAGAAGAAAGAGTCAGTGGACGACGAAGAGCCTGACATGAACGCCATGGATTGGTGGAGCAAATACTTCGCTTCCGTAGAACGTATGACTAAGGTAAGTGTACAGTGGGGAACACATAACATCACGTAACGTATGACTAAGGTAAGTGTACAGTGGGGAACACATAACATCACGTAACGTATGACTAAGGTAAGTGTACAGTGGGGAAACACATAACATCACGGTAACGTATGACTAAGGTAAGTGTACAGTGGGGAACACATAACATCACGGTAACGTATGACTAAGGTAAGTGTACAGTGGGGAACACATAACATCACGGTAACGTATGACTAAGGTAAGTGTACAGTGGGGAACACATAACATCACGGTAACGTATGACTAAGGTAAGTGTACAGTGGGGAACACATAACATCACGGTAACGTATGACTAAGGTAGTGTACAGTGGGGAACACATAACATCACGGTAACGTATGACTAAGGTAAGTGTACAGTGGGGAACACATAACATCACGTAACGTATGACTAAGGTAAGTGTACAGTGGGGAACACATAACATCACGTAACGTATGACTAAGGTAAGTGTACAGTGGGGAACACATAACATCACGTAACGTATGACTAAGGTAAGTGTACAGTGGGGAACACATAACATCACGTAACGTATGACTAAGGTAAGTGTACAGTGGGGAACACATAACATCACGTAACGTATGACTAAGGTAAGTGTACAGTGGGGAACACATAACATCACGTAACGTATGACTAAGGTAAGTGTACAGTGGGGAACACATAACATCACGTAACGTATGACTAAGGTAAGTGTACAGTGGGGAACACATAACATCACGTAAACGTATGACTAAGGTAAGTGTACAGTGGGGAGACACATAACATCACGTAACGTATGACTAAGGTAAGTGTACAGTGGGAACACATAACATCACAGTAACGTATGACTAAGGTAAGTGTACAGTGGGGAACACATAACATCACGTAACGTAGGACTAAGGTAAGGTTTGACAGTGGGGAACACATAACATCACGTAACGAGTATGAGCTAAGGTAATGTACAGTGTGGGACAACATAACCATCCCGTAACGTATGACTAAGGTAAGTGTACAGCTGGGAACCTAACAGCACTGTAACGTATACTAAGTACGTGTACGTGGGAACACATAAATCCACGTAACGTTGACTAAGGTAGGTGTCAGTGGGGAACACATACATCACGTACCGTAGGCTAAGGTCGTTTACAGTGGGAACACATAACATCACGTAACGTGTGACTAAGTAAGTGTACAGTGGGGAACACATAACTCACATACTGTATGCTAAGGTAAGTGTCTTGGTGAACACATAACTTACGTAACGATGCCTAAGGTAAGTTGACAAGTGGTAACACATTAACATCACACGTAACGTATGACTAATGTACGGTGGCAGTGGGGACACATAACATCACGTAACGTATGACTAAGGTAAAGTGTAACAGTGGGCAACACATAACATCATGTAACGTATGCTAAGGTAAAGGTGTACGTTGGGGAACACATAACTATCACGGAACGTAATGACTAAGGTAAGTGTACAGTGGGGAACCCATAACAGTCACTTAACGTATGACTCAGTAAGGGTGTACAGTGGGGAAAACACATAACATCACGTAACATATTACTAAGTTAAGGTTTACATGGAACACATAACATCACGTAACTTATGAACTAAGGTAAGGTGTCGTGGGAACACTAACATCACTTAACCGATGACTAGGTAAGTTGTACGTGGGGAACCTATACATCACGTAACGTATGACTAAGGTAGGTGTACGTGGGGAAACACATAACATCACGTAACGTATGAACTCAGGGTAAATGTACAGTGGGAAACACATACATCACGTAAACGTATGACTAGGTAAGGTGTACAGTGGGGAACACTAACATCTACGTAACGTTGCTAAGGTAAGTGTACGTGGGGAACACATAACTCACGTAACGTAGCTAAGGTAAGTGTACCGTGGGTAACACATAGACTCACGTACGTATGACTAAGGTAAGAGTGTACAGTGGGGACCCTAACATCCGTAACGTATGACTAAGGTAAGTTACAGTGGGACCACATAACATACACGTAACCGTATGACTAAGTAAGTGTACAGTGGTGAACACATAACATCAACGTAAACGTATTACTAAGTAGTGTACAGTGGGGACCACATAACATCACGTAACGTATGACGAGGTAATTGTACAGTGGGAACCATAACCTCACGTACGTATTACTAAGGTACTGTACATTGGGAGGAACCACTATACATCCTTACCGTATGACTAAGGTAAGTGTACAGTGGGGAACACATAACATCACGGGGGTAAACCCATGAACTGTTTCAGAAACATTGGTTGTTTGTTTTTATTTTTTAACTATTTAGAACTGCCCGAAAAAAGTTGGCCGAATATAACAAACCACAGTAGTACTTATTGTAGGCGTCCGTAACACTGTAAAGATTCAGTTATTGAGATGCCATTCTTCTCTCTTAAGCAAGTGGATTCCCATAACATTACTACATTTAAATCCATCAATCCATCCCTCAATGTGCCATGCCGGTAAGCGTAGGCGGTCATGTTCTGGTCATCTCACTCTATCGCCAGAGTCGTGGATCAGCTCTGTGTTCCTGTCTCGACCATGCCACGTGGCCAAGCCATCCATGTATTTGCTCCTAGGTCTTCCCCATGGTCTCTTCCCTTCGATCTTGCCAGTTGTCACCAAGTTCTCCAATTCATTTCTTCTTATAACATGCCCAAACATTTTTGACTGTCTACGTCTAATGACTCTAATCAGTTTACGATCTTCATTTGTTTCTTGAAGGACTTGTTCGTTGGTTTTTCTATCTGTCCATGGTATTCTTTGCATTTTCCTCAGAAACCACATTTCTACAGCCATTAGCTGTTTTTCAGCTTGACTGCTTATTGTCCACGCTTCACATCCATACAAACGTATGGGTTCTATGTAGCATCTCAACACTCTTTTTCTCGTTTCAATTGATTGATTGATTGATTGATTGATGTAGGAACCGTGTCACAGCATTCGGGGCATTCCCATAAGCGCTCCGTCCCCAACCTCAGAAGCCAGCGAAGAGTTCCAACCCCAATAGTACCAGTAGCAATCTGATTATATGTGCGTCTCACCTTTCCTCTAAGCGTCGAGCATCGACCAGATCCCCTCGTCATTCCACGCTGTCGCATTCTTGCCAGACCATGGTGATCCATTTGCTCCTCCGTGGTGTACACGAGCTCCCACAAGGCCGCAACCACGTCTGCCTTATCTTGCATCAATACTCCACCAAGTTTTGCAGAGCCAACCAGTCTGTCGTTTCAATTGATATCTTTTTGTTGGTCAGTATGTTTTTCATCTTGCAAAAGACTACCTTCGCAATGGCAATTCTTATTCTAATCTCTTCAAGGCATCTCCCATCAGATGTTATGCCTGTGCCGAGATAACAGTATCGATTCAGCTCGTTTAAGAATATGTCCATCTACTCGTATATCACATTGTGGTATTTCCTTCTTCCCAGTGACGACCACAATCTGTGTCTTCTTAATATTCAGTTCTAACCCTAGTTGTTCACTGTGTGCCACAACCGCAGCTACTAAATTTTGCTGGTCTTGTTCTTCCTGTTCTGGCTTCTAGACTAGTCCACATATTTAATATGTGGACTAGTCTAGAAGCCAGAACAAAGCTGTACACCTTGTCTCCAGTGTATCACTGTTGCAATAATCCGAATACGTCTATGTAGCAGGCTTGTAAATTAGCTAGACGAAATGGCTATAGAATCATTACTTTACAAATGATATTTATCAAAGTCATGGAAAATGTTGGTCGCGGGTAAACAGCAATATCGCCTACAAAGATGTAGACTGCAGTCGAGAGGACTGGGAAGTTATCGGTGAATAAAAGACACTCGCATAGAGGAGTCCTTGCAACATCTGATAAGTGACCACTCATGCCCAAGCGATGTGGTAATTTAAACCCATGGGTCTATGATGCCAGATTCATGTACTGAGCGGGCCTTAATTGCCAAGGGATAAGGGACGATGTGCCATGAGGTCTGACGTGTGATATCGCGACTTCCAGCGCGAAGAGGTAGAGGAAGGTAATGGTGGACAACCGATGGCTAGAAAGTAGGCTAGAACAATAATTGTGTTTTTGACAAACTCGAAAAGCATGCTACGTAAATCAGAAACTGGTATGTTCCGTGTGGAGGTGGTGCTGCACCATTTGCTCAGTAAAGGCATATCAATTGATTTTCAGATCAGGGACGTGCGGGTGTGCGAGGAAATAAAGAGGTGTCTAGTCTGAATGCTGTCGCTCTTTTATGCGGCGAGCTATATTGTGACAGTGCTGGTGTGTTGTAGGCTCTCTAGGATTGGGGGAAAGTGCAACAACACAGAGTATCCACGTCTAGGATTGGGGGAAAGTGCAACAACACAGAGGATTCAACGTCTAGGATTGAGGGCACTGCAATAACACATGGGATCCACGTCTAGGATTGAGGGCAAGTGCAACAACACAGAGGATCCACGTCTAGGAACAGGCTTTGTGCTATGGAGAGATTGTAGTTATTATACATTTTATGAAGCACATTGTAACAAACTATCGTCTGTCAAGAAGGCACGATGCAGGTAAGAAGAAATGTAAAGTACTTAAGTAGACAGCATAGTGAAATGTAAGCTTCTTAATTAGACGTCAGCGTGAAATGTAAACTCCTTAACTAGACGTCGACATTTCATTTCATTTCGTCGACAGGAACATGGAAACAGGGACGACGTGTTTAACGTTGAGTTGCTGCAGGCCGAGAGCAAGGAAACACACAATGTGAATGCTGACCTGCTTCAGCAACAACACAGGACCCTGACTCCCAATGCTGCCTACGGTACCATGCACAGTGTGGATGGACAAGAAGGTTGGTGCTACACACGTCAAGTTTGATGTTCCAGAGAGAAAAATTAGATTCTCCGGACTTTTTAGGTTGATGCTCCAGGCAAAAAAAGTAAGTTCGCTAATCATAAAAGTTGGGACTCAAGCGGGAAAGACTTCTAGACATGAAGTTTGGTGCTCTAAGCACAAAGTTTGGGCTTCAGAGAGAAAGGTAAGTTCCCCAGACAAATAATGTTCCAGGAAGGTTGGTGCTCCTGTCATGAAGATTGGGGCTCCAGACATGATCATTGATTTCACACATGAAGATTATGCTCCTTACATGAAGCATGACACCCCAGACTTCAAATTAGGTCTCTCCAGATTTGAATTTGGTGATCCAGACATGAGCATACGTTCCCGAAACATGAAGGTGTATGCTCTGGTCGTGAAAATTGCTGCTCCAGAAATGACCGCTGCTTCTCCGGATATGATCGCTGCTTCTTCCGGACATGATCGCTGCTGCTCCAGGTTCAAACCTGGCCCCAGACAGTGGCAGTGGGCGAGAAAATGTGGGATGCCTGCTACAACCTGTGTCTGACAACTGGAGAGTTCGATGTAATTGTGTTTTGGGTTTTTGGGTAGGGAAAATTGATCGCATAAGAAGCTATTATATTTCGAGTCGGCTTGAATTATAATTGTAGATGTTGTATTATTGCAGAAATTGAAATTAAACAAGGTAGAAGATTGGAGAGAGATTCCAGGAAGGCAACAGACAAAGACAAAATAATGAGGGCAGCTGTCAAGGTATCTGGTTTTCCAAAGCAGCGGCCACCCAAAGCACAAAAGAAAAAAGATGAAGTTTCGAGCAACGCCTCAGAGCTGAAGGTAAGTTAACAACGTCTTACTCAACTCATATTTATAAACAGATGTCGTCATCTTGGTATGGACATGTTTCATGTGCATGGTTTCAGTCATTAGAATTAATTAGATGGCGTTTATATGAGCATAGCTTTCGTTCAGAAAGCAATGACAAACTTCTGAACGTAAAACTTGCCAAAACATCAACAACAGCTAAAAATACTGGTGTTGACTGCAAACCACCTGTAAAGGATATGCAACTAACTTGTTTTATAGGATCTTGACCAGCGTGTCTCTGTTTTGTATGTTTTTATCTTGGTCGTTTGCCGTCAGCTGAACCTTTTAGAATGGTTTGCGGAGACTAATCGTTGCTAGTAGCAAGACGAGTATAAGAATTTCTTCACATTTCATTACCGCCAAGAGAAGTTCTATGTAACCTGCATATGTCTGTATTAATTCATTCACTGCCTCATACAATGTTAGATCATAGTTAGATGTCTAAGAGATGATGCCGTTGATCCAGGTCGTTCATCGCAAGGCTAGGTTTCCACGATAGTCTGCAGCGGGGGGTCCCTCTCAGGACATACAGTTTACAAATATAATCAGATCATGGTGTGTGTATCTGTACGGGCATCTTTCATTTGTGTCTCAATGTGTGAAGCCACATTCATGATGTGATAACTGTATTTTGTCTATCCTAACATCTTTCTAATTCTCCTCTCCCTTTTCCTTTTTCCTTTCTGTTCGTTCTGAAAATATTAATCCCGTTGCCTATTTACACCAGAGCTGCTCTATTTGTACATTTCGGCTGACACACTTTTCTGGAACGCAGTTGACCTTCTCTCTACGACATGATTAACATCTTTACGACCTCCACCCCGTCAGCCAGACGGCAGTACTGGAGCCTGTTTCCAGGAGCAGCACTGTAACTGCAGTATGGCCACGGTCAGGTCTGGATCAACCGGAATACAGTGGAGATGTCAACAAGCTTAACTTGTATGTTGCTTTCTTTGGGTTTATTCATATTGACGTCTGAAGGTGAACATAGAGTAAATAAGCAGGATTAGTAGACTCTTCACTCTCATCTGATCTCATCTTGTTCCTCTTGTACCTTGAGGTGTTGAGGTGAAGCATAAACAGCGGGTGAGTGCCCGTTTATGGACTTCATATATCGTGATTCCCATGGACTCTGTTATTTCCTCTGTCCATCGTTTACATGGTCGGCCTCTTCTTTTGGTTCCGTTTAGTCTGTACATCATTGCTTGTTGTGATATACTGTTAGTTGGTAGCCTAGTTATATGCTTGCTTGCCTGTGTTCGCTGGCTGTGATCTCCAGCGTCGGATGAAGACATCCTGTTGTCCAACATCAGTGTGATGTCATACAGGACCTGAGGTTTGCGTGAGTATCCGTTGTCGCATGTCTGACTTATTGGTGTGCAGACTGGTGGTTCCTCGCCATACAGGCAGACACTCTCCGACTTCGGAGGAAGCCTAGTTATATGACCAAGCCAATACTCTTGCTATTTTCTGATGATAACAACATTGCTATAACATCCAATTCGGTTATGATCTCTTCGTTTCTGATTTTCTTTCTTCTTGATACATTAAGTATTCTTCTCGGGAATCTCATTTTCGTTGTTGTAATTTTTCTTTTCTCTTTTTCTGTAATTGTCAAGGTTTGACATTGTTAGTATAAAGGTGGTAGATGGATTGTGTTGTAGAGTGCTTTTTAGTATATATTTATAAGTTCCTTAGTATTGGTGTCATTTGTCCCTTGAGATGGTTTGTCCTACGGCATCTATTTCCGACGATCTCGACTTCTGATTTGCCGTTTGATATTATACTTCCTAAACACTTAAAACTTTTTACTTGTTTCAGTAGGTGTTCTTTTATATGAATCTTTGTTGTTTTTTTTCTTCTTTGGTTAAGGTCATTAGCTCTGTTTTACTTATGCTAATTTTCATGCTGTACTCTTTACACACTTCGTGTATGCTATTTATGTGGATTTGTAATTCAGCTCCTGATTTTGCTATTATAGTCTGTTTATTTATTTATTTTTTTGCCCCACTATAAAATTCCATATCTCAGTAACCAACTGAGGGAAAATGATGAGATTTAGCATTATAACCTTATCATTATGTCCACCCAACAAAACAATTTTTGTTCTGGAGATTGTACAGCAGATTTCAATGTGTGTTTATATGCGGTATATAATTTACGGCTCAGAGATTAATTCCATCATTTAAAAAGTATTACAGCTTCACCAAGACACATCCGCGCTTTTTTTGAAATGGTCTCGTGGTTTTCGTTTTGGCACAGACTGCGCGCAGTTAAATGGGATTGTTCAGATGTGTCTCCTATGTGGGTTCTTTCATGAAACGTGATTATATAAATAAATATATAAATAAATCTTACCATTAATATAATATTAATAGCTAATATTTGAATGTGTGAATATTGTTCAATGGGATTGAAAGTGAAATTGTGTACACTTCAAACAGTGGCGTGCAGAGGTTCTTTGATCCCCGGGGCCAACCCCTTGATTGGATGCCCCTTAATTGTTCTTTCCCTAATTCATTCTTCCTTCCCTCCCACTGCACTGTGCTGCCCCCTCTCCCTAATTGGATGCCCCCTTCCCTGCCGGCTAGATGCCCAGGGCCGTCGCACCCCCGCACCCCCTCTGCACGCCACTGACTTCAAAGCATCGCTATGAAGTTGTACAGATATTTCTGTCAAGAAGCTGATCGCAGGAAACTGTTTCATACTGTTACAAATCCCGAAAAAAGAACAGTGCATGCATTGGGTTTGAGTAAACGGTCATTTCGTCGATGGGTGCAAGAATCTGGAATGAAACTAACACGCGATAAGCAAACGGTAGGTAGAAAGGCAATTGTAGACAGCTTTGACAAGGATGTCATGAGGCGAGTTATTATAAAAATGATGGATGCCAAAGAAACAGTGACTGTAAGAAAACTGAGGATTTTGTTGAGAAAGAACAATAACATAGAGTTATCCAAAACAACTTTATGGAAAATAATAAGGACATTTGGCTTCACTTTTAGAAAGTACAAGGGGGGTAGAAATATCCTTTGCGAGCAAGCGCATTTAGGAGCCCAAGAAGCAGATACCTACGTGAAATAAGGGAAATGCGCAAAGAAAATTATGACATATTGTTTTTGGATGAGACTGGATCAATGCGCACCACACAAGTGAAAAAGAATGGCAATCAATGGATGGAAAGATAAAGCGTTATGTGCCCAGTAGTAAAGGACAGAGTTTGGTCATAGCCTATGCTGGTAGTACATATAATGGCTTACTACAGAATGCTGGGCTCGTGTTCGTATCAAAGCATACAGACAATAGGGAGTATCATAATGAATTGTAATGTATTTAGAGATTGGCTCGAGAATACAGTACTCCCATCCCTTGATAGACCGTCTTGTCGAATCATGGAACAATGCATCATATCACAAGTGTTTGCCCAAGAAGACAAATACCTACGGCATCGAGCACAAAGGAAGCAATAAAGATATGGCTCCGAAGGGGGAAAATATACCATTTCCAGAAAACATATTTCAAGCTACAGTTGTTTCCCTTGTAAAACAGGACGTAAAAAAGCAAGAAATATCAAATCGACAATGTTGGTAGAAGAAGCATGGCCATAGGTGCTTGAGACTTCCGCCCTATCATTCTCATTTATAACCCTATAGAACTTGTGTGGGCTAAAATTTAAGGACAGGTAGCAGCTGCCAATACTACATTCAAATTGTCTGACGTCAAGATACTAACCCAGTCCGCGCTATTAAATATTGATAACGGTTACTGGAAAAAAAGGTGAGGACCAAGTGTTGAAAGAGGAAGAGAACTATTGGAGAAAGGATGGATTGAATTTTATGCAACCGAGAGCAATCATCAACCTACTGGAATCGTCCGACACAGATTAAGGTCTGAGCAGATCGCAGACCTTAATCTACGTACACACTTACTGGAAAATTTTGCTCCAACTATTCAGACGAATTGCAGGCCCTAAACATTACAGCATCAGCATAATGTCAGTGGAAACAGTTTGTATTCCACAGTAATGAATGTTTAATTCCGCAAGCCCTCAGCGGTTACAAACAACTGTACTGGAAAAAAAACACACACACACACACACACTAAACGCATTGAATACCAACAGAAGAGTAATATTGCGTTGAAAACTGACATATTGCGGCATAACAAGAAACGTGAGTGCAAACACGTTGTCAAATTAGGGGACAACACACGTGCATACGAATCAATCTATAAACTTCAATGAAAAGAGGACCAACATCTTGGTCGTTAAGAAGAAAGGCCACTACAGAGACACTGACAACTATTTTCATAGTGCAAAACGGGTAATCATGTTCCGTCTCTGAACGGTAAACAGCAGAGTAAACAATCTTTCACGAAGACTCAAAGCGGGTCTGTCACCCATGTGTACGTGTGAACAAACTACACAGACAGCTGAACAGATCCTTAAAAATGGAAACATAATGACTAAATTGCGGTATCATTTCTGGTCACTCCATACGCACATTAACGCACAGCTATTTGGAAGCTTTCACGAACTCAATATAAATATCTACCACGAATACTTGTGTACACATTATTAACCAGCAGCTGAAGAAACAAGAAGGAAATGAAAAATAAGGTAAGAAATATATTTCTTCTACTTTCCTGTCAATTTACAAATTATTTACCCCATGCCTGTGTAAATTCTCTGTCTTTACTAATATTACACATTGCACCCCTCTCGGGATTCTCCGTGGTTAAGTGGTCAAGCCGTCTGACTCGGGCTCCGAAGGTTGTATGTTCGATTCCGGGCCGCGTCCTTCATTTCACATTTTTTCGGAGATTCCCGAGGGTCGTCGCTGGAGCTACGGAGTTCGTGCTTTGTGTGACGATTTCCGCGCTGCGGAAAGAAACGGAGCCATATGGGATAAAAGCAGCCGACCCTGTCGACTTTTAAGCTGCATCTTTTAATGCACCCACTCCCATACGAATCCGGATATGCCTTGCGTCGTCATGTGAATTGGCGGGGCGTCATTAGTGTACGAACAAGTTTGTTAGCGAGAAATCACTAGTTTTTCAGCAAAACATCAAAGAAATGTCGCCGCTTTCGATGATTTAAGTTGCTTTTGGACCTTTCAAAAACATATTCCTTGGGTGGGGGTAAATATAAGACGGCAGGGAAAATTTCATAACGATGCAACAGACAGTTTTCAAAATAATTGATCGTGAATGACGGCATTCGTTTCTGGACATACTATGGTGCTTGATCATCCGCAAATAAGAGTTCTTTAATGATGTAATTCGCCGTTGGTTCTTCTTCTGTGTTCTGTTCGTCATGCGTTGTTGTTTTGGTCTCTGCTTAGCTGGGTTCTTTACAATTGCTGTCTATATCTTATATATAAAAGGCAATCTCCGTCTGTATGTCTGTATGTCCTTTATGCGTTTGCGAACGGCCCATCCGTTTGAGATGAAATTTTCTACACGTCTTCCTCTTATTCCCGCACAGCCAACTGTGATATTTTTTAGTATGAAACCGGCTGCTTACTTAATATTATTTAATTTTTCATTTTACATTATAATTTATATACAGCGAGGGGACTTAACTCTATAAAAGTTATTTTAAGGGGCATAACTTTTAATAACTTTTCTGTATAGCTTATAGTCACATTGTTGCATCGTTTTCAAAAATTTATAAACTATTTGTCTATAGTTATATACCGGCATATGAGTTATAATAAATAATGATACAATCTTTAAGGCATTTTCAAAGGTTTCATAAAAATAATGCATAATGAATAACATTGTAACTCATCTTTTTATGCTTAATGGACTTCGTTTATCTAAGGTTGTTCTAACTGCAACCAATAAATGATTAGACAGACAGGCAGACAGACAGACAGACAGACAGACAGACAGACAGACAGACAGACAGACAGACAGAGAGGGAGGGACAGACAGACAGACAGACATATAGACAGTCGGGAACGGGAACTTATATGACTACTTATATGAATTAAATGAGATGCTCCCCATCATGGGCTGGGCGAAGCCGGACCGGGTCAGACAGACAGATAGACAGACAGACAGAGAGATAGATAGTCGGGAACGGGAGCTTATATGACTACTTATATGAATTACATGAGATGATCCACACCAGCAGCTGGGCGATGCCGGGCCGGGCCGGGTCAGACAGACAGACAGACAGACAGACGGAAAGATAGTCGGTAACGGGAACGGGAGCTTATATGACTACTTATATGAATTAAATGAGATGCCGGGCCGGGTGAGACAGACAGGCAGAGAGACAGACAGACAGACAGACAAACAGACAGACAGACAGACAGATAGTCGGGAACGAGAACTTACATGACTACTTATATGAATTAAATGAGATGCTCCCCATCAGGGTCTGGGCGAAGCCGGGCCGTGTCAGACAGACAGACAGACAAACAGATAGATAGTCGGGAACGGGAACGGGAGCTTATATGACTACTTATATGAATTAAATGAGATGCTCCCCACCAGGGTCTGGGCGAAGCCGGGCCGGGTCAGCTAGTCTTATATATAAATTGCGATCTCCGTCCGTCTGTCTGTCTGTCTGTCCATATGTCCTTTATGCGCTCGCGAACGGCCCATCCGATTGAGATGAAATTTTCTACACGTTTTCCTTTCATTCCAGCGCAGCCCACTGTCGTATTTTTTTTTTCTTCTTCCTCCTCCTCCCTCCTCCCATTCCCAAAATACGTACGTAAATATATGATGATGATGATGATGATGAAAGAATCCCCGAACCAAAACGCTAGTGAAAGGGAAGAAAATGACGTGACTACACAGAATCGTCACACGGCAATCATCATCATCATCAAGTGCCGTGCCGGCTGGCGTAGGCGTTCAACTCTGTTGCTGATATATATGCCTCCATGTCACGGCAATATCAATAAAACTTCATCTTTTTATGTGTAAGGAAGTTATCTACAGTCGTGTAGAAGGGAAGAACAATAAATGGAAGGACCGAAATCACAGAACCTAGACGAGTATGAATTCGGAATGGCGAACTCCCTCCTCCTCTCTTCTCCTCCTGCCTCTACCTCCTCCCCTCCTCCTCCCTCTACCTCCTCCCTCCACCGTCCTCCTCTTCCTCCTCCCCCTCCTCCCTCTCCATCCTCCCTCCTCCTTCTCCCTCTTCCTTCTCCCTCTTCCTCTCCCCTCCTCCTCCATCCTCCTCCCTCCTACTCCCTCCGCCTCCTCCCTCCTCCTCCCTCTACCTCCTCCCTCCTCCTCCCTCTACCGCCTCCCTCCACCCTCCTCCTCTTCCTCATCCCTCTACCTCCTCCACCTCCTCCCTATCCCTCCTCCTTCTCCCCCTCCCTTCTCCCTCCTCCTCCCTCTCCTCCTCCCTTCTCCTCATCCCTCCTACTCCCTTCTCCTCCTCCCTCCTCCTCCTCCTCTCTTCTCCTCCCTCCTCCCCTTTCCTCCCTCTACCTCCTCCCTCTAACCTCCTCCCTCCTCCTTCCTCCACATCCGTCTTCCTCCTCCTCCTCCTCATCATTCCTCCTCCTCCTCCTCCCCCTCCTCCTTCTCCCTCCTCCTTCTACCTCTTCCTCCCTCCTCCTTCTCCCTCCACCTCCTCCCTCCTCCTCCCCCTCCTCCCTCTCCATCCTCCCTCCTCCTTCTCCCTCTTCCTTCTCCCTCTTCATCTCCCCTCCTCCTCCATCCTCCTCCCTCCTACTCCCTCCGCCTCCTCCCTCCTCCTCCCTCTACCTCCTCCCTCCTCCTCCCTCTACCGCCTCCCTCCACCCTCCTCCTCTTCCTCATCCCTCTACCTCCTCCCCCTCCTCCCTATCCCTCCTCCTTCTCCCCCTCCCTTCTCCCTCCTCCTCCCTCTCCTCCTCCCTTCTCCTCATCCCTCCTACTCCCTTCTCCTCCTCCCTCCTCCTCCTCCTCTCTTCTCCTCCCTCCTCCCCTTTCCTCCCTCTACCTCCTCCCTCTACCTCCTCCCTCCTCCTTCCTCCACATCCGTCTTCCTCCTCCTCCCTCCTCATCATTCCTCCTCCTCCTCCTCCCCCTCCTCCTTCTCCCTCCTCCTTCTACCTCTTCCTCCCTCCTCCTTCTCCCTCCACCTCCTCCCTCCTCCTCCTCTCTCCTCCTCCTCCCTCCTCCTCCTCCCTCCTCCTCCTTCTTCCTCCTCCTCCCCCTCCCTCCTCCCCTCCTCCCTCTTCCTCCTCCTCCTCCTTCACCCTCCTCCCTCCTCCTCCTTCACCCTCCTCCCTCCTCCTCCCTCCTCCTCCTCCTCCCTCCTCCTTCTTCCTCCTCCTTCCTCCTCCCTCCTCATCCCTCTTCCTCCTCCTCCTCCCTCCTACTCCCTCCTCCTTCTCCCCTTTCCCCCCTTCTTCTCTTAATCCCTCCTCCTCCCTCCTCCTCCCTCCTATTCCTCCCTACTCCTACTCCTCCCTCCTCCTCCTCTCTCCGCCTATCTCTTCCTCCCTCCTCCTACCTCCTCCACTCTCTTCCTCCTCCCTCCTCCTCCCTCCTCCTCCCTCTTCCTCCTCCTCCTCCCTCCTCCTACCTCCTCGCCCTCCTCTTCCTTCTTCCTTCGCCCTCCTCCTCCCTTCTCCTCCCTTCTCCTCCTCCCCCTCCTACCCCTCCCCTCTTCCCCCTCATCCCTCCTCCTCCCTCCTCCTTCTTCCTCCCTCCTCCTCCCCTCCTTCCCCTCCTCCTCCCTCCTCCTCCCTCCTCCTCCTCATCCCTCCTCCTCCATTCTCCTCCTCCCTCCTCCTCCTCCCTCTACCTCCTCCCTCATCCTCCCTTCACATTCCTCCTCCTCCCTCTTCCTCTTCCTCCCTCCTCCTCATCCCTCCTCCTCCTCCCTCCTCCTCCTCTCTCCTCCTCCTCTCTCCTCCTCCCTCCTCCTCCTCCCTCTACCTCCTCCCTCCTCCTCCCTTCACATTCCTCCTCCTCCCTCTTCCTCCTCCTCCCCCTCATCCTCTTCCCTCCTTCTCCTCCCTCCTCCTTCTCCCTCTTCCTCCCTCTTCCTCCCTCTTCCTTCTCCCTCCGCCTCCTCCCACTCTCTCCTCCTCCTCCCTCCTCCTCCCTTTCCCTCCTCCTCCCTCTCCTCCTCCTCCTCCCTCCTCCTCCTGTGTTCTCCTCCTCCCTCCTTCTCCCTCCTCCTCCCTCTTCCTTCTCCTCCCTCCTCCCTCCTCCTTCTCCCTCTTCCTCCCTCTTCCTTCTCCCTCCGCCTCCTCCCTCCTCCCACTCTCTCCTCCTCCTCCCTCCTCCTCCCTTTCCCACCTCCTCCCTCTCCTCCTCCTCCCTCCTCCTCCTGCGTTCTCCTCCTCCCTCCTTCTCCCTCCTCCTCCCTCTTCCTCCTCCCTCCTCCTTCTCCTCCCTCCTCCGTCCTCCTTCTCCCTCTTCCTCCTCCCTCTTCCTCCCTCTTCCTGCTCCCTCCGCCTCCTCCCTCCTCCTACTCTCTCCTCCTCCTCCCTCTCCCTCCTCCTCCCTCTCCTCCTCCTCCCTCCTCCTCCTGCGTTCTCCTCCTCCCTCCTTCTCCCTCTTCCTCCTCCCTCCTCCTCCCCTCCTCCTCCACCCTACTCCTCCCTCCTCTTCCTAATCCCTCCTCCTCCCTCCTATTCCTCCATATTCCTCCTGTCTCCTGTCTCCTCCTCCCTCCTCTTCCCTCCTCCACCTCCCTCTTCCTCCTCCCTCCTCCATTTACCCAAGACAGACAGACAGATAGTCGGGAACGGGATCTTATATGACTACTTATATGATTTAAATGAGATGCTCTCCGCCATGGGCTGGGCCGGGTCAGACAGACAGACAGACAGACAGATAGATAGACAGACAGACAGACAGACAGACAGACAGACAGACAGACAGACAGACAGACAGACAGACAGACAGACAGTCGGGAACGGGAATTTATATGACTACTTATATGAATTAAATGAGATGCTCCCCACCAGGAGTTGGGCGATGCCGGGCCGGGTCAGACAGACAGACAGATAGATAGTCGGGAACGGGAACTTATATGACTACTTATATGAATTAAATGAGATGCTCCCCATCAGGGTCTGGGCGAAGCCGGGCCGGGTCAGACAGACAGACAGACAGATAGACAGACAGACAGACAGACAGATTGTCGGTAACGGGAACGAGAACTTATATGACTACTTATATGAATTAAATGAGATGCTCCCCACCAGGGTCTGGGCGAAGCCGGGCCGGGTCAGCTAGTAGGTTATAAACAAGAGGGGGAACAGGACACAACCGTGTCGTACTCCAGATCTTATAGTGAATTGTTCTGGGTGTCTTCCGTTTGTTCTTACCGTATATTTCACTGTTGTAAAAACGTCTACATAAGTTTGTTAGATATGTACTTACTGCCTTAAGGATTTCCCACGGCTTATTTCTGTCTATTCTAATATATACCTTCTTGATCGACAAAGGCTAGTATGTCATTAAATTTGATCGATTTTTCTATAATTTGTCTAACAACAAAGATGGTATTTGTGCATCCTTTTTTGTTTTAACCTAAATCCAAGTTGTGTTTCACTTAGCTGGGGTTCTATTAAAGGTCGTAGTCTTTTCTCTAGAATGTTGCAAATAATTTTTTCAGTATTACTGTAAAGGTAAATGCCTCTGTTTTGTGTGCAGTCTCTTTTACTGCCTTTGTTGTTCCAAATTTAGATAATTATGGCGTTTTCCCAGTCTCGTGATGTCTGTTGTTCTACTCAAACATGGTTAAACAGTATATGCAGCCATACTGTTTCTACTTCTCTTGCTGCTTTAATTAGTTCATTTGGTATTTCGTCTTGTTGTGGTGATTTATTCAATGAGGCTAATCTTATGGTTTCTCTAAGTTCTTCTTTCAGCATGTCTAGTTCTTGTTCTTCGATGGAATCTGTCTCAGTTTCTTTGATTCCTTTGGCATCATATGGAATGTTGAGAAGTTGTTCAAAGTACAACTGCCTCTATCTTTTTTGGATGTGTTTTGTTCAATTATTAGTTCTCCTTTTTTGCTGTTAATTATTTCAGTTGAGTCAAAGGGTTCTGCTTTGGTTCTCATTGCATTAATCTATGTTTAGAAGTTTCTAGTTCCCTCCTTGTTTCTCCATATTCCTTCCAGTCTTTTCGTGTTTTTCTTTATTATCCTATTCGCATGTCTTCTTGCTACTTCGATGTTATCATGACCCTGTTTGCTTTTCACACACATTTTATACTTTTCCTTTTTTTTACAGCTGTCTTTACCTCGGCGTTCAACTAACTTATTATTTTCCTTATCGTTGTGTTATGCGTTTTTTCGTGGTTCCACATGTTATTTTTGCAGTGTTTAAAATACTTCATTTAAATATCTCCCATTCATCTTCCTCTGTTTTTCTTTCTATGGGTAGTTACAAAGATTTCATTTAATTCTTTCTCATAATTTTCCTTCACTGTCTCGTCTTTGAGAATTTTTAAGCTTACTAATTTGCATGGTATGTATTTTCCTAGTCTTTGTTTTCTCTTCTATTGGTTCTTATTGTGGTAATAAGTCCTATGTAGTTTGTGTTTATACTTAAGTTGGACACTGCCTTTGCATCTGAAATATTTATCTTTCTGTTATTCCTTTGTTAATATGAAATCAATTTGGCTTTTCACTGTTACTCTTTATGACCTGGCTTCTTCGAAAGTGTGTCTTGTTCACTGCATCTGTTTGTTTTCTGTATACTTCGAATGTTTGTTACCTATCAGCTTCGAATACTTTGGTCAGTTTAAAACGACGGGTAAAATGTCCTGACTACTTCGACTATGTGTGTTATGGCTACCCTGGCTTCATGTGGCCCGTCTACTTCGACAATTCCTTTTCCATTTACAAGACGTGTCTGGGTTCTGTTTAATACGACTATTGTTTGTCTAGTCTACACTTTTATTGGTCATTAAACGAGTCAAGACCCATCTCACCAATGACTAGATCAGGGAGATGCTGACAAGAGAGAACAAGAAACTCAAGATCACCAGCGCTGAGAGGATCATCGGCAAGAATAACATCCCCTCCACAGTCGTCATCGTAACATCGGAGAACCGAGTGATCCCTCAATTCATCAGATGGGACAAGAGAGACCAAATTCCAGAGCACTACATACCGAGAGTGCTGCAGCCCTCTAAGTGCCAGAAATTTTGGCACACCCGTGCCACCTGCAAGAGTGAGGTGGAGGTGTGTAGATACTGCTCTGGACCTCATCCATACAGTCAGTGCCAGCATGCAAAGACCGACAAGGACTTCAGGAGGCCTAACACTAACAGAAAGTGCGCCAACTGCCTCGGCAACCACGGCTGCCAGGTACCTCGTCTGCCCCTGCCACCAAGACAGCAAGGAAGCCATGAAGATCGCCATCAAATGCAACCTACCATATAAGGAGCCTAGGAGGTAGTACGAGGCGCACCAATCGACATCACAAAAAGCGACAAAGCGCAATTGGAAGGCCAACTGAAGGACCTGCGATCAAAGTTAGTTAGTTAGTTAGTCGACAGATCATCCTCGTTGCACATCGGACCATTCAGTCCATAAGTGCTCGGATCCCCTCCTCAGCAAATCCCGCAGCGTGTAGCGGCTAACGACGCCAGTTCTGTGTTGGTTTATCAATCAGCATGGAGGAAGTAAAAGACAAGACGCAAGAGACTCAGATAACAGCCACTGGAGCATAGAGAACGAGAGGTAAAGCTTCCTGAAGGAAACAGCACCATATGACGGGGTGGGTACACAACAAATACAGGCCTCAACAAGTGCGCGGCTCTGTCCAGACATGTAAAGCCACAAGGATGAAACGAACACAATTGCAGCACATCAACCCTTTCAAGGAAGCAGATATAAGCATCTATATTTTCGGAAGAAGAAGTCTTAGAGACACCACAAAGGCAAAAATTACAACCAAGTAGAATACACTCGAAGGTTGAACGGGGCCATTCTTCTTAGGCAAAGCGAAGCGAAGCTAGTCTACAATGAGTGTTTCTGCCCAGCATAGTATGCTTGTTTTGTATTCATTCTACTTGGACTATGTGTGTTTGTGGCCTGTCTACTTTGACTATGTGTCTGTATCCAGTTTACTTTGACTATGTGTCTGTATCCAGTCTACTTTGACTATGTATGTTTGTATCCAGTCTACTTTGACTATGTGTGTCTGTATCCAGTCTACTTTGACTAAGTGCGTCTGTATCCAGTCTACTTTGACTATGTATGTCTATGGCCGGTCTAATTTGACTATGAGTGTCTGTGGCAAGTCTACTTTGACTATGTATGTCTGTATCCAGTCTACTTTGACTATGTATGTCTGTATCCAGTCTACTTTGATTATGTATGTCTGTATCCAGTCTACTTTGACTATGTATGTCTGTATCCAGTCTACTTTGATTATGTGTGTCTGTATCCAGTCTACCTTGACTATGTGTGTCTATGGCCAGTCTACTTTGACTATACGTGTTTATGTCCAGTGCAAGGCCACTTTTCGTATAGTCCTCTATTTTATTTTACGTCTGTTTGCCTCTATTTCTATTTTCCGTGTCTATGTTATTTAATGTACAAAGTCTGAACTGTGACTTAGAGGCAGTGAGTGTGTTTCACAAGTTCCCGACATACAGAGTCGAGGGTTCACAATCAGCTGCAGGCTGTTTGGAAACAGACGGCCTTGCTTTTATTATTATGGTATGAGCGTCAGTCATCCATGGCCTATTACTTACGGACAAAAACGTCTAGGGTTGAATGGGACGTCCTGTGAAGGACATGTGACTTCTTTTTTTTTCTTTAAAACAAAAACAACAACATAATATTACTTCTATTTTATGCGCAGATTTACCTAAACGAGTTGGAAAACCAAGTGCAGTTTGAAGGATTCCGGGACTGGCTGCACACGTTCCAGCTGTATAGAGGCAAGAACACAGGCAATGATGAGTCGGACGAGAATAGGATAGTTGGGAAGTTCAAGGTTGGTAGTTATGCTGAGGTATATTCTCGTGAATATATATATATATATATATATATATATATATATATATATATATATATATATATATATATATATATATATATATATATATATATATATATATATATATATATACGATGCTTTTTGGAATAGCTATCGATTGGGTCATGCGCAAATGCACAAGCAACACAAATATGGGTATCCATTGGGTTGACAAAATTCTAGAAGACCTGGACTTTGCCGACGACATAGTGCTTTTGAGTTCAACACATCCGGATGCCCAAGAGAAAATAAACCACCTCCAAAATGTTTCAGGGCAAATTGGTCTCCAAATTAACACCACAAAAACAAAGACTATTGATCTTACCAACAGTTCAGATGAGACCAAATTGAACAGCTACGTTCTTGAAAAAGTCAACAGCTTCACATACCTAGGAAGCAAAATGACATCCACAGGGGACTCAACACCAGAAATATCATCTAGAATCGCACTGGCATCTAGTGCCTTCAATAAACTGTCAAACATCTGGAAATCAAAGACACTCAGCAAACACACAAAACTTAAAATCTTCAACTCTTGTGTGATTCCAGTGTTAACGTATGGATGTGAAAGTTGGAAATCAACGGTAGCTTTAGATAAAAAATTAGACAATTTTGAGAACAAATGTCTTAGAAGACTTCTAAACATCCACTGGACAGACTTCAGAACCAATTCGCAAATAAGACAAGAGACTAAGCAAGATACAGTATCCAATTTCATAAGAAGACGCCGTTAGAACTACATCGGCCATGTACTCAGAATGGACAAGACAAGACTCCCCTACCAAGCCCTCATATGGTCACCGTTAGGGAAAAGAAAACGGGGAAGACCAAGAGAGACCCTGCGTAGAACCATCATTAGAGAAGGCTCATTCAATGGCCAAGTAAATATCCAAGATCTACAACAGATAGCAGCGAACCGCCAGGCATGGAGAGACAGGACTTCTGCCCTATGCGCCGCCTTAGGCTCAAGAGGAAAGACTAACTAACTAACTAATATATATATATATATATATATATATATATATATATATATATATATATATATATATATATATATATATATATATATATATATATATATCACTGTCTGCTTCTCTTTTCTCTGTTTCTGTTTCTTATTCTTTGTAAATATAACCAACTGAGCACATACCATAGCATCTCTAGTGTAACGAAAAGGCAATCCAGTCAATTCCAAGCGACAGGCCTACCGCCATTGTTCCAAACATGCAGTTCACGCTGCAACAATCGCAGATAGATGTAAAAACATTCAAGTTCACAGCTCTCAGTGTCGCGCCACGCATTCAACTCAGTAGCAGGGCGACGGAACCATGCACTGCCAGTACAAGATGAGGAAAATACGACTGCAAACTGTAGCCAGAAGAATAAACACTCCAGAGACTTAACGGTTCAATTGCCTTTCCGCCATGTTGGGGACCATAAGTCTGTTCTGTGTCCTGTTATGATTTTGTACACTTAGTGATACATTGTGCCCTGTTATGATAGTGTACACTTAGTGATACATTGTGCCCTGTTATGATAGTGTACCTTAGTGATACATTGTGTTCTATTATAATGGTGTACACTTAGTGATACATTGTGCCCTGTTATGATAGTGTACACTTAGTGATACATTGTGCCCTGTTATGATAGTGTACACTTAGTGATACATTGTGCCCTGTTATGATAGTGTACACTTAGTGATACATTGTGCCCTGTTATGATAGTGTACACTTAGTGATACATTGTGCCATGTTATGGTAGTGTACACTTAGTAATACATTGTGCCCTGTTATGATAGTGTACACTTAGTGATACATTGTACCCTGTTATGGTAGTGTACACTTAGTGATACATTGTGCCCTGTATGGTAGTGTACACTTAGTGATACATTGTGCCCTGTTATGATAGTGTAAACTTAGTGATACCATTGTGCCCTGTTATGATAGTGTACACTTAGTGATACATTGTGCCCTGTTATGATAGTGTACACTTAGTGATACATTGTGCCCTGTTATGGTAGTGTACACTTAGTGATACATTGTGCCCTGTTATGATAGTGTACACTTAGTGATACATTGTGCCCTGTTATGGTAGTGTACACTTAGTGATACATTGTGCCCTGTTATGGTAGTGTACACTTAGTGATACATTGTGCCCTGTTATGGTAGTGTACACTTAGTGATACATTGTGCCCTGTTATGATAGTGTACACTTAGTGATACATTGTGCCCTGTTATGATAGTGTACCTTAGTGATACATTGTGTTCTATTATAATGGTGTACACTTAGTGATACATTGTGCCCTGTTATGATAGTGTACACTTAGTGATACATTGTGCCCTGTTATGATAGTGTACACTTAGTGATACATTGTGCCCTGTTATGATAGTGTACACTTAGTGATACATTGTGCCCTGTTATGATAGTGTACACTTAGTGATACATTGTGCCCTGTTATGATAGTGTAAACTTAGTGATACATTGTGCCCTGTTATGATAGTGTACACTTAGTGATACATTGTACCCTGTTATGGTAGTGTACACTTAGTGATTACATTGTGCCCTGTTATGTAGTGTACACTTAGTGATACATTGTGCCCTGTTATGATAGTGTACACTTAGTGATACATTGTGCCCTGTTATGGTAGTGTACACTTAGTGATACATTGTGCCCTGTTATGATAGTGTACACTTAGTGATACATTGTGCCCTGTTATGGTAGTGTACACTTAGTGATACATTGTGCCCTGTTATGATAGTGTACACTTAGTGATACATTGTGCCCTGTTATGGTAGTGTACACTTAGTGATACATTGTGCCCTGTTATGGTAGTGTACACTTAGTGATACATTGTGCCCTGTTATGGTAGTGTACACTTAGTGATACATTGTGCCCTGTTATGATAGTGTACACTTAGTGATACATTGTGCCCTGTTATGGTAGTGTACACTTAGTGATACATTGTGCCCTGTTATGGTAGTGTACACTTAGTGATACGTTGTACCCTGTTATGGTAGTGTACACTTAGTGATACATTGTGCCCTGTTATGATAGTGTACACTTAGTGATACATTGTGCCCTGTTATGATAGTGTAAACTTAGTGATACATTGTGCCCTGTTATGATAGTGTACACTTAGTGATACATTGTACCCTGTTATGGTAGTGTACACTTAGTGATACATTGTGCCCTGTTATGGTAGTGTACACTTAGTGATACATTGTGCCCTGTTATGATAGTGTAAACTTAGTGATACATTGTGCCCTGTTATGGTAGTGTACACTTAGTGATACATTGTGCCCTGTTATGATAGTGTACACTTAGTGATACATTGTGCCCTGTTATGGTAGTGTACACTTAGTGATACATTGTGCCCTGTTATGGTAGTGTACACTTAGTGATACATTGTGCCCTGTTATGATAGTGTACACTTAGTGATACATTGTGCCCTGTTATGGTAGTGTACACTTAGTGATACATTGTGCCCTGTTATGGTAGTGTACACTTAGTGATACATTGTGCCCTGTTATGGTAGTGTACACTTAGTGATACATTGTGCCCTGTTATGATAGTGTACACTTAGTGATACATTGTGCCCTGTTATGATAGTGTACACTTAGTGATACATTGTGCCCTGTTATGATAGTGTACACTTAGTGATACATTGTGCCCTGTTATGGTAGTGTACACTTAGTGATACATTGTGCCCTGTTATGATAGTGTACACTTAGTGATACATTGTGCCCTGTTATGGTAGTGTACACTTAGTGATACATTGTGCCCTGTTATGGTAGTGTACACTTAGTGATACATTGTGCCCTGTTATGTTGGTGGTCACTTTGTGATTCAGTTGCGCCCTGTTATGCTGATGATCACTGAATGATATAATTGCAACATATACTGGTGCTGGCTTCTATGTGATACACCGGTGCCCTGTTCTGGACTCACGTGACTTCTGCTAATGGATGGATTGATGAATGTGTAGAGACACATTTGTTCTACAAGTACTCACACACATCGACAGACTACGAACACAACGGAGAGACAATGGTCTCATTGTGTGGGAGGACAGTACAAGCAATCGTTACACCGTTGTAGCAATTATTTTACACTGTAGGGGATGGAGACGGCGGCAGGGTCACGTGGTTGCTGATGTGCACAATTACTGGCTGGCATCGTTTAGAGGGCGGCGTGGCCGAGCGGTTAAGAATACTCGCTAATAGATTTCCTGTGCGCTGATGGTGGGTGGGTGGTGGATCTACTTCCACACATACATCCTTGCATTACAGGGCTTCATGAGGGTGTACCAGATTTCAAACGTATAAGGGGCGTTCATTTGAAATCCGTTCGTGCCGCACCGCGCGTAATTGCGTACCTTGAACATGAACATGTCATAGTCATGTGATAAGTACTGACCAGTGAATACAAGAGCTTATCGTCCCCTGATGCACAGATTCTGTTTCTGGCCGTTGAGAAAATGGCCGGGTTGATCCAAAATCCGCCCTAGGAAGCTCAAAGAGCGGTGATTCTGTTTCTTTCATTTGAAGGATGTCGACCAGTGGACATTCATCGAAGAATACAGGCAGCGTACGGTAACAAATGTGTGTCGAAGACAACAGTGACAGACTGGGCACGAATGTTCTCAGAAAGGACGTCAGTTCACGACAGATCTTCGATATAGTCAAGCGCAAATTGTTGCAACAGAAAACACCCATCGCCAAAATTGATGCAGCAGTACAGATGAACCGTTGTCGAAGCAAACGTTCGCTAGCGAAAGAATTTGATGTGTCAATTGGGACAATTCAAAAGGTTGTTCGTAAGAAACTGCAATATCGGAAGGTGTGTTCACAATGGTACCACGGATGTTGACCGACCACCAAAAAGAGGAACGCATGGGATGGTTTTTGAACCACTACAGAGTGGAGGGTGATGAATTTCTTTTCCGCATAGTTGCAGGTGATGAATCATGGTGTCACCACTTTGAGCAGAGCAGCAAAAGAGAGAGCATGCAATGGAAAATTGCTGGATCACCAAAAGCCAAAAAATTCAAGTTACAGATTTCCGCTGGTAAGGTTATGCTGATCGCATTTTTTGACCATGAAGGGCTATTGTTGGCCGACTTTAACTCTCCCCACTACTTGCAAACACTAGACAAGCTGCAAAAAGCCATCAAGAATAAACGACCCAGCATGCTTTCTCGCGGTGTGATTTTGCTGCACGGTAATGTACGTCCGCATGTCGCAATGATTGTGCAGGAAGCATTATCAAGGAAGAAGTGGGAAATTCTGCAACATCCAGCCTATAGTCCTGATTTGTCACCGTGTGATTTTCATTTGTTCGGACCTCTAAAAACAACCTCTCAAGGGGCAACGATTTCACACAGATGCAGACGTAATGAATGCGGTAAACACTTGGTTCAGTGAGCAACCACAATCCTTTTTTGCGGTCGGCATTCGCCGCCTACCTAAGCAATGGGATGCTTGCCTGAATGCCTACGGCGACTTCTTCTGACCAATCCATGGTGCATAATTCATTCTTCCTCTTCTTCTTTCGTTCGCCTGAAATATGTTTATAACTGCAATGTTGTCTCTTGTATGAATCTAACAGTCTTTTTTAGTTCACTCAAATGAATGCTTTGTTTAATACTACCACACCTGTAAATGTTTCTTTCATGCTTTTGTAACAAAGCCATTGAAACGGGTGTGAAGTGAGTGTCCCTAATATATCCTTCCATTACAGGGTTCCATGAGGGTGTACCAGATTCCGCTGCCACCGGACATTGAAGATTGCACCATCACCGGAGGGGACCCAGCTTATGGACTCTTCCAAGGTCTACCCAGTAATGAGCCAGTCAAGGTTCTGGTTCGCGTCTACATTGTTAAGGTAGGCTTCTCTTTGGTGGAATCATAACAACTGTTGATATTGTCATATTGTGTGTACTATTACATAGGATTTAGTAGTAGTAGTAGTTGTAGTAGTAGTAGTAGTAGTAGTAGTAGTAGTAGTAGTAGTAGTAGTAGTAGTAGTAGTAATAGTAGTAGTAGTAGTAGTAGTAGTAGTAGTAGTAGTAGTAGTAGCAGTAGCCGCCGCAGCAGCAGCAGTAGTAGTAGTAGTAGCAGCAGCAGCAGTAGTAGCAGCAGCAGCAGCAGTAGTAGTAGTAGTAGTAGTAGTAGTAGTAGTAGTAGTAGTAGTAGGCTCTCTAAACCAATTTTTTACGGCGAGCTGCGTTGTGTTAAACGCTCCTAAGGCGGCCAGAGGAAACGCTTTAAAGATACTCTGAAAATCTCACTGAATGCTTTTGGAATTCATCATGACACCCGGGAGACTGCAGCCAGAGACCGAAATTCATGGCGTGCATCATTACGCAAGGGTGCAGTCATATGTGAGGCAACCAGGACTGCAAGATCTGTGAAGAAAAGGCAGGACAGAAAACCCACTGTAGGAATTCCTCCTCCAGAAACGTCAAGCATTCTTTGTCCACATTGTCAAAGAACATTTCGAGCCAAAATAGGCCTTTTCAGCCATCTTAGAACTCACGGCTCCATACTTTCAACCCCAATGGATGAAGTGAATGGTCATCATCATTCTTGATGGACAAACAACAACACAACAAGAGACGCAACTCAGAGAGATTGTTGATATCTTTCTGTCTTTGTTTAATTACTCCCCTTAGATAAGTCTTAATTTTCTTAATGTGGGCGCAACTTGCTGACAGTACAACTGTGTGTCTAACATTTACACTATGCAATATTATTACGCACGATAAATAATTTGCAGTAAATACAGAAATAACGCTGACATTTTGGTTAGTCGGATACTACTTCAGCAGTCTGCAAGTCCAGACTACAGTACGCGATTGCTGGGAGAGTGTACGATATTGATAATGTGCTCACATTGCTCCAACAAAATGAAATATTCTTCCCATGCTATGAAATAATTGTAGCTTCATATGTTTATATTTTCATATATACGCCACCGTTTTCACATCTCTGTTGATTATTTATTTGCGCTTAAACTGTCGCCTGTGGGTGTCTTCTCCAAACAGAACGAAAATAGCAGAAAGATGAAGTTGTAAGAGACTGAGGAAGAGAATAGTCACACTGTTTGCTGGGTGTTATATGTACAGAATGGGCTGTGTAGTCACAAAGGGAATAATTACATATAGCTACGTTTATACGTTTAGTGAGATCGTCTAGTTTTGTCTTCAGACTCGGAGAATATATTTAATTGTTTGCTATGTGACTGTACGGCCTAGCATTATCTATGCGTATACCATGGAAAGTCTCACGCTGTCTCAAACAATTGTTATTGGTTTTGTTATTATTGTAACCTGTGTTAGTTGCTCTGTTGCTGTTGCTGCTAATGATCTTACAGATAGTATTATTGCTGCAATTGAATTACGGGCTTGAATGTGACTACTAATGTCGCAAATATTTACCGAACTTAAGGCTCTGTTTGTGTGGTTGAACCATGTCAATGATGTATTTGTGGATGTGGTACTTCAGTGTTCCAGCCAAGTATTCGTATTGTCCTGTTCGCTCTAAAGACTTGAGTGGAAACCTTCACTTGTATGTGTGCACGTCCTTCCTTTCTCTGAGCTGTCTAGTTTCATTTTGTATTCATTGGTTTGTTGGTGTCGTTGTACTGCGCGCTAGCTACTGATATTCAACAACTGGTTTCCATTGGCTGTTATTTACATATACAACATCTGCTGTAATTCCAATTGCATGCAGGCAAATGACCTACACCCTGCTGACATCAACGGCAAGGCTGATCCGTATCTGGTGATCCGACTGGGGTCGAAGTCTCAGAATGACAAGGAGAACTACATTTCCAAGCAGCTCAACCCTGTCTTTGGCAAGTACGTGTCATTTGGTGTAGTCAGAGTTTAGTTGTCTGGTTCTGTGACACTTATTTCATAAATTTGGTTTTCTACGTGCTGTTATGTTTCGTTTTCTTGTATCTTAGATTTAGGCTACAGTGTCAGTGCTGCATTATTTGAAACTGCCTACACTCTCAATTTTGTTGTGTTCGAAGCTCCTTACTCGTGTTTGTTCGGCAGACAGTTGGTGAGTAATTATGTCCACAAAAACAAGACAGTGAGATATCTTTACATGCAGGGGCAGAAGAGAATTGAAGTAGGTTGAATGCGGCAAAGCTGTACAAATATAATTAATAAATCACAAATGAAAGAAAGTGGACAGAATCAGCTTTATGTGAAGACAATCACAAGTAATAGAATTGTCATTATGGGTTGACGGTCTTCGTCAGCATACAACAAAACAACTAATACAACAACACTCATCTTCATCAGTTGCCCTGCCGGCTGGCGTAGGCGTTCATGTTTCTCCACATATCTCTGTCTTTGGTGATCTGGATCAACTATGCTGTTGGCATTCCTCCAAGCCACCGTCGCAATCCATCCAACATCATTTCTCTTGGTCTATCATTGTCTCCCTTCCCCTCTCTTCATTTTCTTGAATGCCGCTTTTGCCTGTCCTATTCTGCTCTTAATCTCTGTTGTGCATATTCCATTTGATGTTATAAATACCCCTAGGTATTTAAAGTTATCCACTTGCTTAATAATGTTCCCCTTTATTTCCATTTCACATTTTGGTGTCACCCTTTTCTTTGATATCACCCTTGTTATTGTTTAACTATTAATATTCAAGGAGAGTCCTTTCTTTACACTCTCTGTTACTACAATGTCCAACAATTGTTGTAGATCGTTTGCATTATCCGCCACCAAGACTGTGTTATCTGTATACCGTATATTGTTTATATTATAACCCCCGATTAGCATTCCTGGCTTCTCTTTGATCTCTCTCATTATTACTTCGCTATAGAGGGAGAAGATCCGGTGACAAAACACATCCCTGTCGTACTCCTAGCTTTATTTGTTCATAATTTCCCTCTTTATTTTCCATCTTAATTGCTGCTACTTGGTTCCAGTAAATATTCTTTATTATTCTGAGATCTTTCTCCCAAACGTTGATATCTTCCAACATTTTTATATTTTCATCATGTTTTACTTTACCAAATGCCTTGGTATAATATATGAAGCACAAATATATGTCTTTCTGTGTCTCTATTGATGTGTCTATTAGTGTTCGTAATGTGTATATTGCATTATTTGAACCCTTTACTTCCACAAATTCATACTGCTCTTCACCAATTTCCATTTTTTTCCCTTGTTCTTCTCATTATAACTCTGAGTAGAGGTTTAGTGGCATGGTTTATGAGGTTAATTGTACTAACATCTTTCGCATTCAAATTCTCCTAATCTTTTTTGTGTAGCTATAAATATCGATTTCAGCATATCACTCGGTAGATATCCACTGCTGTAAATATCATTTGTCGTGAAATCACTGTAATTTTACAATCAGATGATTAAAATACCAAGGACAGTTTGATTCGCAACTACAAGTTGTTTACTACGGGGGGTCGGTAAGATCAATCAATACAGTCGTCTTTGAAAGTCCCCACACGACAGAAAATTGTAGGCTTGTTATTGTGACCCGATTGGATAGAATGTAGGAAACGCGCTAGCTGTGTTGGTTGTCATAACAAGGAAGACAACTTTTGCATTGATTAAACAAAGGGGAGACAACTTATTCTGAAATGGATAATCTGCCCCTGGAACCATCTGATGTGTTGACATCAAAGAACTTCACTAGAACACTCCCGGCTCCTTGACAAAAACAAGACTTGTGTACAGTAGTGTAGACCAGCAAGTTGACTAGAGCTGAAGTGTTTCTGTACCGCTGTTAGGAATTCGGAGAGCATCTACTGTGTTAGATTTAATGAACATGAAATAACATGTCTTTATGGCAAGTTGTAGATGCCATCCAGGAGTGATGCGGTGTTGGAATGGTGTTCAATATAGTGTATTTAGACCTAATTGATATAGGCAGTAGCCTTGTTAAAACTAGCTAGAGTAGTGAAGTGATAATTAGCTCTGCTAGTTGAGAATAGAGTAGTGAAGTGAGAATTAGCTCTGCTAGTGAGAATAGTGTAGTGGGGTGATATTTGGAGAGATTTAAGAATGGGTTGGGAGATGGGGGAAGTGTCCAATAGTGGGATCTTTCAGTGGGGTACCCACTGGGGTTCTGCACTCTGTTTATTGGTCTTTCCTTGCCATAACCTGATTCGGACCTAGGTGATAAGCTCATCTGCTCTATGACAGAGTTTAGTTCACTGATAAATATCTGAGCAAGGCTGTAGGCCTACACTCAGCTGGTAGGATCAGTGACTGGTGCTTTCACCCGGTGTATTATTTCTCTAACAGGTTCCCTGCCAGTTACGAAGAAGCTCTACACGAGTTTTGAAGAAAGTTTACTACGATTGGGAAGAACACCAGTTGAACAGTAAATGTTTTTCTTACGGAAAATGAATAACGTCAAAGAAGAAAGTTGTTCAATAATGTTTGGGCTGGGCCCATGATCAGGAGGGTCCACCGGAACAGGGCTCAGATGAGCGAAACCATTTAACGATTCCAGTGTGTTAACGTTCACCTAGGATGGGTGATGTTTGTTGAGACACCACACCTCATACGAACATTAGTAACTACACGAGAACTTTAAATGTAACATTCACATGGTGTGGTAGATTCCAGGGAAATATTACAAGGAACATTGTAATTTAGACACTATAGACAATAGATAGGATCAAGTCTATTTCCAACAACAGTGATATTTATTTTCACAGTACAGAGATTTGTACATTTTAAAAAACTATAGGGACTTATAATGTGCAGTGTGCAACCGGTCCATGATCAGTGGTAAATAATAAACTGTAACTATTTCGAAGGATCATGTCGATGGATTACCAGGTAGCTACAGAAGAAAGTCAGTGTCTGGCAGGAGAGATACATCACTCGGTGAGGTTGTCTTGTGCTGACCTAACGTGCTGTGGTGTGTCCTTGCAAGGATGAACTGACTGTGCTATTGATCTGAGGGTCCGATTCTACACACATTATAGAACACGTCACACATTCTTCGCATACGCTTCTCACATACATTACACTTTTCTTTTAATAAATTAATTGTTATTAATTTTTAGAAGCTAGAGTTGTTGAGTATGTTGCGTTGGGGAAGAATGAGAGGGGGCATGATACAGCAGTGATAGAGAGAGAGAAAGAGGTGTCCATAAACTGACGGAGTTTTGTAGACGGATTCTAGTGGTTTCTCCAGGATAATGATAAGGGGTTAAAATATAATGTGGGTGTTGATTCCTCTCACTCCAGGGACGACACTTTAAACGGATACACGACATCATTCAACATGTTGGTTAATATATCTACTCCAAATTCCCCCAGTACCTTCTAAGTTACTTTCTTATGTCAATTCTTCTCTTTCTCTATCATATAATTCTCTCATATAATTATTCCACCTCTTCATTATAGCACCTTCCTCCAATAAAATCTTTCCTGTGTTTGATGTATTTATTCTTATTTTTCTTCCTGTGAGTTCACTAATTTGTTTGTGCATAATTTTTGTGTCTTTAATAGAATTTAATTCAGTTTTCTTGCACTCTCGTTTAACCAACTTTCTTTTGCCTTCCCGCTTTTATCTCTTATTTCTCTATTTAATTTAGCATATTCTTGTCATTTTTATTCCGCTGTCTTTTGACCATCAACTTTAATCTTTCTACAGCCATCCATTTAAACAAAAATAATAATTAAAGTCTTAGGTACAGTAATACCCAGGAGTAGGACAATAAATACTGAATAAGTACTTGAGTACCTCAGCCATTCTAGGGTACACTAAATAAACACTAAAAAAGATGGTACATGCTGTACTGGGGTACAAGTGGAAACACTAAACAAGATATTGTGAGACAGTGCCTTTTGTTAGCGAATACAACCTTCACTGACAGTTTGTGAGACGGCAACTTCTGTTAGTAAATACGATACTTACTGACATTAGTGAGACAGTCATCCATGTTAGTAGATGTAATCTGTACTGACATTTTGTGAGACATCCATATATGTTAGTGAGTGTGATATATAAACTTGCGATTGGTAAGACAGTCGCCCGTGTTAGTTAAAGTTATCTCTAGTGACAGTTTGTGAGACAAGTGAGCAATGTTAGTGAATACAGTTTCCACTCACGCTGATACTGAACATGCACCAGTGGCCACTAGAATGTTACAAGGAGACATAGGCATCTGCTACATGGGCAAATAAATAGTGTGCGAGCATAAAAATAAACAAGAATATATCGCTCTCTTCACCTTCTCCCCAAAACAAGAAATCAGGCGCCACCGAGATAAATGGAATACCCGAACGAAACGATAAACAATCCTTATAATCCGAAGTCACATTGGATGACAGGCATCGACAAAGCGAGTCAACATGGCAGCACAAAAGTCACGAGGATGATAGCGATCTTTAGAAACCTAAAGTGGAACCACGTGGAGGGCCAGCCGGAAGATGCTTAGCAAGGGTTTGTCAACAGGGCATAAGACAAGTGCAAAAATAAGAGAAGTGTGATTGAAAAGAAGCAGTTTTATTCATCAAGACAAACTACTCTAACACAAACCACTGATCTGTATGCAGCTGATATCCCCCTCCTCTCCTTTTTTTCTTTCTTTCTTCACCCCCCCCCCCCCTTTGAAGACTATTCCAGAAGAAATCCAATGGAGTGAGGATGATAGGCTACCAGTACAGATCCAGAAAAGAAAAGAAATATACACTGAAAGGAATTTTCAACAAGGAAGAACAGAACAGTTTACGACACATAACAACCAATCTCAGTGTCCTGAATCATGAATACCAACAACGGGAAGGTTAACCCGGTCAACAAATGCCCGCAGAAGTCGGGTGTGTCTGCCTAACGGCGCAAGAACGCAGCTCTGCTGTAAACAGGCATAACGCATTCACGTCCGAAAAAACTCTCCGGATGAACGAAGCAGTAGCAGCAGCAGCAGCAGCAGAAGAAGAAGAAGAAGAAGAAGAAGAAGAAGAAGAAGAAGAAGAAGAAGAAGAAGAAGAAGAAGAAGAAGAAAACGAAGAAGAAAACGAAGAAGAAGAAGAAGAAGCAGCAGCAGAAGAAGAAGAAGAAGAAGAAGAAGAAGAAGAAGAAGAAGAAGAAGAAGAAGAAGAAGAAGAAGAAGAAGAAGAAGAAAAATACCCACAACACCTCTGGTTTCGAGATGAGTCAGCACAAAATGCAGTAAAAGGTGGGGGAGCAGCAGCCTGCATAGAATACTCAAATAGTTGAGTCGAGTCTAGAACTTGATCCATCCTCATCCTCAACAGTCAGCGAAGAGTACCAATACTGCTGGCACCGTTTGTAGTCTGATTGTGTGTCCTTCTGACGTTTCTTCTAAGTGCCGATTATAGGCCAGATCCTCTGGTCACTCCCTGTCGCTCCATTCTCTCCAGGCTAGGATGATCTGTCTATTCATCCGCTCTATAAACATGATCCAAGATGGCTCTGACCACATGTGCGTAATCTGCATCATTACACCTCCCAACTGAGCTCTCAGCCAGTCTGTCCGTCTGTTCGTCACCTACCATACCAGCTTGTCCTGAGAGTTTTTTTTAACATGAGCAATATCAACCACATAGGAGCCGTGTGGGCACAGAGGTTAGTACGCTTGCCCACCGGCGCCGTGATCACGTGTTCGAATCACCATGGAGACAGGGATTTGTAACACTGGGCTCACAGGTTGACTCAGCCTCACTTGCGTACCGAGAATATTCTGGGAAGTAAAGACGGCTGGCATACATTGACCATATCATCCTCGGGCGCCAATTGGTCTATTAGAATACGTGACCAGTGCCACGGGCACTGTACGTCTCAAGCCGTGGACACGGGTCCTTTCCATTGTTGCTGAATATCATTTACACACAACAATATCAGAGAAACAGTGAACGCGGTTCTACACAAGAAGCAGCGGGATCCAGTGGATTACAGTGCTCAGTAAGGGGAGAGGACTATGTCTGACTCCAGACTGCCGGGCAGACACCGCAGACTTACTTACTAGCAAGGGGGCCTATCGGTTGCCCGGCCAAGTGGGGTCAATTTCCCCAATTGTATCCTCCAATTTTGACTGCCTTGTCATGCGTGACACAGCGGTTTTAAAATGTAGATATTATTTATGTGAATTTGTGAGCGGACGCAGTCCTGTGATAAAGGAGTCCCGTGCTTAATATGTCATCATACTGAATAACGTGGGGGAAAAAAAAAAGAAAGAGAGAGAAGGGGAGAGAGAGAGAGAGAGAGAGAGAGAGAGAGAGAGAGAGAGAGAGAGAGAGAGAGAGAGAGAGAGAGAGCACAAAAACATCACGCATGCAAACACACCACATACACAACACACCACATACACAACACACACACCATACATACCATGCACACACGCATACATCACACATACAGCACACACGGACAGATAAATATGTGCATATGAATGTATGGACGGGTGCCACTTACACGCTTGCACGCATGTACTGTGTGTGTGTGTGTGTGTGTGTGTGCCATGCTGTCTGCCTATGTCTCTCTCTCTCTCTCTCTCTCTCTCTCTTCTCTCTCTCTCTCTCTCTCTCTCTCTCTCTCTCTCTCTCTCTCTTCCTCTCTTTCTCTCTCTCTCTCTGTGTAGGCAGGTAGAAAGGGAGACAGGTAGACATACCGACTCTACTGAGGACAATGGTAACAACATAATTGTAACTCCCCCTCTGCTGTGTGTCCACCGTGACGAGGTAGAGGGGCTTGAGTGTTCCCATGACCCCAAGAGCTATGCCGACGGTGGAACAGCTACTGGTAGAGTCACCCATGTCGGACAGGTCAAGGGAGAGGAACCAGACCAAGCGACACACAAACCTGCTGCCTTGTATGTAGCCTGGGGACAGTCAAGTGCTAAGGAAAGTACCCCGAAATGTGCTTGTCGAAATCGGATGTACTGAGCCACAGGCTTGACAAAGCAGTGCAACGTAACTTTATCATTTCACGATGTCACAAATTAAAATTAATCATTATGTGCTAATCCCGCGAAGTCCCATAAGGCGGTTATAGTGCCGGGCAACCTGCCTCGAGGGAGTCCACCCATGACTACTGGTGGTCACCTTCCCCTGTGCTGTGGAGTCAAGGCACAGAGGAGTAGGTTAAGAGCTATTGACCAAATACCCCGGACACTCAACATACTACAGTGGAATGCCGAAGGAGTTTACAAGAAGAAAGTCTCCCTAACACAGCGTCTTCATAAAGATAGAATAGATGCGGCATGCATTCAAGAGACACACCTCAACGCCAATCGCACATTCTCAGTCAGAGGATAGTTAGTTAGTTAGTTAGTTAGTTAGTTAGTTAGTTATTCGAGGTTCCAACTTCACGGCAACGGGTCGTCCCCATTATGCTCCGTTCCTGTGCCAGTGAATATCACACAAAATTCTCCCCACTGCCCTATGTGAAAAGTGGAATAGGCAATAAGTCTCAGCAATCCAACAGCCCGCACAGGTACACTGTGCATAATGCAGCCGCCAGAATGCCAACACAAAATTAATCCACGAAAACCACAGTTCATCGTAGATGGACTCGGCAGTCACCAGAAGGACCTCATTAACCCGGGTTTTCTCACATGGTTCAGTCTTTTACCGCAGGGCGACCTGCCGAAAGTCTCGCATAAAGCACGAACTCCGCAGCTTCAGCGCCGACTTCCGAGAGTCTCCTGAAAAATGCACTCGTGAACCGAAAAGGCAACTCAGTCAATTCAGCAACAGCCAGTAGCCATTGTTCCGAACATGCAGGTTACTTACAGGACAGATATAAAAGCATTCCCCGCGAATTTCACAGCTCACAGTGTCGCCCACGCACGCAGTCAGTAGTAGGGCGACGGAACCATGTACTACCAGTCCAACATGAGGAAAAGGCGATTGTAAACCGTAGCTATAAGCATAAACACGCCACAGGCCTAAACGGTTCAAAGCCTAACCGCCATGCTAGCGACCGGAAGCCCCCTCTCAGTCAGGCCACACGTTTCGACCGCGAAGGACACAAAGGAGAAGTTCTAATACTTACACGAAATACAATACCCTGCAGCGGACATTGTGATATCTGACAATCAAACGGAAATTATAGGTGTTGATATAGTGATAAAGGATGTGAAAATAAGAATTTACAATCTGTACAACCCAGTAGATAAGGACCTTACACTCTCAAACATGAAAATAACTGACACAAACTGCATTATTGTCGGAGACTATAATAGCCGTTCAGAAAGATGGGGATACCCAGATACTGACAAAAGAGGAGATGAAGTGGAGGACTTGGAAATAGACTCAGATCTCCATCTACTCAACAAAGCGGATGACACACCGCGCTTCTACTCCATAAGATGGTTTACCACTTCTACTCCAGACTTAGCTTTCTGCACAGGAGACATCCTCCACAAAATCGATCCCATATGCTAGACTAATTAGCAGGTAGTGACCATAGACCAATCAAGCTTGTAATGAATATGGAGTATGTTCCACAGAAGCAAAAGCCTTTACCCCGCTGGAATTACAAACGAGCAGATTGGGACAGATTTGTCATACTAACAGACACATATTGTAAAATCATAAATACACGAAGCACATGGTGGAAAGTCTTAACAGAGCAATAATACAGGCGGCCACTGAGTCTATTCCAAGAGGAGCGAGGAAAAATTGCAAACCATACTGGACTGAAGAACTACAAATCTTGGAGGACAAAGTTGAAGATGCCAGGAAGAGAGAGAGAGAACAAACAACTGGAGCGAACATCTTTCTCAAAGCCATCTCAGCAAAATATAAAAGAACAGTAAATCAAACAACAAGAGATTGTTGGAAGGAGAAAAAAAAACAGAAAACCTGAACTTTGATAGGGATGAAAACAAACTATGGAAACTAGTGAAAGTCATGAACAATGAAAGACCTAGAAACAAACAAATAACAATTAAACAAGGAAATGCCTTGCTTACAGGAAAACAGGCTGCAAATGCACTAATGGAACACTATGCCAGTGCAAACCACATTGATATTACAACTGAACAGAAGAAAGCAATCAAAGATAAACAGATACATCATAGTAATACAAAGACAGCAGCAGAATATATGATGGCAAATCTAACAATGGAAGAAATTGAACAGGCAATGAATACCCTAAAAAAGAAGAAATCACCAGGAAAAGATGGAATCACAAATGAAATACTAATAGGACTAGGCACTAAGGCAAAAGAGAAACTACTAGCAGTCCTAAATTATAGCAGGAAGAGAGGAATATTCCCACAGGCATGGAAGGATGCTATACTAATACTAGTCCTAAAGAAAGGAAAAGACCTGGAAGAACCAAATGGCTATCGACCTATCAGTCTACTTAGCTGTGTAGAAAATTAATGGAACGTATTATCAATGGCAGGCTAACATGGCATCTGGAAGAAAACCAACTGTTAACACCACACCAAGCAGGATTAAGAAATTACAGATCACTGAAGATCAAATCTTATATATAAAAGGCAATCTCCGTCTGTCCATATGTCCTTTATGCGATCGCGAACGGCCCATCCGATTGAGATGAAATTTTCTACACGTCTTCCTTTCATTCCAGCGCAGCCAACTGTGATATTTTTTAAGTGTGAAATCGGCTGCTTACTGAATATTATTTAATTTTCCATTTTTCATTATAATTTCTATACAGCAAGGGGACTTAACTCTGTAAAAGTTATTTCAAGGGGCATAACTTTTAATAACTTTTCTGTATAACTTATAGTCATATTTTTGCATCGTTTTCAAAGTTGTATAAACTCTGTGTCTATAGTTATGTACCGGCATATGAGTTATAATAAATAATGATACAATCTTTAAGGCATTTTCAAAGTTTTCATAAAAAGAATGCACAATGCATAACATTGTAACTCATCTTTTTATGCTTAAGAAGTTACTGTAGTCATGCAGGTGATTAGAAAGAGTTTTCATTAAAAATAATGGATGGTGTGTGGAAGGACATTCTTTTAAGTTACTTTGGGGGGGGGGGGGGGTTTGGCGGTCATCCCAGACTAGCTGGTTCCCCGCCTCCCCTGTTTTTGGTGTGGACCCTTAGTCCCACTGTGAGCTATTGCCCACAGTGGTCCACCGGGCCCACATTTAAAGTGATGCTTTTTGGGATCACCCAGCCCCCGAAAAACAAAAAAAAACAAAATTAAGTTACTTTTTTTGTTGTATGAATTTAATGAGACGCTACCCGCCAGGAGCTGGGCAAAGCCACACCGGGTCAGATAGATAGACAGACCCACCTTTTCGCTGCAGTTGTCTACAGGCATATGCGTTAAATCCTCCTCCTCCTCCTCTCCCCTCCTCCTCCTACCCTCTTCCTCTTCCCCTCCCCCTCCTCCCTCCTCCTCCCTCTTTCTCCTCCTCCTCCTCCCTCCTCCTTCCTCTTCCTCCTACCTCCTCGCCCTCCTCCCTCCTCCTAATCACTCCTCTTCCTTCCTCCTCCCTTCTCCTCCTCTCTCCTCCCACTCCCTCCTCCTCCCTCCTTCTAATTCTACGTCCTCCCCCTCATCCCTCCTCCTCCCCCTTCTCCTCCCTCTTCCTCCCTCCTCCTACCTCCTCCCCCTCCTCCTCCCTCTCCTCCTCCATCCTCCTCATCCCTCCTCCTCCCTTCTCCTCCTCCCTCCTCATCCTCTCTCCTCCTCCCTCTTCCTCCCTCCTCCTCCCTCTACCTCCTCCCTCCTCCTCCCTCCACATCCCTCCTCCTCCCTCTTCCTCCTCCTTCCTCCTCCTCCTCCCTCCTCCTCCTTCTCCTCCCTCCTCCTTCTCCTCCTCCTCCCTCTTCCTCCTCCCTCCTCCTCCCTCCTCCCTCCTCCTAATCGCTCCTCTTCCTTCCTCCTCCCTTCTCCTCCTCTCTCCTTCTACTCCCTCCTCCTCCTCCTTCGTCCTCCCCCTCATCCCTCCTCCTCCTACCTCCTCCCCTTCCTCTCTCCACCTCCCTCCTCCTCCTCCCTCTTCCTCCTCCTCCCTCCTCATCCTTCCCCTCCTTCTCCTCCCTCCCCTCCTTCTCCTCCCTCATCCTTCTCCCTCTTCCTCCTCCCTCCACCTCCTCCCTCCGCCTCCTCCCTCCTCCTCCTCTCTCCTTCTTCTCCCTCCTCCATCTCCCTCCTCCTCCTACCCCTGCGTTATTCTCCTCCCTCCTTCTCCCTCCTCCTTCTCCTTCCTCCTCCCTCTTCCTCTTCCCTCCTCCTCCCCCTCCCTCTTCCTCCTCCTACCCTCCTCCTCCTCGCTCCTCCTGCCTCCTCCTCCTGCCTCCTCATCCTTCCTCCTCCTTCCTCCTCCCTCCTCCTCCCTTCTCCTACATCCTCCTCCTCTCTCCTCCTCCTAATCCCTCCTCCTCCCTCCTATTCCTCACTACTCCTCCTCCTCCTTCCTCCTCCTTCCTCCTCCCTCCTCTTCCCTCCTCCTTCCTCCTCCTTCCTCCTCCCTCCTCCTCCCTCCTCCTCCCTTCTCCTACCTCCTCCTCCTCTCTCCTCCTCCTAATCCCTCCTCCTCGCTCCTATTCCTCCCTACTCCTCCTCCTCCTTCCTCCTCCCTCCTCTTCCCTCCTCCTCCTCTCTCCGCCTATCTCTTCCTCCCTCCTACTCCTCCCTCCTCCACCTCCCTCTTCCTCCTGCCAGCTCCTACTCCTCCTTTTCCTTCTTCTGCTGATGCTGCTGCCGCCGCTCCATTTACCCAAGTTAATTGTTGGGGAAGATGTAAAGATCTTTCAAGTGCTCTTTCTAATGCTTTTTGTAAGTTGGTCTTCGTTTATCTAAGGTTGTTCTAACTGCAACCAATAAATGATTAGACAGACAGGCAGAAAGGCAGACAGACAGACAGAGAGGGAGGGACGGACAGACATACATACAGACAGACAGACAGACAGACAGACAGACAGACAGACAGACAGTCGGGAACGGGAACTTATATGACTACTTATATGAATTAAATGAGATGCTCGCCATCAGGGGCTGGGCGAAGCCGGGCCGGATCAGACAGACAGACAGACAGAAAGACAGACAGAAAGACAGACAGACAGACAGACAGACAGACAGACAGACAGACAGACAGACAGACAGACAGACAGACAGTCGGTAACGGGAACGAGAACTTATATGACTACTTATATGAATTAAATGAGATGCTCCCCACCAGGGTCTGGGCGAAGCCGGGCCGGGTCAGCTAGTAACCTATATAGCTCAGGAAATAGAGGATGCCTTCTAAGAGAAAAAGCACACACTAGCGGTCTGGATAGATTTAGAAAAAGCATTTGATAAAGTATGGAAGGAAGGACTGAAAGTAAAACTGCAAAAAATGCATGTTTGTGGGAAAATTTATAAATGGATCAGCCACTACCTAGAGAACAGAACTGCCAGGACAAAAGTACAAGGACAAACCAGCAAAATGATGCTGTTGGAGCAAGGTAGCCCCCAAGGAGGAGTTCTTTCACCAACATTATTCCTAGCATATATAAAAAACATATATCGGAAACAACAAGCTGCCATAAGAGTTGATAATGAAGTAGGCCAACATCAGCCTATTAAGAGAGGTGTGAGACAGGGATGTGTAATGTCTCCAGATCTGTTTTCCCTGTGCAGTGAAAGTATTTTCAGAAATATTGAAGATATGGAAGGAATCAACATTGCGGGACGATGCATCAATAACATTAGATGTGCAGATGATACAGTCTTGATTGCAGACAATGAACAGGACCTGCAACATTTAGTAGATGCGGTTGTTACACACAGTGAACAACTAGGGTTAGAATTAAATTGTAAAAAGACACAGATTATGGTCGTCACAAGGAATAACGAAATACCACAATGGGTGATCTCTGATGGGAGATGCCTTGAAGAGATTAGAACAAGTATCGCCATGGTAAAAGTAGTCTTTAACAAGATGAAAAACATACTGACCAATAAAGGGATGATAATTTAAACGAGAAAAAGAGTGTTGAGCTGCTACATTGAACCTGTACTTTTATATGGATGTGTAGCTTGGACAATGAGCAGTCAAGCTGAAAAACATCTGATGGCTGTAGAAATGTGGTTTCTGAGGAAAATGCAAAGAATACCATGGACAGACAGAAAGACCAATGAACAAGTCCTTCAGGAAACTAATGAAGATCGTAAACTGATAAGAGTCATTAGACGTAGACAGTCAAAATCTTTTGGGCATGTTATGAGAAGAATTGGAGAATTTGGTGACAACTGGTAATATCGATGAGAACAGACCAAGGGGAATACCTAGAAGCAAATACCTGGATGGCGTGGTCACGTGGCATGGCGAGACAGAAACACGGAGCTGATGCACGACTCTGGTGATCAAATGACCTGTAATTATGACCTAATCATATGGACATCTGAAGAATATATTAGTACAGCTAACAGCAGATTACAGCAAGCGCTGTTAGCGCTAGAGGACTGGTCAAAATCATGGCTAGTGAAGATAAGTGAGGCGAAAACAATATGAACAGTGTTCTCCCTCTCAAATAAAACTCAGCAACCTAAGCTGGTATTGAATGAAAAAATATTGCGCCATGAAGAAAATTCAAACTATCTAGGAGTCACCTTTGATCGTCGCCTGACATGGAAGACACAGGTTGAGCAAGAGCAAGGCAAAGAATGGCAATCGTGAAAAAGCTTGCTGGTACAATGTGGGGAGCAGATGAGAAAGTTCTCATGAAGTTATATACTGGACGGGTGAGGCTAGTACTGGAATATGGCATTGCAGCTTGGGCAACAGCAGCTAAGTCAAACTTTAACAAAATAAGTAGAGTCCAAAATCAAGGAATGCGAATTATAACTGGAAGCCTGAAGACAACACCTATTAATGAACTAGAAAAGATCACTTGTTTACAACCAATGCAGGACAGAAGAGACAGCAGAGCCCAGCAACAAGCAGAAAAATTTAGAAGATTGACAGACCAACATATGTATAACAGGTTTAATGGTTTTGGAAAAGGAAGACTGAAGCGTGGCAACTTTGTAGAAACTGCAAAACGAAAGATTAGGGCAGATCCCATACTTAACATGTCAACAGTCAAACCCATTTACAGTGCACACAAGCTCCCAGTTTGGAGACAGCAGCAACTGCCTGAGATGATAGAAAAGATTCCTGGTATTGAGAAAAAGAACACTCAGAATGAAACGGAAAGAAGAAAAATCGATATAAACTACATACAAGAACATTACCCAAGTAGCAGTTGGACCCATGCATATACAGATGGATCAGCCAAAAATTAAATAGAAAATGGAGGAGGAGGAATTCTCCTAAATTTAAAAAATGGAGTCAAAAAAAACGAAAAAAAACGAAAAAAACGCACAGTCGTGGCAACTCGAAAATTTTCAAGTAACTTAAAACTGGAGGTAGAGGCTTTGAAAACTGCAGCAGAAATGCTCTTGATGGAGGAAAAAAAAGAGAAGCAAATAGCTATCTTCACAGATACAAAGTTAGCTGTCTCAATACTGAAGAGCAAAAACAGCACAGAACTAGCAGACCTAAGAGCAGCGCTCTATGGACTATGTCAGAAACCCCCAAAAAGTTGTAATACAGTGGATCCCATCACATTGCAGTATACCTGGAAATGAAGAGGCTGACATACTGGCAAAAGAGGGCGGACAACTACCTTAGCCTGACATAGACATTACCTATAATGAGGCAAAGAGGTTTATAAAAAACACTTATAGAACCAAATGGGAACCAGAGCATCCAGACCACCAGAAAGATGATGTATATTACAAACTCAACCGAAGAGAACAAGTAGCAATCTTCAGACTCCGCACAGGACATAACTGGCTGAAATACCACTTGTTCAATAAACTAAAGATAGGAGATACCGATGAATGTAATTGTGGAACTGGTAAAATGACAGCAAAACATTTGCTGCAAGAGTGTCCAATATATGCAGAACAGAGAAAGATATTTTGGCCCACACGTGCTTTATTTGAGGACAAGCTCTATGGAGATATCAACAAGCTCACGTTGACTGCAACTTACTTTAACTACATTCATGTTGACATCTAAATGTGTATGAAGAAGTGCTTAGACTGCCACGCTTACTACCACAGGTATGCCGGTAACAAAAGCGTCCGTGAGTCATGAAATGGAATATTGCTTGGATAGAATATCCATTACGTGGAAAGTCCAAATAGAAAGCTCACTGTGTGGATGTTATCTGCAGACTGCAGTCTTCTGGTTTCCGGAGGAACAGCTTGTGGTGAACGGGGGGCCCAATATACGGAAGTGAGGCTAAGCAGCCATGTGCAGGAAGTGGCGATTCCTTGGGTGAGCCCAGTACCAGAGCGCTGTGTGGCGGCTCTGCAATTTTGGAAGCCTCCTTGGATGGCGGGGATTGTCCATGGTCTGCCCCTGCCTTCCCTTGAGGGCTGACCGTTATGTCTTCGGCTGTTCTAAATGGGCCAGCTGGCATAACACTACAACAGTGAGAGTCAAACGTCTTACGAAACCCCCGGGAAGGTTAACCCGGTCAACAAATGTCAGCAGAAGTCGGATGTGTCGGCCTAACGGCGCAAGAACGCAGCTCTGCTGTAAACAGGCACAACGCAATCACGTCCGGAAAAAACTCCAGATGAACAAAGAAGAAGAAGAAGAATTGTAACTCAACACAGACGTAATACGCAGAACACTTAAAGCACGAGCGATATTTTTTTTTGGAGGGGAGGGGGGGGGGGGGTTAGGGAGGGGTGGGGACCACATAATATATTATGGGGTATATCCCTGTCTTTGAAAAGACACGAATTTGTGGGTGCTGTCTGATGACTATACCACTGTGTTCGGGTGTCCCAGTCCATGAAAGGACACGACTTTCATGATGCTGTCTGATGACTATACCACTGTGTTCGGGTGTCCCAGTCCATGAAAGGACACGACTTTCATGATGCTGTCTGATGACTATACCACTGTGTTCGGGTGTCCCAGTCCATGAAAGGACACGACTTTCATGATGCTGTCTGATGACTATACCACTGTGTTCGGGTGTCCCAGTCCATGAAAGGACACGACTTTCATGATGCTGTCTGATGACTATACCACTGTGTTCGGGTGTCCCAGTCCATGAAAGGACATGACATTCTGGGTGCTGTCTGCTGACTATACCACTGTGTTTAGTTGTCCCAGTCCATGAAAGGACAGGACTTTCTGGGTACTGTCTGCTGACTATACCACTGTGTTCGGGTGTCCCAGTCCATGAAAGGACAGGACTTTCTGGGTACTGTCTGCTGACTATACCACTGTGTTCAGGTGTTCCAGTCCCCATCGAGGTGGCTACTGTGAACTCATTTGACCTGGATTCCCAGGTCGACCCAGTCTTTAAGTAAAAACTACCGAGGAGATACTGACAACATTACTCATGGCACACAACGTGTCCATACAAATATGGCGCTACCACCATATACCCAACATGCGAACAGGCGGCTATAGGTGTCCTGTAATTTTACTTTGGTAAAACTGCTTGTGGGTCATGAACCGTGACTACGAGAAGTGACACGAGCTCACAGGCAGCAGCAAAGTGTGTTTGCAATCTCCTGAACGGTCAGGCGGTCAAGAGGAGAAACTCAGAGATAGATTATTGTCCACAGAAGGCCATTGTCACTGTTTAGTCATCGTGCGAGAATACAAAGCCCGGAGAATGTTGTGACAACGGGAAAGATTGTGGCAGTCAGAAACCAGTTGACACAACTAAGAAAGTGTTGGATGATATTTGGTAGAGAGACAGACATAATGTCGTGCTTTCCAATCTTAAATTTCTCTATTGTATTTACCAAAGCATTTGTTCTTTCCCAGGTGCTTCGAATTTGAGGCGACGTTTCCCATGGATTCGTTATTGACTGCACAAGTGTTTGACTGGGACCTGATTGGCGTAGATGATCTCATAGGGGAGACCAAGATCGACCTGGAGAACCGCTATTACAGTCGCCATCGAGGCACTTGTGGGCTGGCCCAGAGATATGAGCTGTAAGTGTGCAAGTACATCGTCCACGGTAATGCCATCAGGACTTGATATCTTTAGTGTCGGGCGCCTTGAGGACATTCATCGTCCACGGTAATGCCATCAGGACTGGATATCTTTAGTGTCGGGCGCCTTGAGGACATTCATCGTCCACGGTAATGCCATCAGGACTTGATATCTTTAGTGTCGGGCGCCTTGAGGACATTCATCGTCCACGGTAATGCCATCAGGACTTGATACCTTCAGTGTCGGGCGCCTTAAGGACATTCATCGTCATCAAGTAGCATGTCCTTACCAGAACGTCGCTCTCAACACGACCCGCTGAAAAATTCTGGAATCTTTGTTAGCCTCATGTCCTGCCTCATGTCCCACTGCCTCATGTCCCACTGCCTCGTGTCCTGCCTCATGTCCCACTGCCTCATGTCCCACTGCCTCATGTCCCACTGCCTCATGTCCCACTGCCTCATGTCCCACTGCCTCATGTCCCACTGCCTCATGTCCCACTGCCTCATGTCCCACTGCCTCATGTCCCGCTCCCTCGTGTCCTGCCTCATGTCCCACTGCCTCATGTCCCACTGCCTCATGTCCCACTGCCTCATGTCCCACTGCCTCATGTCCCACTGCCTCATGTCCCGCTCCCTCGTGTCCTGCCTCATGTCCCACTGCCTCATGTCCCACTGCCTCATGTCCCGCTGCCTCATCATGTCCCACTGCCTCATGTCCCACTGCCTCATGTCCCACTGTCTCATGTCCCACTGCCTCATGTCCCGCTGCCTCGTGTCCTGCCTCATGTCCCACTGCCTCATGTCCCACTGCCTCATGTCCCGCTGCCTCATCATGTCCCACTGCCTCATGTCCCACTGCCTCATGTCCCGCTACCTCATGTCCCGCTACCTCGTGTCCTGCCTCATGTCCCACTGTCTCATGTCCCACTGCCTCATGTCCTGCCTCATGTCCCACTGCCTCATGTCCCACTGCCTCATGTCCCACTGCCTCATGTCCTGCCTCATGTCCCACTGCCTCATGTCCCGCTGCCTCGTGTCCTACCTCATGTCCCACTGCCTCATGTCCTGCTTCATGTCCCACTGCCTCATGTCCCGCTGCCTCGTGTCCTGCCTCATGTCCCACTGCCTCATGTCCCACTGCCTCACGTCCCGCTGCCTCATCCAGCTGTCTCATCATGTCCCACTGCTTCATGTCCAGCTTTCTCATCATGTCCCACTGCTTCATGTATTATCTTTCGTAAGATATCTTCAGTGTCCTGAATAGAATACCCGTATTATACCTCGTCTTGGCCAACTGTATTCTAAGAATGTCCTTGTAGCATTAGGTTCAAAAACCCCAACTTGTTTTTTAGTGATTGCGAAATGGTAATTGACTCATGTCCGTATTTTGCTACAGGAAAGATGCATATTCTCAAACCATGTTACTTTAATGTGAATGCAAGTGTTGCATCAAAGTCCCTTAACACTACTTAGCCTCACATTCTTCTTCTGAACAGGCACCATGTCTATTAATTGTGGAGCCCAGATATTCCAAGTTTGTGGCGACACGTTCAGTATCTGTATTGTTGACTGTGGTGTTTGGTTTACAAGTAGTTTTGTCTATGGACATTAATTTTGTGTATTTTGTTTTTTAGAATTCGGACAAAGATTATAATAATCACTGTGTCTTTCTACACATACGATTAACATGTCTAATCCTGTAGCACTATTTGAGAGGAGGACCGTGACATCTACATATCTGAGTTCTGGAATTTTACATCGGCCAATGACGAATGGTTCAAAACTGTCACTGGTCTGATCCTTTTTGACATTCTGGATTACATTGTCAGAGAGGTGTTGAGCTGGTGTGAGGAAAGAATGCAGTCCTGTCTTACAACCCGTTCACGGCATTATAAAATCTAATAGACTCGATTGAGGAACGGCAAGAGGAGACCAAGAGAGAAGATGCTGGACAGTTTGACAACATCGCATGGGGGAACATCAGTATCGGAAATGATTGGCAGCATACGAGAATGAGAGCTGTGGAGGGGCATGATTACCAACACCACATGACATGGACTATAAGAAGTAGAATACTTTATCAATTTAGCAGAGATTTGTCGAAGCAGTTATTTTATCGAATCAGTAAATTAAAAAAATCTCAAAGACGAGGCAGTGAGGGAAAACTATGAAAAAGAGCTAACTGAAATCTTTGTAAAATTACCTATAGAAAGAAAGACAGTGGAAGAAGAATACTGCAAAGATAACACGTGGAACTACGAAAATACGCAAAACACGGATAAAGAAAATAACAAGTTGGTGGAACGCAGAAATAAAGAAAGCTGTAAAAGACAAATAGGGAAAAATATAAAAAATGGCCGAAGAGCAAACAGGAATGCGATTACATAGAATATAGAATAGCGAGAAGACATGTGAATAGAATAGTAAAGAGAGAAAAACAAAAAGACTCGGAGGAGTATGGAGAAACTCTAAATAAAAACTACAAGGAGGCAACTAGAAACTTCTAAAAAAAATATAAGTGCAATGAGAACCAGAGGAGAACCCTTTGACCCAACTGAAATAATTCACAGTGAAAATGGAGAATACAAACAAATCCTAATAAGATGGAAACAGTACTTCCACCAACTTCTCAACATCCTATGAGATGTCACAGGAATTCAAAAAAACAGACAAAGATGCCACCGAAGAACTACAAAAAGACATACTGAAAGAAGAAATTATAGAAGCCATCAGATTAGCCCCATTGAACAAATCACCAGGACAAGATGAAATACCAAATGAACTAATTAAAGCAGCAAGAGAAGTAAGAACAACATGGCTACATAGACTATTCAACCATGTTTGAGTGGAACAACAGACACCACGAGACTGGGGAAATGCCATAATTGTCCGAATTTGGAAAAACAAAGGCAGCAAAAGAGACTGCACACACTACAGAGGCATTTCACTGTTGAGTCATACTGGGAAAATATTTTGCAAAATTCTTCAGAAAAGATTACGAACTATTATAGAACCCCAGCTAAGCGAAACACAACTTGGATTTATGAAAAACAAAGGATGCACAGATGCCATTTTTGCTCTTAGATTACTAATAGAAAAATCAATCGAATTCAATGAAACACTCTATTAAGCCTTTGTCGACCAAGAAAAGGCATTTGATAGAGTAGATAAAAAAAAAGCTTATACAACAACAGTGAATGCATAGGGAGAGCAACTGGAGGACACTCAGAACCCTTCACCATAAGATCTGGAGTATGACAAAGTTGAGTCCTGTCCCCTCTCTTATTTATAACATATATAGACAACATATGTAAACAAACCAGCCAAATAGAGACCGCAAGAACACCGCATGACGAGAGCACAGAAGAAGAATCATCTGCAAATCTAACCATTAGATTTGGTTTGCGACTGTTTGACTGTTTGCTGGACGACCAAACACTAATAGCAAAATCAGAAGCTGAATTACAAGGCCACATGAATAGTCTAAACGAAATGCGTAGGGAAAATAACATGAAAATTAGCACAAGTAAAACAGACTAATTGACTATAATTAAAGAAGAAAAAGCAACAATGATTCACCTAAACGAACATCCCTTGAAACAAGTAAAGAGTTTCAAGTACCTAGGAAGTATAACATCATCAAATGGCAGATCAGAAGACGAGGTCGAAAATAATGCAATAAGGCAAATCAACTCATTGGACAAATGGCACCAATACTAAAGAACATACATGTATCAATAACTACTAAGAAAGCACTTTACAACACAATATTCCTACCAAGTCTATGTTACCAATGCCAAACCTGGACAGTGACAGAAAAAGAGAAAAGAAAAATCACAACAACAGAAATGAGATTCCTGAGAAGAATACTCAATGTATCAAGAAGAGATAAGATCAGAAATGAAGAAATCAGGACTAAAGTGGGGATTATAGCTGCATTAGATTTTATTAGAAAGCAGCAAGTCAAATGGTTTGACCATGGAAGTAGGTTATCAACTAACAGTATACCACAACAAGCAATGATGTACAGACCAGAGGGAATCAGAGGAAGAGGCCGACTACGTAAACGATGGACGCAGGGAATAACAGAGTTCATGGGAATATCGATACATGAAGCCCATAAGCGGGCACTCTCCCGCTGTTTATACTTCACTTCGACACCGCAAGGTACAAGAGGAACATGATGAGATGAAATGAGATGAGAAAAATTGTTTATCAAATATACGTTTGTCCATTTAGTCTAATGTTTCCAAGCAGTATTCTTCTTTACGTGTCTAGCCTGGAGCAGACCTTGGCGATCAGGACTCTGCTCCTCTCTGTCATCCAATGTTTGAATGAAGTTGGGTGCTTGCAGTTTTCATAGACGTATTTAATTATTTCATATGCCAGCTCTCTGTCTTCCCTTGTGTCGTGTTGTCATATTTTGCCAATCCTTTGCTATTTGTGAGAATTCTTCCTTGCAGTAGATAGATTCTGTTGTTGTTGAATATTTGCTCACAACAGATTCTCTTGTGTCAACCCTTCCTGGCCGTTTAAACTTACTTCTGGCGTTCATAATGGACAATTTTCATTGCACATGACAGTTCCCATTTGTGTTCCAATCCCTTCGCATATATAATACAAGGATAATCTGTGCACTGTACACTAACTCTATAGCATGGTGAGGATATTAACTCTATTAACTAATAACTAATTAACTAATACTAATACTACGTATTTAAGAATCACACAGTCTATAAGTATAGTTTGTGTGTGAGAAGATTTTCAATGTTTTTTTAACAATTTTGTCGTGAAAAATTCGAGGTGGTTTAGATGTGATGACGTCCGTCTCTACCTGGTGGGGGTCCTGGTTCGCTTCAGCTTGTGAACTGTTTGCATTTTTACACAATAAGAAAATATGGTATACCTCTCCCACCCCGATCCTAGGGGTGTGGATGGGACATATAGCTTATTCGAACAAGCGCGATACACTCATAGGTCCCGCGTGCACGTTGCTCAGGTTAAACATCTCTCGTCAGTTGCCCTACCCTTGTTCACATTGTATGGCTCGGGATCTAGGACACATTAAAAGAAGTTATCTAACTTGGTCCAAGAACACATTTTCCAATCACGTGCCATCATTCCACGCCAAAGTATAACATAGCAATGGTGACGTTCTCCAGCGTCTAGCAACATTCCAGTCGGCAGATCTTCTTCACACCACCCGCTCATTTCAGCATTCCCACAGCCATGTCAGGCCAGCATACGTCTTACAATACAACTCTACCTTGTAACGAGGCTTCTAGCTGGCCAAACTTTCCTCAGGTTTCATCATTACCGCCAGCAATTTTCTTCACGTCATCGATTCCCGTTTAAGCTTTCATTTAGATGATTTATCTGCCTTTCACATTCAGGTGTACGCTTTCTCTGACGGCTGTCACAATTTTTCACCAAGGCGGAGATCCGGTTTCCGAGATTTCAGAACAGTGGAATGATATCTGGCACCTAGATGTGCATAAATGACATAGTCGGCGTTCCATACTTGTACCATTGCTCGGCTGTGTCTTGTTTATTCCGAGATTTAACGATAAAACAGCAAGGGCGATAATTCTTAGCAGATGCTGGATATTCGTCTAAAACACGGGATATTCCATATATATTAGCTAAAGCATTAGGTGATCAGATGACCAGTTCCTTTTCTCACTGCCATTATCTTGTCTAATCAAAAGTCGATGTTTTATTTACATAATGGACAAAGGTATTTTGAAAGAAATACATTTCAGTAACAAAAAGACCAGCAGATGCGCATTGTGTGTGTCTGTGTGTGTGTATGTGGGGGGGGGGGGGGGGGGGGTACGTGCGCGGGTGTTTGTATATGTTGGTAAGTTGATGAATTTCTAATAATATCCATAATGATGTGTATATGTGGATAGTTGTGTATAGGGGCCACGTTTAGATTTGAATAAAACATAAATAAATGGCATTATCAGCTTATGTCCTTTAGCATAAATAGCATCATCATATATAAAAAGTAACACACAACTGTCATCATCATCATGTGTCCTGGCGATGATCGTGGGCGGTCATGGTTCGCCAATGTAAACGATCACAAGAGGGGTGGATCATGCATATGTTCTTGTATCGATTAAGCCATGTGCTCAGGTATCTTTCTGCTTTCTCCTTGCTCTGTTTCCATCGATTTTTCCAGTTGACACTAAGTTTTCTAGCTTTACTTCTTCTCACAGCGTGAACTTGACTGTCTACGCCTAATTTCTCTAATCAATTTACGGTTTCAATGTGTTTCTTGTGGGACTATGTCTGCCCGCCCCTGATATTCTTTGCATTTTCCTAAGAACCCACAGTTCCACTGCCATTATTTGTTTCTCAGCTTATATGTTTCATTGTTTACATAATTAGTTTTGTGTCTGCAAACATTCTTTGTGTCAGTGTTTCTCTGTCACTTGATGATCTGTCTTTCTTGGTGTTTCTCTGTCTCTACATGTCTGTTTGTCTTTCTCGGTGTCAATATTTCTCTGTCACTTGGTGATCTATTTGTCTTTCTGGCGAGCATTTGAAGAGAAAAGGCAAAGGAAAGGGATACTGGTCATCCCACCCTCAATGCTGCGTCTCAGAATATACACGTAGTCAGAGTTGCAAGTAGGCGATGTTACACGTAGGCAGTGTGACACATAGTTAGTGTTACACGTAGTATGTGGGGTCATGCTATAATATCCGCTTCCAGCTTTGCCGTCATCTCCAGATCCCCCGGGAAGGTTAACCCGGTCAACAAATGCCCGCAGAAATTGGATGTGTCGGCCTAACGGCGCAAGAACGCAGCTCTGCTGTAAACAGGCACAACGCAATTACGTCCGAAAAAATTCTCCGGATGAACGCAGAAGAAGATGAAGATCCCCAGATCCTAGACACGTTTTTAGTCTGCCAACAGATCATGCAGGATACACGGGGGCGGGCGTAATGTCACATTATAGTGCTAGAGAAACGCTCTCTCTCCCTCCCTCCCCACCTCTCTCTCTCTCTCTCTCTCTCTCTCTCTCTCTCTCTCTCCCTCTCTCTTTCATTCTCTCGATTATTCCCCCCTCTCTATCATTCTCCCTCCCTACCCTATCTCTCTGCCTCTCCCTCACTCTCACTCCTTCTCGCCAGCTGTCAGAAAGTGGCACGCGACGCCTCGTTATTTAATATAACATATTTTAATAATTTCATAAATGCACTCGGAGCGGCCCGTTAGCGTTTCGCAACGAAACGTTATGAAGGTCCCATATCCCAGCCTTGTCGACCAATCAGATTGCGCAAGGCGCCATTTGTCGTCTGTTACAACTGTTTAGCAGGGTCGGTAGTATGGTGTTGAAATTAGATTTTTTCAAATACAAATTTTCCGTTAAAGCCTATAAACATGAGTGTGGAAAATCTAACATCAAACAATGGTAAAAAGCGAAAATGTGAAGACGTTGCTTGTCGTGAATTCATTGCAAGACTTTGGACACGAAAGATTTGTGCCCAGACATTGATAAACTAGCATCTGGACTTAAGTAACTGGTTATGAAGAACAGTTACAATAGTAAATTAATTACATTAATAGCGATTTTCGAAACTGATTAAAAATTTATTGTTAAATGAAATTTTTATTTGAAACCAAAAAATGACCGCAGTGTAGTACTGACGCTGACTGCCTTCAAAGTTTTAGAATTTTGTTAACGAAAGTTAAGAAAGGTAAGAATGATATTGCACGACTTTTATGGTTTTATAACCATGTGGCCCGCTTAACTAACGAAAATAGTAGATATGGCCCTCTGCTTGAAAAGCTTGGGAACCACTGGTCTAAAATATGGAGCTAGCACCATATTGACCTGGTGACCCAGCCCTGGCGCGCTGATTGTTCTAACACATGGAGCTAGCACCATATACCCACTGCGTCACATGGCGGGACACGTGGTCTTTTAATATATTATTTATTTTTTTATTCGCAAGTTAGCATAGACGAATGGATAAGAGCGCTCGTTCTGAATCATCTGGTGTGCTGACGTCGAGGTCGCAGGTTCGATCCCTTTACACCAGACAGTTGGACTAAAATGTTGATTTCTTGTCCTTGAATTGGGGACGTTAATTACAAGTACCTCTGACGTCGGAATGAGTTCGCCTGATGGCGAGGGACACTGATAATAGGGAAAGCTACTCCACACGCAAAATTCAGTCCAGTACTAGAAGTAGTGTGTACGGACTACGCTTGAGGTCAAAGCCAGCGAGCGCAAAAAAAAAATAAAAAAATAAAAAAAACAGTATTTTTTATTTCCATTACTATATAAACGTGGTCTTACTGGAAGTTTCTGATCCATTACTCCAGCGATGATCCCCAGGAGTCTCCGATCCATGGCTCCAGCGATCACCCCAGAAGTTTCCGATCCATGGCTCCAGCGATGACCCCAAGAGTCTCCGATCCATTGCTCCAGCCATGACCCACAGGAGTCTCCGATCCATTGCTCCAGCAATGATTCCCAGGAGTCTTCAATCCATTGCTGCAGCGATGATCTCCAGGAGTCTCCGGTCCGTTGCTCCAGCGATGATCCTCAGAAGTCTCTGATCTTTTGCTTCAGCCATGACCCCCGGGAGTCTCCGATCCATTGCTCCAGCGATGACCTCCGGAAGTCCCTGACAACATTGCACTGGTGATCTGGATGACACAGTCCGCGTATCCATCACGTGACCTCAGAGCGCGAGACAGACTGCCTAACCACTTCCCCACGGAGGCCCTCTGGATATGAGACAAAGTATGACCCACACCCACCCTCATCCCACTCACACTCCACTCATATCTCACCCACACTCCACCCAGACTCCACCCATACTCCACCCACACCCTATCACACCCCATCCACACTCCACCCACATCCCACCTACAACCCATCCACATCCCACTCACACATACCTCTTGGCCAGTTTATTGTCACAGGTGCTGGCGCCGACTATACCTGATTAGAATTGTTAATAGCTTATCCTGTAGGGTGTTTGACCAGCTCTTCGGTCCCCAATCTCTGCCCGGATCTCCCTTCCTTGATTATCGCCATTCGTGTCATCTGCTTACATATGCCACTCGTTTTGCCCGCTTTTTCAGTGTCACCAAGTTTCACATCGTCATTGTATGTTCGTCTTCTGAAAGGTAAATGTAGAGCCATAGTAGATACTTCTGTTCGGCTGTGACGTGGTAGACCTTCATATATTCTACACTACAACATATGAGGAGAGTGGCTTTCCTTCCCAGACAATTCATAGGCACCCATTTTATGAAACAATCCTGCCTGTCCGGTATATTAGACGCGAACCACAGTTTCGGCAAGCAAACATGTGAACTACTAGACCACCGCGGCTCCACCTTATGTCTACATCAGGCTGATCTCCCCCGTCGATACTGGTATTCTGGAATCCTCACCGGTTGTGAATGAGTTTGGCTGGGTCAAACCTGACATAATAATTCGTGGCTGGTGGAATCCATGGGTCATGGCTTCTGTTTACTCTGGAGTGTTTCTGTGGGCATAGCCTTCTCCCTTGCAATGTTGCTCTGATATTTTCACCTATATAGGTGCGTGTTAAGCGCCTCTACCAGCCAGGCCTGGAAACCTATGATTGTTTACAGTCAACTGACCACTTTGTCCGGTATCAAGGAAGTGTAGGGTCATCTGTTTCAGAACAGTGAAGAGAGCTTTTTGCCAGTAGGGTAGCCGACCATGGAAGAACAGCGTCATTGAACTGTAACAGCTGTTATCATCTTATGGATCATGCAGTTGGTGATCATGTCTATCCACGGCCTTCTGTCTCGTGTACTGCCGATAATGTCTTTCCACAGCCTTCTGTCTCGTGTACTGCCAATCAAGTCTTTCCACAGCCTTCTGTCTCGTGTACTGCCAGTCATGTCCTTCCACAGCCTTCTGTCTCGTGTACTGCCAATCATGTCCTTCCACAGCCTTCTGTCTCGTGTACTGCCAATCAAGTCTTTCCACAGCCTTCTGTCTCGTGTACTGCCAATAATGTCTTTCCACAGCCTTCTGTCTCGTGTACTGCCAATCAAGTCTTTCCACAGCCTTCTTTCTGTCTCATGTACTGCCAATCATGTCTGTCCACAGCCTTCTATCTCGTGTACTGCCAATCATGTCTTTCCACAGCCTTCTGTCTCGTGTACTGCCAATCAAGTCTTTCCACAGCCTTCTGTCTCGTATACTGCTAATCATGTCTTTCCACAGCCATCTGTCTCGTGTACTGCCAATCAAGTTTTTCCACAGCCTTCTGTCTCGTACACTGCCAATCATGTCTTTCCACAGCCTTCTGTCTCGTGTACTGCCAATCATTTCTAACAATGGTGTCCATCCATGCCAGCCTGCCAAATTGTTCTGCATCTTCTCTCTTGGTCTCCCCTTGCCTCTCCCCCCCCCCCCTCCAACTCTCCCACTGTAATTAAATACTCAGGGTGTCTCCTTCTCATGGCATGCCTAAAGAATGTGCACAGTCTTTGTCTAATGCGAGTAACTTGTTCTCTGTGTGAGTTAGTAGGCTTTCAATTCTCTGTGTGAGTTAGTAGGCTTTCAATTCTCTGTGTGAGTTAGTAGGCTTTCAATTCTCTGTGTGAGTTAGTAGGCTTTCAATTCTCTGTGTGAGTTTGTAGGCTTTCAATTCTCTGTGTGAGTTAGTAGGCTTTAAATTCTCTGTGTGAGTTAGTAAGCTTTCAATTCTCTGAGTTAGTAGGCTTTCAATTCTCTGTGTGAGTTAGTAGGCTTTCAATTCTCTGTGTGAGTTAGTAGGCTTTCAAGATATCTGCGTTGCTCTTTCTATCCGTCCACAGTATTCCCAGCATTCTTCTATAAAACCACTCTAAATCTCCACAGCTTCCACATACTTCGTAACGTTTCTGCTAACTGTAAAGTTCCAATACGGCTGGCTTCCATATATCATTTCAATACATATTTCCAGGCACGGTTACAACGGATGGCGCGACCCTCTGAAACCAACACAGATCCTGGCCAAGCTCTGTAAGGACGGGAAAGTGGATGGACCTCACTACCAACCAGGCAGGGTCAGAGTTGCCAACAGAATTTTCACTGCGCCACAAGAAGTTGAGGATGAAAACGGTAAAGGGGATATATGTGATTTGTTTATTAATGTAAGATTTTGAGAACACAACTTTGTATAATAGTACACTGAATAGTCGAATTACCGGTAATTTCTTTTCTAAAGAATCCTCAAGTTCAGAACGTAATGTACACAATGTGTATGATAAACCTTTGTTTCTTCAAGAGGTTCTGAGCTGCGGTGCACAACGTATTTACCATAATAATCAAACTGCTGCTACAACAAGTTGTCAGAACAATGCACAAGACAGGCCAGTGTTACGATAACATTCTTGACGTTTCAGGGACAAGCACCTACAGAAATACCAGGGGAAAGAAACAAGTCTTTTTATGATTTATGTGGCTTTAAGAAATCGGTGTCGAAAACAAAATAAAACTATTGGTTAGGCATGTGAAGCACATACCAATCTAAATAGACTCACTCTTTGTTTTTCATCCGCTTTAGACAAGTAACATGATATTCTGAATATGTTCATTGAATAGGTGTGAAGAAGATGACAGACGAGCACCTGGCCCTAGCCGCACTCAACAACTGGCACGAGATTCCCAGAGTTGGCTGTTGTCTGGTGCCGGAACACGTGGAAACTAGGGCACTCTTTCATCCGGAGAAACCAGGCATTGAACAGGTTTACTTTGTGTTGTATATGGGTTTTATGGCAATGTTCTTCCCTTGCGGCAGAACTTAAATGAATATAAGCCCCGTTACTATACTTTTGGATAATGTGTATTCTGTAGCTTTAGGGGGGGGGGGGGGGGGGGGGGGGGGGGTAATATTAGTAAGATGCTCTTGTGACCAAATTAACCATCCGATATGGACAAGTGGGAAATTTTAAGACTTCTATTACAACATTTACCATGGACATCAGACAATTTAATGAAACCATTTCCCAGAGTGCCAGTGTGAGTTCATCATTATGAAAGAAGTCTCCAAAACGGGTTGTCCACGCTGGCAGATTATTGGAAATCCCAACGTTATGGCATTCAGATAACCAGAACACTATTGGTAACATAACATCTCTTACACACACAGGCCCTGTCTGGTTGGTGAATCCTCTTGAAGACAGAGCTGAAACTCGTGAGGGACGATCCTTAGCGTTTAGATCGGTTGAGCCCTGGAAGGTTCTGGCATCTGTCAGTGTGATGTTGGTGTAGAGACTTGTTTCAGACCAGGCACCACATGACCATCATCTTCTTCCTCTTTCGAAATTCAGAAAACATCGGGATATGCAAGACTGGTACTGGACCTGTGACATCTGTGAAGAGACGTACTAGGATGTAGCCAGACCATGATTCAGCACGGGGGGAACACAAATTGGCTGATATTAGGCCACAGTTCATATTTCCTCAACGGGTTTTACTTGTTTCATTATCAACAGATTCTAATCTAATGTCCAGTAGGAAACGTAGATATAAATGCATTGCACTTCTCCAAAGGGAGAGAGATTCCCCCACCCCCGCCCATTTTTTAAAAAAAATCCTATATCTGTAGCACCGACTGGGTCAACAAAGAGACATTCCCAACCGGTACCAAAGGAAGTGAAGCACAAGCAAGAAAGGAAGCCCAAGTGAACAATTTACAGACACGGCTGACATGCCCAGACACATGTGATAGTGTGTAGAAGGAGCGCACTAGCGGACGGCGCTAGGGGACGTACTTCCAGCCTGTGTGGTACAGCAATGGACAGTTACCTAGAGGCACGAAGTCAACCTCTCATTCAAGCAGACTGGTTGACGGGATAGATGTTTACAAAATCAGATACTTGAACAGTGAAAATGTCCTGGCTAGTTTAGAATAGAGTGACAATGGTACGACGAATGGAAAGAATGTCGACTCGGATATAAAACACATCTTTGCCCCAACAGCTCAATAAGAAATTAAAGGAACAGAGATAATTTTACGAAGACCTAGACAAAGCCATGAGATAACTAACATCACACAACATAAATATCATAATGAGGGATTAATTTTCAAAATCAGTGCAAGGAATAATTGAGAACACTGCTAGTTCGTTTGAACTGTGATAACTATAAACAGTATTGGGAGGTTGGGGAATTGAAAGAACGATCGGGGAAAACAATTAAAAAAAAACAACAACAACATTCAAAAACATGACTTTAGATGTTGACTTCTTGTCCTTGACTTAGGGACGTAAATTACAAGTACCTCTGAAGTCGGAGTGGATTCGCCTAATGGCGAGGGACACTGGATATAGGAAAAGCTAAGCCTCATGTAAAAATAAAACCAGTACATTTGAAGTAGTAGCACGTGATGGACTAGGCACAGCTTTGGAAGGCACGGTTCATGGAGGAAGAGCCAGGCATCAAACAGCACGAAGATGCACGCAGGACATTGACAACACTGGGCATAAACATACACGAAGCATTGATCCTGGCAGAGGACCGGACATCATTTCCGGGGATCGTGATTAGAGCAACTGCAGGAACACATACATTTATTACAGAATAGTTACTCAAATCATTACATGAAGATCAGCATTGAAAACAAAAACGGAAGTTGTGAATATAAGTAAAGACAATTATGAAATTATTATACAGATAAACGACCAAACGCTAAAACAAGTGCACAAATTCAAGTATCTTGGGAGCATCTTTACATCAGATGGCAAATTAGATACAGAGATGGAGACAAGAACTAACCAAGCCAATAATGTTACATATCAAAACTACACCCAACCTGAAACTTCCATCTATCCTCGTGGAAAATAATAAGAGCATTGTAAATGCTATTTTTATACCAACGTTGTGCTATCAATGCACTAACTAAATAACAAGAAAGAAAACTCACTACCTGTGAAATAGGATGCTTGAAAAATGCAGCGAACAAATCAAGAAAAGACCATATTAGAAACGAGGAGATCTATAAAACCGTTGGAGCAACACCACTTGTTAAATTCATTGATAAACAATGGCTTAACTGGTTCGGACGCCTAATGAGAATGAACCCAATGTCGCCGGTAGCAAGAGCATACAACTTGAAAATTGAAACATCAAGAGGCAGAGGAAGACCACGACAAAGATGGATCGACGGAGTCATCAACACCTTAAAAACCCACAGCCTCTCAACTACACCAGGCGACCGAGCGAGCCCTAGTCCGGAAACCAATCATCAAACAAGCCAGCGATGCCTAGCGGCAAAAAGCAGGGAAGGACACAAGAAGAAGAAGAAGGAGTATGAGAACTATGTTCGCCACATGACCTGCTGCATGACGACGATGATGATGTTTAGGCTTGTAGAGTATATGTAGATACCAATAATCCTTAATTAAGTATACTGTGAGCAATTACCTGAAGTATATAGTTTCAACTTATTGTTTCAGCTTTATTTACACTTTTCAGGGGAAACTCGAGATGTTCGTTGACATGTTTCCTATGGATATGCCAGCACCTGGACCTCCATTAGATATATCGCCAAGGAAACCAAAAAGGTTCTTACAACATTTTCCTTCTTCTCCTTTATGTTTACTGCTATGACTTTCTTTTTACACGTTCGTTTGTACTCGAATTTATTTCATTATTATGTGATGGTTTTAAGAATATTGTCATGGAAATGTGATAAATGGGCAGTCTGGTATATTCTAGTTAATATGGCAAAATATTTACCCTAGCAGTCTCAAACATAGTTAAAAGTCCCGACTAACAAAAACTCTATGAATGTAGACGTCAAAGGGAAACCACGAGAAACAAAATATTGATATTCGTTCCATGGGATCTTCTAAAGAGAGCCTTTTAGCTAAGGATAGATGGATTAACAGTTAGTGCAGGTTGTAAAGTTTTCGTGAATATAGATAACGATTTCTGTGTTATCAATCACTTATAATAATCTTGTACAAGATAATTTAACAATGTATTTCATAGATGTGGTAATTTAACAGCGAATTCAATTATACTTCTCTAACCTCCTTGTGTTGATTACGTAACCAGCATAAATGAAGAAGATAATTAAATTAATGTAGCAAATAGGATAGAATATCTTAGACCAAACTCTGACATACCTACCGAGTGAGTAGTACCTTATTTGGAAAATTTTCACCCTTAATATGATTTAGTGGGGTTGATGTTTTGCACAATGAGACATTTTCAGTGACAAGAAAACTCTCTCCACCCCCCCCCCCCAAAAAAAAAAACGATTTCGTTGCACCGGGTTCTATCCCATACAGCTCGGCCTCTTTCCGCAGGGCAGCCTGCGTCTCCCTTCGTCACCCTATAGAATCACCAACTAAAATACAAAGGGATAGTTTTGTTAAGTTGAGTTAAGAACCGACATCATGGCACTCAGGACATTTCCATTCGTGCTCCGTCCCTTCGTTCAGCAGCCAGTGAAGAGTCATACTACTAATCGTTCCCATCGCTATTTGATTTAAAGTTCTCCTGATCTACCCTCACAGTTTTGAGATTCTACCAGAACCCCAGCTGATCTCCCACAATCTCATTCTTTCCACATACGGGTTCTAAATCTGTTTCCCCACCTAGTCCCACAACACACGACCACCTCCTCCTTTTCCATAGGCAATCTACCACCAAGAGGTGCATTCCCTGCTAATTCCCTGTGAGTGTTTATGCACCAACCATGACCAATGAAGATGACGTCAAAATCAAGTTCTATGACGAACTGCACAACGTATTAACATCTGGTCCCTAAGGAGACAAACATATACTCCTTGGGGACTTCAATGCCAGAGTAGGCAAGGACACCGTCTCTTGAAGTGGCATCATTGAGAAGTACGAAGTCGGAAATTGTAACAGCAATGGACTCCTCCTCCTTCAAACCTGTGCCGAACACGATCTCCTGATCACCAACACAATTTTCCATCTTCCCATGAGAAATAGGACATCGTGGATGCACACTCGCTCGAAACACTGGCACCTCATTGACTATGTCATTGTCAGGAGGAGTGACAGACAAGACGTTCGGGTGAGAAAATCCACGTGTGGTGCCGAATGTTGGACAGACCATCGTCTCATTATCTCGAAAATAAACATACACACCAAACCACCACGGCGTCCTTAGGGGGTAAAAATGGAAAGAAAAAAAACAGCACACACACACTAAATGTCACCCGCCTAAACAGCAAAAAAAAAAAAAATGCAGCTGTCGTTTGAAAATATGCTGGAAGACCGCCTCAAGCCCAATGCTGCAGCTAAACAGGATGCGGAAACAGAATGGAGAGCCCTAAAGGACGTAATTTACAACACTGCTGTGGAAATTCTGGGTACTATCCCCCAGAGCATAAAGACTGGCTTGATGAAAATTCCGAAGACATCAACCAATTGCTGGCCGAGAAACATCTTCTCCTAAAGGCATATTTGAATGACCCGAAGTCAACATCATAAAAAGATGCCTTCAACAAAATTCGGAGAGTAGTGCGGCAGAAACTTCGGCACATTCGGGACTCCTGGTTGAGGAACAAAGCTGATGAAATTCAAGGCTTTGCTGACAGACATGATATGAAAAACTTCTACGACTCACTGAAAGCGTGTCTCAATGTGCCTGTCCGCTAAACGCAACTGGAGCAAACACAAAAAGCATCATCGAAAAATCGGAACTTGGTAACAGAACTCAGAACAGCATACTCAAGTGAAGCGAACGATTTTCCAGACGTTTATTTCCGCCACTGGTACAAGGATTAAACTCTGGCAGAAAAGCAGGCTGATCCCTAACCACAGGATCGGCACCTACTCAAATACATCCACCCCTGAGCTCCCAAACCAGCTCGTCACCCTTGAAGCCTTCCTATCCATTCTTCAGCTCAATTTCTTAGATACTAAGATTCAGTCTAGGTGGATTTCTATTCCCGATCCATTCACCGTTGTCGTCTCAATAAATTCCTTACCAGACTCCCTGCTGTCTCATCCCGAAATCACGGCATCCAGGTGTCACCTTCACATCGAGCCTTCAGAAAACACATCTTGTCCGTATCACAAAGTCACAGCGTCTCCCGTTGCCGTGTTCCGACGTTCTCCACATTCTCCTTGGATTCCTCTGTTGACATCCACTTTAGTGTCTGAATGGGAAACTCCGTATATGATTTTCCACCGCCCATTCCGATGACGTCATTATGTCTAAACGCCATGTGGCAGTATGCCCCCCTCCCTTTTAAAATGATGTAATCATTTTTTTTTCCAAGAGAATTAACCTGACACATAGCAGTGTAGACACAATGACTTTTATCTCGACCGCTATGTCGTAAATCTTAATCTCATCCAACGGGTAGGTAGGGGACTAGTATTATGACGTCATAATTTTAGGCGTACTCGGAATTAAGTAATAATAACTAATGATCAATGATCAAAATATAACTATACTAACATAGTATTTAATCTAACTACGTTAACTAATCAACTATTATCACAATTCATTAAATTAAATTCTATATACACACAATAATATTATACAATGTTCAATTCATATCACAATACGTGTTCACCAGTTTTCCTTTACAGTAGTTACCCCTAGTCACAAACCATCCAAGTGAAAACTCGATACAGGAGAAAACCCACACAAGTCAAAGTTCCCAAAGTTCTCCATGCCTCAACGGTTCCTCCTCACGTAAATTTCTTATCATCCTGTCAAAATCACATATTGACAGAAGTATCCAACTATTTAAACTAGCTATTTGCATTAATAATATGTAATTGTTGATCTGTGTGTGTATTGTCAGTAAATTCGGTGCTATCTAACACATATTTCCAAACACTCTATGAACAAACAACTATAATAAACTAGGATTGAATAAATTGAATAATACATCCACCCCTGAGCTCCCAAACCAGCTCGTCGCCCTTGAAGCCTTCCTATCCATTCTTCAGCTCAATTTCTTAGATACTAAGATTCAGTCTAGGTGGATTTCTATTCCCGATCCATTCACCGTTGTCGTCTCAATAAATTCCTTACCAGACTCCCTGCTGTCTCATCCCGAAATCACGGCATCCAGGTGTCACCTTCACATCGAGCCTTCAGAAAACACATCTTGTCCGTATCACAAAGTCACAGCGTCTCCCGTTGCCGTGTTCCGACGTTCTCCACATTCTCCTTGGATTCCTCTGTTGACATCCACTTTAGTGTCTGAATGGGAAACTCCGTATATGATTTTCCACCGCCCATTCCGATGACGTCATTATGTCTAAACGCCATGTGGCAAAGCGGTCTATGGTCCTACATCACCAGGCATAGTTCCCCTCCTCAGTGCAGATGGTCGCCGATAAGAAAGAAATATTTCAACCCTGGGCAGAGCATTTCAGCAACGTCTTAAATGCAACTTCCTTCTTCGATGATGAAACTATCAACTGTCTTCCTCAAGTTCCCATTAATGATACACTTGATGACCTGCCAACCATAGTGGAAGTAAACAAAGCCATCCAGCAATTTTCCAACGGTAAGGCGCCTGGTCCTGACTCCATCCCATCAGAGATATATAAGGCAGGTGGACCGGTCCTAATAGACCATGTCAAAAGATTTCAACGACGCGTCTATAGTCCACCTTTTCAAACATTAAGGAAACCGCCAATCCTGTGACAACCACCGAGGCATCTCTTTGCTCTCAATTGCAGGGAAGATACTCTCCAGAATTCTTCTCAACCACCTCACGGCCCATCTCGATCAAGGTCATCTTCCTGAGAGTCAGTGTGGCTTCAAAATAGAACTAGGAACTGTTGACATGATTTTCACTGCAAGGCAGCTGAAAGAAAAATGTCAGGAACAGAACTCCCAAATGTTCCCCACTTTCATTGACCTTACCAAGACTTTTGATACAGTCAGCATAGAAGAACTGTGGACGATTATGACAAAATATAGCTGTCCACAAAAGTGTGTCCAAATAGTGCGGCTATTTCATGATGGTGTGCAGGCAAGAGTACAGTTTTCAGCTATGCTGACGAATGCCTTCGAGAACAACGACATTGGAATAGACATCAACTACCGCATGGATGGAAAGTTGTTCAATCTTAGAAGGCTGAAAGCTAAAACCAAAACCAACAGCGACACCGTCAGAAAGCTGCATTTTGCTGATGATTGCGCTCTATATGCCAACACAGAGGCAGACATGCGACACAACGTTTCAGCTTTCTCATATGCCTGTGCCAACTTTGGGCTCAATATCAACTTGGAGAAGACTGTAGTTATGTACCAACCAGCTCCAGTGAATAATCACACCGTGCCGAATATCAAGGTGAATGTTCATAGACTAAGTGTTGTGGACAAATTCACCTATCTTGGCAGCACCATGTCACAAGCTGCCACAATTGATGACCAAGTGATTGCAAGAATTTCCAAGGCCAGCGCGGCCTTTGACAGACTGTACAAGAATGTATGGGACAGAAATGGAATAAGCCTGCAAACAAAGCTGAAAGTCTACAATGCTGTCATATTATCAACACTGCTTTATGCTTGTGAAACCTGGACTTTTATCAGCGACAGGCTAGGAAATCAAACCACGTCCACACAGTCTTCCTTAGGAAGCTATTGAAGATTAAATGGCAAGACAAGATCCCAGACACTGGAGTTCTAGAAAGAGCGTTCATGCCCAGTATCCACACTCTACTAATGAAGAATCGGATTCGCTTGGCTGGTCAGGTCACTTAACTTGCATGCCAGATCACAGGTTCCCTAAAGCTGCGTTGTGGTAAACACTCCCAAGGTGGCCAGAGGAAACGCTTTAAAGACACTGAAAATCTCACTGAAAGCTTTTGGAATTCATCTTGACACCTGGGAGACTGCTGCCAAAGACCGATATTCGTGGCGTGTATCATTACATAAGGGTGCAGTCACTTGTGAAGCAACGAGGACTGCAAGAGCTGTGAAGAAAAGGCTGAACAGTAACACCACTGCAGGAGATCCTCCTCCTAGAACATCAAACATTTTTGCCCACATTGTCACAAAACATTTCGAGCCAAAATAGGCCTTATCAGCCATATTAGAACTCACAGCTCCATACTTTCAACCCCACTGGATGAAATGAATGGTCATCATTATTCTTGATGGACAAACAACAATGCGCCTCTCTGTTGTACTGGCCTAGCACTCTCCGCTGGTTTCCGAGCGTGGAGAGGGGAATGATATCTTGGCAACATAGTCCCTTTACAAATGGCGCCTTGGTATCGAGCCGTGGGAAAAGTGCCTGCACCAACCTCACTCGGATAGATATTGGTGATTTTCAGGACTTGGACAACGTGAACTTAACGCATGGGAGATTAGAGTTGAAATTTAGGACTGTGAGAGGATTCACAGCCAAACAGCCAACCAACAATACTGTGTATCTATCTAATACCTATATGTCTCCATATGGACGGTAGTGTGTGTTCTATATTTGTGGATAAACGTTGAGGCAGGTTGCGATGTTTATCTGTTTGCAAAATGTTTCACCTGCACTGTGCTGGGTTTGTTTTTGCAGTGTGTATGTACTAGAAAGAACACACTGACGTTCAGACGAACTGTCATGTGTCAAGAAGGGGACCTCAAATGTACGTCATCTTGGTAATGAAATACCACAACTGCGTGATCAATTGCAACATTGAAATACTAGGAAATGTCGATTACATGTGAATACACGGAATCACTTGTGTGAATAATTGTAAGTTGTTGAAATAACTGCATTTCATAAAGTTTAATTAGTCATATATTGGATGTCAAGTAATACAACTGCGCTTGTCAATACATGTCGATTGTTGTAATAATAACTTAATTTATTACATGTCAACAAGTGTTATTGCTTGTTTGACTAAACATCAACAGATGTAATCACCTGTACCCACGCGTCAGTGTGTGCAATCACGTATATGTTATATTCCCTGTGTACTGCCACGTGTGTCCATGCATCAACATACTGATCACTTTAGTCGTTCATAACCACCTGCCCATGCCGCAACATACTGATCACTTTAGTCGTTCATAAGCACCTGTCCATGCCGCAACATACTGATCACTTTAGTCGTTCATAAGCACCTGTCCATGCCGCAACATACTGATCACTTTAGTCGTTCATAAGCACCTGTCCATGCATCAACATACTGATCACTTTAGTCGTTCATAAGCACCTGTCCATGCCGCAACATACTGATCACTTTAGTCGTTCATAAGCACCTGTCCATGCCGCAACATACTGATCACTTTAGTCGTTCATAAGCACCTGTCCATGCATCAACATACTGATCACTTTAGTCGTTCATAAGCACCTGTCCATGCCGCAACATACTGATCACTTTAGTCGTTCATAAGCACCTGTCCATGCCGCAACATACTGATCACTTTAGTCGTTCATAAGCACCTGTCCATGCCGCAACATACTGATCACTTTAGTCGTTCATAAACACCTGTCCATGCCGCAACATACTGATCACTTTAGTCGTTCATAAGCACCTGTCCATGCCGCAACATACTGATCACTTTAGTCGTTCATAAGCACCTGTCCATGCCGCAACATACTGATCACTTTCGTCCTTCATACACACCTTTCCAGTGGGGAGAATCGTTGAGGCACTAAGACAATTACATAAATAAACACACATAGTATTATTTGGCGCTCACAGAAGGAAAAGAAGGAAATAGAGACTAGAAGACGCACTAGACAACATACAATTTGAAAGCTATAGTTACCGATCGGGATCGAACCTGTCGCCTCCAAATGACGACGGCGCCTCGCTGCAGGAACAAGTGTACTTGACGCACGTCTAGTTGGGCATTCCGGTGGCTAGAGGAGACTACTGCAACACACGTTATATTCATTACGGATTCAAAGAGTATGCTTAGCAAGGCGGAGAAAGGAATGTTTCGTGTGGAATGGCTCTCGTCGCTTCAGAGGTCACAGATCGTGAGAATTGTATGGATATTTTGCCCTGGCCATGAGGGTGTGCGAGGGAATGAACAGGCTGATAGGCTAGCAGGGAAGGCACCTCTTGGTGGAATTTTGCCTATGGACAGGGGGGAGGTGGTCGTGCGCTTGTGGGACCAGGTAGAGAAGGCGGAGGAACAGATTGAGAACCCATATGTGGAAAGAATGAGATTTCGGGGGATCGGCAGGGGTTCTGGAAGAATCTCAAAACTGAGATGGAAGACCAGGAGAACTTTTAATCAGATAACAGTGGGAACGATTAGTAGTGTGACTCTTCGCTGCATGTTGAACGAGGGGACGGAGCACGTATGGGAATGTCCTGAGTGCAGTGATGTCGGTTCTTAACTCAACTCAACTCAACTCAACTCAGCACATGTAATCACTTGTCCATTCATCAAACCTGTAATCACCTGTATCCATGCACCAGCACATGTAATCACTTGCCCTTTCATCAGCACATGCAATCACTTGTCCACTTATCAACACATGTAATCACCTGTATCCATGCACCAACACATACAATCACTTGTCCTTTCATCAACACATGCAGTCACATATGACAAGTGATCCACGCCCCAACACCTGTAATCACCTGTATCCATGCACCAACACCTGTTATCACCTGTCTATTTACTAATACTTGCACTCGCCTGTCTATGCACTTACAGCTGCAGCCGCCTGTATATGCACCCACACCTGTAGTCACGTATACATACACCAAGACGTGTGATCGCCTGTCCGGGCCCCAACACCAGTAATATTTTCGGTGTGGATCACCACCTGTAATCACATGCATTCCTGTTCAACAGCTATGAACTCCGGTGCATAATCTGGAACACCGATGATGTCGTTCTGGAGGATGATGCCTTCTTCACAGGAGAGAAGATGTCGGACATCTATGTCAAGGGCTGGGTTAAGGGCTCAGAGGACATGCAATCTACGGATATCCACTACAGGTATGTGCAACCTTTCCTTCAATTTACAGATAGATATCCACCATAGGTGTGTGCAAGCTTGTCTTCAATCTACGGATAGGTATATACAGCCACAGGTATATACAGCCTTTTCTTCAATCTACCGATATTCACAAGAGTTGACTATAGGTTCAACATGTTCTTCTTATTCCGTTTTCAGAGTTGGAGGTGGAGTTGATGCTACCAAGATTGAAGGTATATATATATTTATATGAAACAGAGGTAAAAACAGGAGTAAGGACCACTTACATCTGCTACGGTGATGTGAGGAGAAGAGTCCTGACTGCGTAGGGCCAATGAAGAAAATAAGTAAAGAGAAAGAACCTCTCACCGTCCTCGGTTAACAAGAATAGAAAAAAAATCAAGGTTAAGAAAATCCAGGGTGGGCCGACAGGGGATTGGAACAATATTCTCCAATCCCAGACAAAGAATTACTCCGAGGGCTGTTCTAACACCAATGGCTATAACAAGAATCTATCAACTAAACAACAAAGTAAGAGTAACACAGGCATCATTTGTTTATTAAACTTCTAAACTTCACAATAATATACAGACATGTAGTATCAACAAAGAAATTAGGATACAGCAAAAATCAAACAGCAAAGACACTAATCTAACAAACAAAATTCCTAAGTGTAGTAAAAACTTCTAATCCAGTAAAAACTCCAAATCTACCAAACACTAATCCACCAATCCATCAAAAACTAATCCACCAACAACTAATCCACTAGAACTAATTTACCAAAAACTTCTAGTCCACTAAAAACCCAGGAAAATCTAAAATCTAAAACTAGAATTCTGGCTTTTCCACTGCAAAACTTCAGGGTCTAACTACTAAACACACATTTGCAATAGGCATTGGCGCCTCGTCACTCAGTGTGGTGGACTACGGAAAGGCCAGTTCTATCTGCGCATGGGCCTTTTATACTGGGGTCGTTCCGACTCCCAGAGTTCCAGACCAATCAGACGCCCTCTTGCAGATTCCACCATCATCGCGAGCCGAGTATATATATATATATATATATATATATATATATATATATATATATATATATATATATATATATATATATATATATATATAGCAGCCTTTTTGCACGCATTGAGGCGTAGCAGGAATGTTGTGTTAGCCCTATATTTTATAGACCAATCTGCGCTTCAGGGGTGATGTGGCCCAACTTACTTCGGCCCCATTTATTTTCCTAGAAATTTTCTGATACCGATTCTATGTTGATTCGAAGGGTACCCAAGTTCAATTTTAAAATTTGCCTCGATGCTAATTCAAAACAATGAAAGTATTACAGCCATATAATTTATCGTATCCATATAAATAAGACATTGAGATCACCTCTGCATGGCGTACAATTTATTAGAAGTTTAGAAATAGATTCAGGACACCACCTGCTGATAAGTAAAAATTGTGTTGAAACTCAAGTGATAGAAACATAAGGATGAAAATAAATACTATGTAGACTATCTCAGAAATCCAGAAACAAAGGAACAGTTTATGACCAGTCTCTAGTAAGTACCAGGTCATGCAACAGTGAGTAGACAAGGTGAGTACTGAAGAGTGCTGGCAGCGGTTTGAACTCATTTGAAATGAGACTTTAGAAGAGAACGTAAAAAAGACCTTGGGGAAAAGGGAACAAAACCGTAAAGAGTGAACAACGCCCGAAGATAGAAAGAAAAAATAGAAGATAGAAACAAATTAAAACAAGCAGATTGAGACAGTAGCAAACTCAGAACTACTAAAGATAGAGCCCATTAATAATGAGCAGAAGCTAAGGAAAAAAATTAGGAAGCGGATAAGGGCGTACAAAAGACGAAAGTTATAAGGCTTAGTAGAAGATGTAAAAATAGCAACAGCGAAAATAAACCTCAGATACCTTTACAGCACCGCAAGGGAAAAGACGGGAATATAATCAACCAAATAGGCCCATCAAAACTTTTAATTGGAAAGATATCACCAAAAATAAGGATCAAAGGAACAGATGGGCTGAATACTTCGAGGAACGTCTGACTAGTTAGTTAACAGTTGGTTGCACATCCTTCACAGGATGTCACAGTCAACCCCAGCATTTATTTGGCTGTTTGTGATTTCTTGGGAAGATTATGTTCAGTAGTTTGTCTGACTTGACCATTCGTAAAAGATCCCCACGCTACCCCTCATATCCAGCTTACTCATGTGGAGATAGATATCAATAGTTGGAAAACATTGTAATAAGAAATTAGGAAGACTGTCAAACACCTGACGCAAGGAAAAGCTGCTGGCCCATGTGATATCCCAACATCACCGGGAAGGTTAACCCGGTCAACAAATGCCGCAGAAGTCGGATGTGTCGGCCTAACGGCGCAAGAACGCAGCTCTGCTGTAAACAGGCACAACGCAATCACGTCCGAAAAAAAACTCCGGATGAACGAAGAAGAAGAATATCCCAACATAAGCTATTAAAGATAAACGTGTCAACTGAAGTAATACACAGATTATTTAGTATAGTCTAGAATATTGGAGAAATACCAGCAGATTGAAGAAAAAGGATATATGTTGAAGCTGCCAAAGAAAGGGAACCTACAGGGGTGAGAAAATTATAGAGAAATAATATTACTGTCAGCTCCAGGGAAAGTATTAAGCAGGATCCTTGTGTGGAGATTAATAAATGTCATTCAAAACGATATTAGGGTTTCCGACCAGACATGCTATGCACTGATCAGAAAGTCATATTATGCATAATATTAGGGCAAAAGTATTGAAATGAATACATCAATTTGTTTTGGTAGTAACAAATCCACGGAGGCTCTGTTGCGGAGCTCTGCTTCCAATCTCCAATATGATAAGAAAGAAGATTGTGCAAGCCAGCACTGAGATTTCATGTTTGGGGTCTTCAAATATAATCAGGCTAGGTAGAATTCGGCACACCACAGACGGCCGGTCTGTGACTGAGCTGGGTCGGTCTTGTTTCCTTCACTGATTTTAGCTACCTCATTGGCAACAAACCTTCGACCAACTTTCACCAGGAAAGATAGATTGAAAAATAAAGTTAGACAACTGGCAGCTAACTCCGACTAGTTTCTGCTGCTGTCCGTGCTGGTTTGTGCATGTCGTCGAGTGTCACTTCCAGACCTGAACAAAACCACATTTCTGCCCATCTCTTGGTTGTTTTATATCAGTGGTTCTCAACCTTTTTTGGTCCGTGCCCCCCTTCACCATATTTTTAGGACGTCGTTCCCCCCCCCCCCTTTCACCATAATTTTAGGACGTCATCCCCCCCCCCCCCACCATATTTTTAGGACCTTCTAAAATTCATTTTATAAAGTACTAGCTGACCCGGTCCGGCTTCGCCCAGGTCTTGTCGGGGATCTATCTATTTATCTATTGATTTTACAGAGACGATATTAATTCTACTTCACAAACATTATTTTACCCTGTTCTGAAAATGTGGACACAGAATAACAGCCCATGCTTTATGAAGTGCGTGCAGATTACATACTCGATGTATGTCTACCACTTCCTCCGTGGTCTTTAACATCCGCTCTTCCTCCATGTGAAATAGCATTGTAATATTTACACGCTTTACTCTCTACTTCATGGTCATTTCATCGTTGTCTTGTGAAGGACCAATCGTCTGGATATTTTCTCCTGGAATGAACACTTTCTCTAAGGCAATTAGAAATCCCCTAATAAGATCATTACAATGTGTCAATTCTTATTACAAACAACAACAACAACAACAACAACAACAACAACAACAAACACACAAATGCACTCAGTTCAGGCGATACAGAGCGCGCTGTCGCCCACAGATTCGATGTGACAGATTGGCAGGATCTGCACCGTGGGGTGGGCTATTGGTACATACTAGAGCGGACGTGGTGCCGCACTCTGGGGTCACGTGTGTAGTCTGGAGGAGGGATATATCATGGGCTGCAGAGAGTGGTGAGGCAGGGCCAGAGGGTCTCGCCGACGCTCAGTGTCCCGAGGTACGGACTCATGGTCAGCCTGCAGCTGATGCCATTAGTCTTGGGGCTCTTCGCTGACTGTTGTTGATGACGAGGAACGTATGGATATGTCGAGTCATGTGGTGTCAGTTCATGGCTCAACTCAACTATCTCTCCGCCAGACATAACAGACAGAACCATCTAATCACATAGTCAATAAAAATACAATTGCTGCATCGGCGGGGAGATTTCAACAGTTCTACCAACTAAAACTCAATAAAGAGTTCGATTTAGTTATATATTTCGTTTGACAGCGGGAAAATCCGGGACAAATGGGCTTCCTGATAAATGTTTACGGAACAGTGCATTTCTTCATTTAACACCCGGAAATCCTATAATAGAGCCATATTTTACAGGACAAAATAAAAAAAAAATAATAAAATAAAGGTGCGTGTAACTCATCGAAAAAATGAGAAATAATAAACACGGACATGGTGTACATTGAAGATTATTATGATCGAAACATCGATTTGTTGTGTCGCGGTACAACTTATTTTATCTTATTGTTTCGTTTGGTTGTTATTATCACTGATATTTCTGCCTATGACTTACGTTTGCTGTAGTGGAGTTGGTTGTAAGGCATGCATACCGTGTCTATGTTTATTATCTCTCACTTTGTCGCAAGAGTCAACAGACCTGTTTTTATTGTCTATGACTATATCCTGCTGCAGTCTCTTACCCATATTGTCTAGACCACCCGGGGCTGGGTGGGTCACGTGGTCAGTGTCACGCTGGTCGCCTTGACTTCCAACCCACTGTAGGCTGGATCAACCTGGGAGACCAGGTCGTTTATATACACTTCGAATCCAACCGATGTGGATGGAACCCATGGCCAGCGAGCCGGCAAGTGAGTGTCTAGTCCCTGGGCCACCGCGGCTGCCTGGTCTTGTTAGGTGCAGGTGAGTGTCTAGCCCCTGAGTCACAGTGGCTGCCTGGTCTTGTGTGGTGTAGATGAGTGTCTTGCCACTGGGTCACCGCGGCTGCATGGTCCTGTTAGGTGCAGGTGAGTGTCTTGCCACTGGGTCACCGCGGCTGCATGGTCCTGTGTGGTGCACCATAATACCCGGGACTAGGTGAAGGGTGCGTGATCAACATGTAGATTTGATTTCCTAACCTGAGAGGCATGCATAGCGGCGTCATTCAGTCTGTATGTACTGTTTTGCTCAAGCAAACCAGAAAATATATTAAGTTAACAAAATAACAAAGGAACATGTGGTTTTGTTTCTTCCCAAACTAAACGTACGTGAGCTAATTGTGGACGACACATATAAAGGATTAATTTGCCAACTGCTAGAAGAGAAAACTTCCTACAGCACAATGACACGAGTTCGCCAATGCTCGCTGGAAGGAGATAAACAGAGGCAAACAACTTACAACAACAAGTTTGGTTATATGAGAACACCCCGGTAGTCGGAGAAGTGCCAGCGCTCACACCCGGCTCACAACTACCAATATTAAATATTATTGTTTAAGTCTCGCAAGCCTTGGTCCTGATTTTAACAAAATAACAAAAAACGGAAACAATAAATTAAGCAGCCATGTCAAAATAACAGTGAGTTTACCCCAGCAACCGTTGCTGTGTGTAGGGTTACTCTTTCAATAACAGGCGAAAAAACATAACTACACCGTAGGTAAATATGTCACGCCCCTTTCTTGGTGTGGGTGCAAGGAAAGTCTATCTAATATGTTGCTGAACCAGGCGTCGGAGACAACGCTGATGAAAGCCATAGGCTTATTTCACAAAGAATCTTTTCTCTGGTAACATAGGGTTGGTAATCATATATATATATATATTTTGCAATCATTTAAGAAGAAAAGTGTTGTTTCAGAGCTTAAATTTTACATTCACGTTCTTTCAATATAGTGGACCAAGAAGAAGACACTTAACGTCATTAGAGAATATCTGAAAATTTCAGAAGAAAAGTGATGCTTCAGAGCTTCAATTTTACATTCACGTCCTTTCAATATAGTGGACCAGGAAGAAGACACTTAATGGCACTAGAGAATATCTGAAAATCAACAAAACCTGGTTCACAAACAAAACCATGTTTCTGATACTGAAATATTTTGGATATGAGTCAGAAGAAATGGCAAGAGATCCAGAAACTGTTTCGGCGGATCATGGTGGGTGAGGTGTTCTGCATAGGACCTGTTACATAATGATCCAGTGAGAAAGCATGCAAGTTGAAATGGGTTGCACTAGGGATGCCCGTATCTGGGTATATTTAGAGGCCTGCTTGGACTGCTCTTAGTCAGGTCCAGATATAGTCTTGCCATGATCAGTGACAGCAAGCACCTGCTACACGGAACTTCTCTGACAAACAACTAAAGGTACTAGAGTGGTTGGAGGACCGGGAAGGCAGGGGGTTAGGGGAGGGGTATCTTGGATGACTCAGACTGAAGAAACACTTATAGAGTTGTCAGAACTGAGCAGTCCTCTAAAAGTACTGGGAAATTTTGGCCATCATAGACCATAACTTTAGGACGGGAAAATCCTACTTGCACCTCCCAGGGGTAGAGGATGGGAAACACACCACGGTGTGGCTAACACAAGCCCTGGGGACCTAGTATCCACCGAGATAAGCGGACAAGTCTGCAGCTGAGCAGAACATGGCACTAACTTGTCCTAATAGTTGGAAATGGATGTCAAAGGCAGAGGTAAGAGACCCCCATGTGGATGTGGAAGTCAAGGGGAAACCACCACTTTATCTTCCAAGACTTCATGGCAAAACACATTTCAGAGTTAGTGAACGACGTTAGTAGCTGTCTTAGGACATCCTCGTCCGGTAGGGACAGTCATGAGCCACAGGTGACACCAGACCGTCATCCAGCTACTGATGGCAAAACTATAACTAAAATAAATAAATTTTGAGTAGGAACATGGATTGTTGGGACATTAAATGAGCTAGGGAAAGTTGAACAATGTTCTAAGAGAAATAGAAAGCATGAAAATGAATATACCAGGCATAGGTGAGATGAGATGGAAGGGATCTGGCAAAATTATAACCAATAATTTATTCTGGAGGGGATACACATGAAAAAGGAGTAGGACTAATATTTGATGAAAACACAGCCAAGTCATTTAATGGATGCTGGTGTATTTCAGATAGAGTTATTATGGTAAAAATCAAAGGCAAACCAATAGATATAAATATTATACAAGTATATGCACCAACAACAAGCAGTAGTGATGAAGATATACAATACTTTTACGACAAAGTAGGAATTGGCGATGGCTCAAATTGGATCACAAGAAATAAAAATAATGCAGTGAGAATTTAATGCAAAAGTAGGAAAGGGAAACATTGAGGATGTAGTGGGTAATTATGGTTTAGGTACAAGAAATGAAAGAGGAGAGAAACTAATAGAATGGGCAAATATCAATGATATGGTAATCGGAAACACCTGGTTTAAGCATAATAAAATATGACTATACACATGGCAAATCCAGATAAAAAATATCAACCAAATTGACTACCAACTTATGAATAAAATATTTAGAAAAGCGTTAATTAATGTAAAGACAATGCCTGGTGCTGACTGTAATAGTGATCATGTACCTCTATGTGGACAAATAAAAATAAGATTAAAGAGAGGGGGAAACTGGTTAAGAATGTGAGGCTTAATAAGGAGATTATGAAAGTAGATAAAGAAATTCAAGAACAATACAGAGTGACTGTGAAAAATAGGTGCAATGCAATAGCTAAAATACAAAGTATAAACGAACAATGGGAAATGTGAAGGGAATCCATTCATCAAACTCGCAAAGAAATATTACCGGAGAGAAGCCGAAGAGCTAAGAAAAAATGGATGCCTTAAGAAATCTTAATGTTGATGGACAAAAGAAAATAATGTAAAAATGACAAACAAGAGTATGCTAAGGTAAATAAAGAAATAAGAGTTAAATGTTTGAAGGCAAAAGAAAGCTGTTAAACGAGCAGTGCAAAACATTGAATTACATTCTATTTGAAAGATACACAAAATATACACAGACAAAACCTTGAGCTCACAGGAAGAAAAATAAGAATAAATACAGGGTGTTTTAAATTTAAAAAAAAAAAAAAAAAAAAAGAAGAGATATTATTAGTGGAAGGTGCTATAATGAAGAGGTGGAATGAGTATATAAAAGAATTATATGATAGAGAAAGGGAAGAATTAACAGAACGAAGTAACTTAGTGTGATCACCTATTCTAAAAGAAGAAGTCGATGACGCTGTAAAACGTATGAAGAAAGGAAAAACAGCTGAGCCAGATAAAATCACAATGGAAGAATTAGAAGTACTGGGAGAATTTGGAGTAGATATATTAACCAAAATGTTGAATGATATTTACAGCAGTGGATATTTATCGAGCGATATGCTGAAATCTGTATTTACAGATACACAAAAAAGACCAGGAGCAATTGAATGCGAAGATTTTCGTATAATTAACCTCATAAACCGTGTCACTAGGTTACTACTCAGAATTATAATGAGAAGAACAAGAAAGAAAATAAACATTAAAATTGGTGAAGAACAGTGTGGATTTGTGGAAGGACAAGGTACAAACAATGTAGTATATACATTACGGACACTAACAGAAAGGTCAATAGAGACACAGAAAGACATATATGTGTGCTTCATAGATTGTACTCATCATCATCAAGTGCCGTGGCGGCATGGCTCTCCACAGATCTCGGTCTTCGGTGATCTGGATCAACTCTGCTGATGGTATTCCTCTTTGCCACCGTCTCAATCCATCCAGCATCATTTCTCTTGATCTGCCTCTGCCTCTCTTCCCCTCAATCTTTCCAGTTGTCACCATGTTCTCCAATGCCTCTCTTCTCATCGTATGACCAAAGAAATCTGTTTGTCTCTTTCTTATTGTTGTATATAGTGTTCTAGTTTCACTAGCCTCTTTCAGGCAATCGTTGTTAGTTACTCTGGCAGTCCAAGGAATTCGCAACATTCGTTTTAAAAACCACATCATCTATGTTGCTTCTTAGTTCTTCCTAATTTGATCATTTACATTCCAAGATTCGCTGCCATAAGATTATACTAAGGCATTTAATAAAGTAAAACATGCTGAACTGATTAAAATGTTGGAAGAGATCAACATTGATGGGAAAGATATAAGAATAGTAAAGAATATTTACAGGAAACAAGTAGCACCAATTAAAGTGGTAAATAAAAAGGGCAGTTACGAATGGAGACGGATTGTATTTGCAGCAAAGAACCTCAATGGCTCGGAAAGCTGAAGAAGAAGAAGAAGTTACGAACAGATAAAGCTAGGAGCACGTCACAGAGAGATCAAAGAGAAGCCAGGAATACTAATCGGAGGTTATTATATAAACAATATAAGCTATGCAGATGACACAGTATTGGTGGCGGATAATGCAAAGACCTAAAACAATAGTTGGACATTGTAGTAACAGAGAGTGCAAGGAAAGCACTCTCCCTGAGTATCAAGAAAACAATAATGGTGATATCAAAGAAAATGATGACACCAAAATGTGACATTGAAATAGATGGGAACATTCTTAATCAAGTGAATAATTTTAAATTCTTCTTCTTCAGCTTTCCGAGCCATTGAGGTTCTTTGCTGCAAATACAATCCGCCTCCATTCGTCTCTCTGGTGGACCTTCTCTTGCCAGTCGTTGATTCCAAGTGCTTGTAGGTCTGTACATGTATTATCTCTCCACCGTCTTCTTGGTCTACCTCGGGGTCTACGGTCATTTATTTCCTGAGTGTAAGCGAGTTTTGTTTCCCTATTATCTTCCATTCTTTCTATATGCCCCAGCCATTGTAGTCTATTAGCCTTCATACAGATCATAAATGTCTTTGTTACTTCTTCTTTTCCACTCTCCACTTTGTGTATCCCTAATGGGTCCAAAGATGCGTCTTAAAATTTTGTTCTCAAAGGTTTGTAGCAAGGCTTCGTCTCCTTTCGTTGTACTCCGGGTTTCAGAGCCATACAGCACAACTGGTCTGATCAGTGTTTTGTATATTGTGATTTTGGTGTTACGAGATAGCGCCTTTGATTTTAGTAGATGTTGTAGTGCATAGTATATCTTATTTCCAGAGTTGATTCTAGTTTGTATTTCTTCCCTTATGATGTTGGGGCAGTTGAAGATTGTACCCAGGTATTTGTATGTTTCCGTTCTTTTAATGGTCATATTATCTATTTGTATGTGGCCAGAGTTTTTAGCCATTCCGTCTCTTGAAATTACCATATATTCTGTCTTATCTTGGTTGATAACCAGCCCCATCTGTTGGGCTTTTTCCTTTAAGTGAGTCAATATTTCCAATGTCTTTTGTTCACTTTGCCCTATAATATCTATATCATCTGCATAACCAAGCAGCTTGGATGTTCCTCCAATATCACATTCCTCCTTTATCTTCCTTACAACTTTCTCGAGAGCCAGATTGAAGAGTAGGGGCGATAGTGCATCACCCTGTTTCAAGCCAGATGTTATTTGGAAGGGGTCTGATTTCCTGCCTTTATATGTTACTATATTATAAGTATCTTCCATGCATAGTCTGGTCATGTTGATTAACTTCCTTGGTATTCCAAATTCCTGCATAGCATTCCATAGACTATTCCTGTGGACACTATCATAAGCCTTTTTAAAATCCACAAAAATGTTATGGAAATCTCTTTTATATTCCCAATGTTTCTCGGCTATTTGTCGTAAGATAAATATCTGATCTATTGTTGATTTGTTTTGTCTAAAACCCGCCTGGTAGTCACCTAATATGTCTTCTGAATATGGTTTTAGTCTATTTAGTAATACTGCGGATAGTATCTTATAGCTTGTGGACAGTAGTGATATTCCTCTATAATTTCCACATTGGAACTTGTCTCCTTTCTTGAATAATTTTAAATACCTAGAGGAATTTATAACATCAGATGGAAAATGCACAACAGAGATTATGAGCAGAATAGGGCAAGCAAACGCGGAATTTCAGAAAATGAAAACTATCTTATGCAATAAGTTACTATCAATGAATGTAAGCAAGAGAGTGGTGAAGTGCTATATAGAACCTGTTTTGCTGTATGGTAGTGAATCTATGAATGTAAATGAACCTTAATTAGATGTTTGAGATAAATAAAACAAAAATTTAATTTAAAAAAAAATAACAAGAAAAACCAAAAAAATAAAACAACACACAAACCAAATATAAAATTAGATCGCTATTTAGCACCGAGGCACCAGTTTGTGAAACTGCATTACAAATGTTGATAGGTGACGAAGAATGACATTGAAGACACATGTTGTATCCTTTGTGCTCACACTTGGGGATGAATGAATCCCCAGTTCGTACTCACATCTAAGTATTCCAGAAAGTGGCCATATTGATTTCTGTCACAACAGGAATCAGACTGCAGAGTCTGGCTGTCCTCGACACGCTGGTGAGAAACGAATGTAGGCAGGAACAGCTTTGTGGCTAGGAATCAGATATGGCGAATGTTTACAATGTAAGCTGGGAGAAGAACACTGAATAAACACAGAGCAGAGTGGGGGTTTCCAACAGTATGCCTGCTTGCAGTGTACTAGCGTGACACCTTTTTTATTTTTTAACAAGATGTAGGGAGTCTCCGTGATAAAGCGTTTAAGCAGCCTGCATCGCGCCCGTAGGTCGTGGGTTTGATTCCGAGCTAAGTCGTTCGGTTCACGAGTGCAGTTTTCTCGGAGACTCCTGTGGGTTGTCGCTGGATCTGCGGAGTTCGTGCTTTGTGCGACGCTTTAGACAGGCCGACCCCTGGAAAGAGACCGAGCCATATGCAGTAAAACTCGGTGCAAGGTAGTCGATCTTCTTGCTGTTTACATCTTGTTTGACAAAAGTGCTTTCAGTTTAACCCAGACAAGTGCTGTCCCCGTTTCTGTAGCGGTTTATTTAAATTTTGCTTGACAAAAGTGCTTTCAGTTTAACTCAGACAAGTGTTGTCCCCGTTTCTGTAGCGGTTTAGGACTTGTGCTCTCGCGTTTCCTGATTGAATATTCATTTTAGCCTGGATATGTCTATGTCTGTTTATTCTTCCTCTTCTTCTGCGTTTGTCCGAAATGTTTGTTTTGGACTAATTGCGCTGTGCCTGTTAACAGCAAAGCTGTGATCTTTGCTGCTTTCGACCGACACATCCGACTTCTTCAGGCATTTGTTGACCTGGTGTCATATATTTTTGAAGGGAGTGGGAGATCACTGTAGTGCATGCCCCATCTCTAACAAAAGATGTAGAGCCCCATCCTCTTCTATCTTCAATAACCCCAGAATATGAACCTTGAGTTATCTGCAGGCCTCGTTTTGTTAAGTATTGTCTAGGAGATATAGATTATGGCCCTGGTAAGAATGGTAATTTACTAATTGGGAATCTGCCCCTTCTCCAATGATTCTTTAGCTCTGGAGCCCCCTTTTAGTTTATCAAATCTGAGGAAAGTCAGGAGAATTTTCTCAGCCTGATTTAGATGAAGAAAACATGGATGTTGAGCAGTTTATAGGTATAGAGTCTTTTATTTCCCCCTTTAGTAAGTCATTATGAGTTAATTTATCTTTTAACAATCAAACACATAATCAATCACATTAGATTTTGACAACATGATGCACAAAGAAGTTGTTGACACAGATAGGTTTGAACTTGACAAATTAACAGAAGGTCAATTCATGTTAATCATTTATTGACTGGCCTGAGCCTTCTGGTCAGTACATACATCTCTATTGTGATTTACACAAAGTAATAGAACAGTTGCACATTGGACCATTGTCCCAGACAATCAATAACAAGCATCAATATATGAAATGTCAACAAGTGTGAAAACATAGTAAACATTTTGATGTTGTACATATTAAGTATGATAGTGGTGTCTCAACCATAACATATCAGTGTTCCTGTAATTGGGTGTGGTTTCTACCTATGAGAAAAGTAACCTGGTGACTGGAGGATTAGGTAAGCCAGGGTCCATTGACTGATGGATCCACTTCAGGTCTGCCCGTATAGCTCCACTGAAGGCCTCCCCATGCTCTGCTCATAGCGAAGTCATCCTCCCTCTCACTTGTGGTTCATCTCCTCTCTCGGCTTCCCTCTCTCAGGTCTGATTTAGGTGGTTAGTTTGCTGATGTGTTGGGTGGTTGTTGGTATGTAGCCACCAAGATCACTGATGAGTATTCACATAAATATATACAATCCTACCAATACAATAATAAGAAGTAGGTCGGAAGAAATCCAAATTCCTGAAGTAGGAACTAGTTCCCCTCCCCCTCTTTTTCTCTCTAAGCTAGTGTTGGGTTAATTTGGGGTGGTCAGAGTTTATCACACTGTGTACGCCTTGGATCAACTTGTTCCTGCTGTATGTAAATCTTCATTTGACCTGGGGTCAGTGAACGTGTACAGTGAGACAATGACAAGAGTGAGAAGGTGTCAAGATGCATGTAAATAAATGACATACATTTATAACATTTCTTCTACTCAATGGTGTTCACAATGTGTATAAATAATTCTCTGTGTTTTCCCAATTAACTACTTCTTCTTCTTGTGTCTAATAACTCTCTTCCATTACCTGTTGTTGTTGTTGTGATGTTGAGTGTTGTGTTGTGTGGTGATGAGTGGTGTTGTGTTTTAAGTTATGTTGAGTAATGAGTTAAGTTCACTTCGCGTGATGGTGTTCCGCGAAGCACAACTTTCTCATGTATTGCAGTTCCTAAGTGCTCTTATCTAATTAAATTTGACATAAATATAAATATTTATTTCGCCAAACCCTATTATTTCTATAGACAAAGGAGAAAGGAAAGATTGATTTCACTTTCAGCTTTCTAGATTGTAAATAGGCATAGATAAGTCTGTTTTAGAACAAGGCACTTGTTCTAGTACACGAACTGTCATTTCAGCTGTAGACCGTGATAGCATCCTTTACAATGTTTCTGGTGAAATGCACAAGATTGCTTTCGAATCATCACCTCTCACAGTTGTTTAGAATAGAATGTAATAGTGTAAGGCACTTCTTAAAGTTAATAATTATCTTTAAGAATATCAGAGGTGGCAGTTTCATCGAAGAGAATATTCTGGCCGGGAATGGCTTTGCGTCATTAGAATCTACAGTCGAGCATTTTTACATTTCTGAGGTTTTAATTAATAATCATACATTTCAATTGACATCACAAACATGGGTTTACGTTACTTGACACTTGATACATCGGGTTCTTAGTCTAATCAAGGGCTAACAAACGTACCTCGGATCCAGACTTTTGCCTTGTCCATTGAATTTTTGATCACACAATCTTCTCACATCCGTCCATGGAGCGAGTTCAGACAAAAGTGCGGGCTGATTAACATTTCTGATGAAATGGGGATATATGTTAATTATGCACTGGCGCGAAGGCGGGTCAGGTGGTTTTCTCATCCAATGATTTTCCGAGCTTGGTCTGATGAAATCCTTCTAAGAATCCACGTCATTTGTCACTTGTTCAGTTCCAGTTTCGATGTTAAGTTTTACGTCCCAATCTCCAATTGCGTTTGTGAAGTCAATTTCTTTTAATGTTGTTTCCTCTTTTTGCGGCATTTGTTGATAAGATGAATAATGTTGGCTGCGTTATGCCACATGGCCCCACTCCAGATTGTTCTATGGTATGGAACTATGTTTCCAACATTTTCAGTTATCAAGCTGTTCCCATTTGTCCTCCCCTGTATTCTCTTCTGCATCTGATTGACCTGGTTCATCAGGCACTGGGTGTCGACTCAGGAAGTCCGCTCCCACATTCATTTTCCCAGGAACATATTCAACCTGGAACGAGTAAGGTTGAAGAAGCAGCGACCATCTCATAAGTCGGGCATTCAGAGTCTTAGATGCTGCGAGAAACATGAGTGGTTGATGGTCACATTGCACTGTGAAATGTTTGCCATATAGGTATGCTTGAAATTTCTGTACACTCCATACGAGCGCAAGACATTCTCTCTCGATAGTACTGTAATTTCTCTCTGCTGCATTCAATTTCCTGCTAGCATAGGCCACAGGGAATAGCTCTGATGTTACATCTCCCTTTCTCTGCAACAGCGTTGCCCCAATTCCTATGTTACTGGCATCGGTGCGCAGCACGAATGGTTGGTCGAGGTCTGGTAGATGTAAGACTGGATGAGCAGTTAATGCCTGCTTTAGTGCTGTGAAAGCTCTCTCACAGTCAGCTGACCAAGTGACTTTCTCTGGTTTCCCCTTTTTGGTAAGATCCGTTAAAGGTGCTGACAGAGTATTGAAGTCCTTGATGTATTTTTGATAGAATCCACATAAGGATACAAATGATCTTACATCCTTCTTTGTTTTTGGACGAGGTGCTCTCTGGAGTTTGTCCACATTTCCCTCTTGTGGAGTTATCAGTCCATGAGATATCTTATGACCTAGAAAGTCCAATTCTTGGAATCCTATCTGACACTTCTTTGGTCTAGCCGTCAATCCAGTTTCTCTGAGGCGCCTGAACAAAAGATGCAGGGTTTCTACATGCTCTTCAAATGTTTCAGTTGCGATCAGGATGTCATCCATGAAGTGACTGATGTCTGGATGCTGTAGTGGGTCAAGTAATTTTCTCATCATACGTGTAAAGACGCTGGGAGCATTACTTAATCCGAATGGAAGAACGTTGAACTCATAGTGTCCTCCAGGCGTGCTGAAAGCTAACCATGGTCTAACTTCCGGTTTTACAGGAATCTGGTAATATCCCTTACTGAGATCAATCCTAGTAAAGTACTTAGCTCGGTTGAGTGCTGTGAAGAGTTTATTCTGATCCGGCAGAGGTTCTGCTTGGAATTCAGTTATAGCATTGAGCTGTCGATAATCGATGCACAATCTATGTTCTCCGCTTGGCTTTCTCAATAAGACGACGCTAGCACTGTAAGGTGATTCAGATGGTGAGATTATTCCTGCGGTGAGCAGCTGTTGTATTTCTTCCTCTAAAGTCTTTTGCTTTGCATAAGGAACTGGGTAAGTCTTGACTCGCACAGGCACTGTGTCATTTAACTTCATGTCAAATTCCTCCAAATCAGTTCTTCCTGGCTTATCCGTAAGTACTTCTGCATATTTTGCCATAAGTTCCCTAATCTGCTTTTGCTGATCCTTTGTTAAGTTGGGATTGATTTCCACATCCTTAAAGGTCTCTTTGGCTTGCAGTTGGCACTCGACTCCCATTGTTGATCCTTCTTCGACTTCAGTAGCCACACTCATGGCCATCAGATGTGCAGGTTCGGTGGTTGAGGGTCTTTCATGATATTTCTTCAAGAGGTTTATGTGAAATACTTTCATCTTGCCTTTGACTGAAATTCTGTAGTTGGTACGTGAGATCTTCTCCGTCACTACATAAGGTCCTCTCCATCCGATTTGCAGCTTATTCTGACTGGTTGGAAGCAGCAACATCACCTTCTCTCCTACCTCTAACTCTCTATCCTTTGCCTTGCGGTTGAAGTTACGAGCAATTCTTCGTCTGGCTTGACGTAGATTGACATTCGCTTGTTTCCAACTGTGTTGTAAACGATTTTTCAACTCGGCAACATATGTTGATGCAGTCACGACTGTATCATCTGTAGTATTATCAGTCCACGTTCGGAGTAACGCCTCCAGTGGTCCCTTGATTGGTCGTCCAAACAACAGTGTGGCTGGAGCAAAACCTGTTGAGTGATGGGGTACTTCCCTGTAAGCGAATAAAGCTGCGGGTAAATACAAGTCCCAATCCTCTGTCTTCTCCTGGGCAATTTTGCGCAGGATACTAATCAATGTCCCGTTCCACCTTTCCACAAGTCCATTTGACTGAGGGTGATATGGTGAACTGAAGATATGGCGTGCATGAAAAAGTCTGAAGGTCTCTTCCATGAGTTTACCACGAAACTGTGAACCGTTGTCCGTCAAGATCCTTTGTGGGAATCCTAGACGTGTGAATATTCCTAATAATGCATCAGCGACGTGTTTGGAGTCACAGCTGGGCATAGGAACTGCTTCGGCCCACATGGTTGTTGTGTCCACAAGCGTTAGTATGAATCGGTTTCGCCTCTTCGTTGCTGAAAGAGGTCCGATTATGTCTACTGCCACTTTCTCAAATGGAATTCCAGTGATTGGCGATTCACCCAACATTGCCGGTGGTGTCCGGTGTTTTGGTGATACTTTCTGACACTGTGGGCATGATTTTACAAACCGTTGTATGTCTGAGTTCATCCCTGGCCAAAAGTAGTGAGTGGTAATCCGCTGTGTAGTAGCGTTGATACCCATGTGCCCACTGAATGGTAGACTGTGACCCATCTCTAAGATCTGAGTCCTGTATTGAGTCGGTACAACAAGTTGATTAAACTCTTGTCCAGCTCGTCCTGCTTTTCTGTAAAGAAGTGCTGACTTCATGAACAGATCACCTTTACGTAGAGGTAAATGTGATTTTGGCAGTTTTCTGAAACAGGGTTCCAAGGTGCTGTCGGCTTCTTGTGCCCTCTTCAGTTCCTCCGTTCGAGGGATTGGCGTAGTTGATTCTGGAGTTTTTGTTGCCTGTGATCGAGTGGTCATGGTCGCCATCGCCACAGGTTGAACAGGTTCTCCTAGAACGATAAATCTACACCCGAGGATTACAGGATATATCGGATCGTCCAAGATTGCTGCCTTGATCGTCCCGGTGACATACCGCGAGGCTATGTTCACTTTTGCCACTGGAAGAGACATATTTGTTGAACTCTTCAGTGGTCCCTGCAATTCCACTATTTCCTCTGTCACCTGTTCAGGGTGAACCAAGGATGATGAAACAACACAGTCATATGATAATCCAGTATCATATAAACAGGTCGTTTGGAATCCATTTAGCAAGATGGATTCTACAACCGGAATACGAGATGATGTGTCTTGATGAGGTGTCTGTTTGGACGTTTCACCAGTGCTCACTTTTCTCTCTCTTTCGGTTGGCCAAACATGCCGCTGTGTGTGGAGGTGGCTTCTTTCTGCAACTCTGAAATGTGTGACCTTTAATTTTGCAATGGGTACAGAATGGTTTGTCCTCCTTCGGCGCTGTTTGGACTGAGTGTTGAGTGTTTTTCGGGGATTTCCCCTTTTTCCCGGTGGCTACAGTGTTTTCACCCTCTTTTGGCTGTGGAGTTTTGTTTTGAGAGGGGGTGTTGTTCGAACGTCCCTTTCCTCCCATCTCCTTCTGAGATTTCTCAAATCTCTCTGCCAGGATGATTATAGTTTCCAGGCGGTCAGCCCCGTTTTGGGTTAGGAATGCCTTCATTTCGTTCTGCATTTTCCCCTTGATCTGATCAATGATAATCATTTCACGGAGTCCTTCATAATTTTCCTCAAATCCTCCCAAGCAGGTCCATCTTTGTATGTATGACTTCAGTCTTTCGACTAGCTGTGCGTAGCTCTCACCCGGTTCCTTCCTTGCGGCTTTGAACCTGAGTTTATAAGATTCGGCGTCCACTTCGAATCGGCTTAAGAGTGCCGTCTTGAGTGTTGTGTAGTTCTGTTGTTCCTCTCTAGTGAGTCTTGAGAACACTTCATACGCCGTGGATCTTAAGGCTTGCGCTAACTTCGTCGCCCATCTACTCTCTTCAAGCCCACAGCTGACAGCCATTGCCTCGAAGCGTGATAAAAATCCTTCGATGTGGTCAGTCTGTTCATTAAAGGGGTCCAGAGGAAATGACATAGCTCCTGAATTAAGTTGAGAGACGTGAGGTGGTTCTGTCACTGGCGATCCTGATGAGGTTGAGGGTGTAGGACCACTCCCTTTCTCTATTCTCCGGATCTCCACTTCAATCTCCATTCTCCTCAACTCCAGTTGGTGTTGACGCTCTCTCTCCTTATCTTCCATTTCAGCCTGTAGTCGTTTCTCTTTCTCCTCCAATTCTGCTTGAAATCGTTTTCCCTTCTCATCCAATTCATGCTTGAAGCTGTTTTTCTTTCTCAGCCAATTCAGCCTGAAGCTGTTTTTCTTTGAGAGCCAATTCAGCTTGCAGTCTTTCCCTTTTGTCAAATGCATCCGAAACATAGTTAGCTAGCTCAAGGCCATCTAACCCGCATTCCCTACCTGTTTCTGTTATTTGGGCTCTAAACTTTGCAGTTTCCGCCATGTCTATATTTTATTGCTGTGCTCTGATTAACAATATAATTGCAGCTAGTCTGATCCGCGTACGCTTGTCAGTCCCTGATCTGCAAAGATACAACAGAGCATGTGCAATATTAAAAACACCCTATGTTATGTCTGTCTGTCAATGCTGGAAAAGCCAAAGGCAGCAGGCACTGAAGTAACCACAATTAATTCCTAGTAAAGAAAAGAATCTGAAATTAGACAGAGGTTTCCCAACGGATAAGATTTTCCGGTGGTTGATGAAATGCTGTTAAGTTCAGACTTCACAGGAATAGAACACCTTCTCTGGAAGAGAAGTAGTGTTGGTAGAGTAGATACACACTATATATTTCACCTGGAGCACCTCTTCTGAAGTAGAAGCAATATATGAACATGGCTCCTTCTCCAGGAGTAAAGATTAGTCACCTCTTCTTATTTATCTATAAATGTCATTCATATCATGTGGCTGTCAATCAATACCCCACATGGTATCTGTTAAACATTCTAGAAAATGACAATGTTCAAAATCTAAAGATAACTGTGTTCATGTATTTTTAGGTGATTGTTTAAAGGTTAATATATGGGAACCATCCCGGACGAGCCCCAATATGTCATATATTTTTGAAGGGAGTGGGAGATCACTGTAGTGCATGCCCCATCTCTAACAAAAGATGTAGAGCCCCATCCTCTTCTATCTTCAATAACCCCAGAATATGAACCTTGAGTTATCTGCAGGCCTCGTTTTGTTAAGTATTGTCTAGGAGATATAGATTATGGCCCTGGTAAGAATGGTAATTTACTAATTGGGAATCTGCCCCTTCTCCAATGATTCTTTAGCTCTGGAGCCCCCTTTTAGTTTATCAAATCTGAGGAAAGTCAGGAGAATTTTCTCAGCCTGATTTAGATGAAGAAAACATGGATGTTGAGCAGTTGATCGGTATAGAGTCTTTTATTTCCCCCTTTAGTAAATCATTATGAGTTAATTTATCTTTTAACAATCAAACACATAATCAATCACATTAGATTTTGACAACATGATGCACAAAGAAGTTGTTGACACAGATAGGTTTGAACTTGACAAATTAACAGAAGGTCAATTCATGTTAATCATTTATTGACTGGCCTGAGCCTTCTGGTCAGTACATACATCTCTATTGTGATTTACACAAAGTAATAGAACAGTTGCACATTGGACCATTGTCCCAGACAATCAATAACAAGCATCAATATATGAAATGTCAACAAGTGTGAAAACATAGTAAACATTTTGATGTTGTACATATTAAGTATGATAGTGGTGTCTCAACCATAACATATCAGTGTTCCTGTAATTGGGTGTGGTTTCTACCTATGAGAAAAGTAACCTGGTGACTGGAGGATTAGGTAAGCCAGGGTCCATTGACTGATGGATCCACTTCAGGTCTGCCCGTATAGCTCCACTGAAGGCCTCCCCATGCTCTGCTCATAGCGAAGTCATCCTCCCTCTCACTTGTGGTTCATCTCCTCTCTCGGCTTCCCTCTCTCAGGTCTGATTTAGGTGGTTAGTTTGCTGATGTGTTGGGTGGTTGTTGGTATGTAGCCACCAAGATCACTGATGAGTATTCACATAAATATATACAATCCTACCAATACAATAATAAGAAGTAGGTCGGAAGAAATCTAAATTCCTGAAGTAGGAACTAGTTCCCCTCCCCCTCTTTTTCTCTCTAAGCTAGTGTTGGGTTAATTTGGGGTGGTCAGAGTTTATCACACTGTGTACGCCTTGGATCAACTTGTTCCTGCTGTATGTAAATCTTCATTTGACCTGGGGTCAGTGAACGTGTACAGTGAGACAATGACAAGAGTGAGAAGGTGTCAAGATGCATGTAAATAAATGACATACATTTATAACATTTCTTCTACTCAATGGTGTTCACAATGTGTATAAATAATTCTCTGTGTTTTCCCAATTAACTACTTCTTCTTCTTGTGTCTAATAACTCTCTTCCATTACCTGTTGTTGTTGTGATGTTGAGTGTTGTGTTGTGTGGTGATGAGTGGTGTTGTGTTTTAAGTTATGTTGAGTAATGAGTTAAGTTCACTTCGCGTGATGGTGTTCCGCGAAGCACAACTTTCTCATGTATTGCAGTTCCTAAGTGCTCTTATCTAATTAAATTTGACATAAATATAAATATTTATTTCGCCAAACCCTATTATTTCTATAGACAAAGGAGAAAGGAAAGATTGATTTCACTTTCAGCTTTCTAGATTGTAAATAGGCATAGATAAGTCTGTTTTAGAACAAGGCACTTGTTCTAGTACACGAACTGTCATTTCAGCTGTAGACCGTGATAGCATCCTTTACAATGTTTCTGGTGAAATGCACAAGATTGCTTTCGAATCATCACCTCTCACAGTTGTTTAGAATAGAATGTAATAGTGTAATGCACTTCTTAAAGTTAATAATTATCTTTAAGAATATCAGAGGTGGCAGTTTCATCGAAGAGAATATTCTGGCCGGGAATGGCTTTGCGTCATTAGAATCTACAGTCGAGCATTTTTACATTTCTGAGGTTTTAATTAATAATCATACATTTCAATTGACATCACAAACATGGGTTTACGTTACTTGACACTTGATACATCGGGTTCTTAGTCTAATCAAGGGCTAACAAACGTACCTCGGATCCAGACTTTTGCCTTGTCCATTGAATTTTTGATCACACAATCTTCTCACATCCGTCCATGGAGCGAGTTCAGACAAAAGTGCGGGCTGATTAACATTTCTGATGAAATGGGGATATATGTTAATTATGCACTGGCGCGAAGGCGGGTCAGGTGGTTTTCTCATCCAATGATTTTCCGAGCTTGGTCTGATGAAATCCTTCTAAGAATCCACGTCATTTGTCACTTGTTCAGTTCCAGTTTCGATGTTAAGTTTTACGTCCCAATCTCCAATTGCGTTTGTGAAGTCAATTTCTTTCAATGTTGTTTCCTCTTTTTGCGGCATTTGTTGATAAGATGAATAATGTTGGCTGCGTTATGCCACACCTGGTTAACCTTCCTGATGCATGTTTATAAGGCAATGCCCTAGCGATAACCATGTTATGTGGTCGTCACAACATCTGTATATGACTGCATGTTTATATCACATCGCTAAAGAAGATATTGTCACATGACTGTCAGATCTCAAGTCTGTCAGTAAAGTTAAATCACGGAATTATAACTTGAAGTTAACGGATGCTCTGGCATTATTTTGTTTTGTCTGTACGATTTAACAAGCCTTGCCACCATCGTATGGTGTCGCCGGAAAGGTTTTAAACAATCATAATAATATTAAAACAATAAATGCATCTTACCGAGGCAGTTTTCTAACGAACGATTAATAATTTTACTTTCCTTAGATCAAATACCGTGATACGCATTTCGTCCCATTGATGAGTCTTGTCCATCCCCCGACCACCCTATTCTCTAACTGATAATACAATCATACATTAATACATGTTTGACCTCAAAAGTAATTAATCATTACTGAACTAGTAAGGTCGAGTTTGCTAATTGCAGAAAGTGCATGGAGCAGTTAGGACATTCTAGACCGTTTCCGCAACCTGCTTGCTGTGTCCACTTTGTTGCTGGACTTTAGAGTCAATATTCACCTTGTTGCTAGACTTTACAGTCAGTGTCCACATTGTTGCTAGACTTTACAGTCAGTGTCCACATGGTTGCTAGACTTTACAGTCAGTGTCCACATGGTTGCTAGACTTTACAGTCAGTGTCCTCATTGTTGCTAGACTTTATAGTCAGTGTCCACATTGTTGCTAGACTTTACAGTCAGTGTCCACATGGTTGCTAGACTTTACAGTCAGTGTCCACATGGTTGCTAGACTTTACAGTCAGTGTCCACATTGTTGCTAGACTTTATAGTCAGTGTCCACCTTGTTGCTAGACTTTACAGTCAGTGTCCACCTTGTTGCTAGACTTTACAGTCAGTGTCCACCTTGTTGCTAGATTTTAGATTCCGTGTCCATTTTGTTGATATACTGTAGAGTTAGTATTCACGGTGTTGCTAGACTTTGGACCTCGTAACAAAATTATGATCATGTTAATGTGTTATTTTAGTTTTACACAAGAAAATGTAGCTTTTTTAATTCACAGCGTGTGACCAAGAACTTTACTAGTTTCATTTACGGCATGTGACCCAACAATGACATGTTGCTAGCACTGCCCATACCCACATCGGTCTCCTGCTACAGGGCTGTTTATGAGACCAGTAATATATGCTAATTTCAGTAGCTGAATGAAACCATGAATATTTACTAATTTTAGTTATGATGGCGTTCGCTCAAAGGAAATATAATAATTTCAGTGACGTGATGTGACAGAGGGTCTCAAATTTAACTAACGGAATTTAAGTGATGGAATGTGATCATGAACATTTGGTAATGTAATGACGAGATGTGACCAAAAACAGTTGATAATTTAAGTGACGGCATGTGACCAAGAATAGTTTCTATTATAGTTGACGGGATATGGCCTAGAGAAATGTATTTTCATTGACGCCATGTGAACAAGCGCCACTCTATTGTTTATGTTCTAGAGAGCAAAGGTGTAGCCTGATACTCTCCAGATTTCTCCAGCGATGGCAACTTTGTTGAATCAGGAGATTCACGTGTTGATAATCCAGCTGTCTCTGTTATTGGCCGAGTCTTGCGTGCTTCATGTAGCTACAGCCTTTCAAAGTTCACCAAGGAGAAGAGGTTTTCACTGCTCCTGGCGCCCGTACAGCCAATGATACTGCACTAAATGTTGTTTGCTATCACAACACAAGACATACGCTTGTCGTCGAACGGCAGTTGAGCGCTGTCATCTTTGACAAATATTTATCATGTATCTTCGGCGTTTGGGTTGTTCCGCCGAGTCCGGCCATTAAAGACCCCACAGGGACAGCTCTTTTGCCATCCATGGATTCATCACATCCATGGATTCATCACTGGAAACTTGCAACATCGGCTGTATTCATGCTGGGGTTCACTCCAGTTGTCTAGCGCGCGGTCAACACGTTGTGACGCCCGCCTTACACATCGTGAAGTGTGTATTCCAATCCTCGGTGTGTATGTGTGGACGATGAAATGCAAATCCTAACCGGTACTACAGACTGACCTGGCTACAGACTGGACACTCGTTAGTTAGGACTAGCCACCCGAGGTCATCAGTAACTGTACTAATGTCGTTAGGGTAGTGTTAGATTCTCAGTGCAGTTGCCTCAGCTGAGTATCTACCAGACATGCCCATGATATTCCCAGCTGAGTATCTACCAGACATGCCCATTATATTCCCAGCTGAGTATCTACCAGACATGCCCATTATATTCCCAGCGTTATGTCATCACTTGAAGTAAAAAACCAACATATGATGTGTTGTCTACGATAGTTCGTCACACACATGAAAAGTGTTTTTTGTTGTAGTTCATCTCAGAGATGAGAAATGTTGCTTGTAAAGAGTAATAGTAAAGGACCTTGACCATGTTGACGAAGACTTTATAGCCGCAACCTCCATCCTATCGCCTCGTTTGTGCTCCTGGCAAGGTGTTTAATTTAACTTTCCGTTGTTGGTCATTTCATAATTGTATGTAAACAGCATTACTGCATTTAAACGTGTTTCATTTACCTTATAACATGGATAGAAGTTCCATCCGAGTTTGTCTGTGGAAGCCTTTTGAAACTTTGCCATTTCATTTATCAGTATAATATTACCTTTGTTTTGGTAAAGCAGTAATATAGGTTTAGTTTCTCACCATGCTAAATTATCTTCGCCCTTATAGTCTGCTCATTAATAACCTGAATTGTGAAGAGTGTGTTATGTGGAGTCCTGGAGTCTTTGGCCTACCATCTTTCCATGCTTGTTTCTTTGTACGTCAGTCACCATGTGTGCGATGTGTCATACCACGTGTGGTTTCTGGATCCCACCTCCTGCTTACTGATACCACTTTTGCAGTACCAACCAAGGCGACCCCTTGTTTACTGTATCTTGCTTCACGCATCACCTGCCAGGGGCTGAAGATATGAATTTACATAACATTGTCTTCTGTAGTCAGCCTTATCTAGATAAATGTTACATCTTTCAACCTGTCATCCGTTGACCGTACTCACATTGTTCAACTTCACAGTAATTACCGGAAGAAGCGGCATGTGTCTTTGGTACACTTACCGTAGCACATATATCAGCATCATAATCAACATTATCATCATAATCAGCAATATTGTCATCAGCAACATCAAGTTCTTTGTCGACTGACATGTATGGCTTTGTGCATGTCCTTAGTACATATGTATTCTGACAAGTTGTATGTATATATGTCTAAGTCATTTTCATGACAACTGGAAGGGTAGAGGAGAAGAGAGGCAGAGGCAGACCAACAGAAATTATGCTGGATGGATTGGGGCGGTGACATGGAGGAATATCATCAGCAGAGTTGATTCAGAACACCAAAGACCGAGATCTGTGGAGAGTCATGAACGCCTACCCCAGCCGGCATGGCACTTGTTGATGTTGATGAATTTTAGTACATAGAGATCCTATACTGTTTCTGCCATGGAAACTGCATCATCTACGTGCCATATGTTGTTTGTTGATGTTCCCTCAAATATTCAGTGCTGCTGCTGTTGTTCTCTGTCTGTTTCAGTATATTATCTGTATCATAAATATTGTATATGAGTGTCAATAACAGACACCCTTGTTTTACAGCTGTCTTTCTAACTGTAAGTGGTGATATTCACTTTCAAGCTCTTATTGTTGTTTTTAGTTCCCATTCCACAATTGTTTTTAATTTTCCGTTCTTGCCTTCGACACTTGTTATATCCAGACATTGAATGAATATGTCCTAAATTACTCTATGGAATGTCTTGTCATAGTCTGTGATGCCACGTAGTAACTCCGCTGACCCTCCTCTAAGTACTCTATTTATTAGCACTACCCTTCTCACACAAGTATTGGGTCCTCTCTTCATTTGGCTCGGTTCTGAGTCGACTATCATGGCATCTTAAATAATACCAACAACACTTTGTTGAACAATAAGTACGTAGCTGTTCATTGACGCTGTGCACAATAGATAACATGAACTCATGTGTGTTCCAGTCAAACCTAATGTTTATTACTGAATCGCCCTACACATTAGCTCTACACTAGGCCGGCTATCTGCCGTGTCCGCCTTCCCATGTACGTTGCTGATGTCTGGTATCGTTCAAACATTACTCAGTTTTCCTACTGTCATCATACACAAGCATGTGTCATTATAGGCAACAACTGTCAATAACTCTCGCACAAAATACTCACAGTATTTGGATAGTATAGCCACTAACTACTGGTCCCTGTCGAGATTTCTACTTCGGCCTAGGGTGAGTTTTAACTATCGTTTTCCATTACACATCACCCTGATACCTGTTTTCCTATCTGTAGTTTACTGGGACAAATCCCAACGGTTATCCTTCAATGTCTTCTACATGGATGGTCTAACTTCTTGTCCTTTGTTGATCTCATCTCGTCTCCATCCCTTCGTGTTGTGACCCTTTCCATGACCCAGTCAGTTATAGTGCGTTCAATGTGTGCTGTCTTATTATTTCCCGATTATTTCATTCTGCGACACATGGCACATATGCCCCCTCGTCAAATTAAAATGTTGTAGACATTTTACCTATAAACTCAGTCTTCCAGTCTGTGACATGAGTCGTAGTAGTCGAACATACCTGTCATATTGGTCCATGGTCGCACATCTCCGTCTACATTGTCTACTAAAGGTCGCACATCTCCGTCTACATTGTCTACTAAAGGTCGCACATCTCCGTCTACATTGTCTACTAAAGGTCGCACATCTCCGTCTACATTGTCTACTAAAGGTCGCACATAACTGTCCGTATCTCTGCAATAAAGCGTATCCCTTATCCTTATAACCTATTCTATTGTGAATAGTTGAATTGTTATGAACATCATCACCCCAAAAAAAAATATAATATTTATAAATCGGACACATTTTACATCTATCCCCGTAGACAATGTGTGGCTCCCAAACCTTTTTATCTCAGAGAATTGAAGTCCAGCATCACTAAGTCCCAATGTCTCCCCGGACATCCTTAGTAGCTCCTTAAATGTGTGTGTTCATTACATCCAGCCTCCACTGACATCATTGTTAAGTGAATCGCTCTTGCCTTCCCTGTGCATAATCATAGTCGACCTTCTTATACTCCACGGTGTGTATGACCTGACTACATTTGACGTAACTTCTGTGCTTCGACTTCGACTGTTTCGTGTAACGCTTCATGTGGGGTTTGGTTTTCATATGTGCATATTTTTGCCGGTACTTTCTAATGTTGTTACTGTATATTCTTCGTTGACCTTTGTGCTCATGAGTATGGCTGTCTAATATTTACCTGCAATATTTAATCCTACTCTATCACATAATAATAGCAATATTAAATTAATCACCTAGATAGCTAATATTCCTTTCATTCCCATTCATTCTATTCATGAAAATAAATGCATCCTACAGTTATGCATAATAACCCATGCAATAATACAATTAAAATAAAATCACCGAATAATCAAACTTAATCTAATTTCCTCTTAAAATTAAATCATCATGTGCCCTACCTATTTTCTTTACTACACCTGTGGAATTTTTGTGAAAGTGTGCATAATATATGTGTATTGTCATGACAAAATAATAATAATAATACATCATGTAATACTGAAAAATGCATTAAACGAAATAATGACAAATCTTGTTCTTTTCTATTGTTTGTCTTTTCAATTGTTTTGTCATGTCTTTTCTTTTATTTTTTTTCTCATTTGTTTATTCTTTTCATTCATGACTTTATTTTTTTTTTTTCATTGTCCTGAATTTATTTTTTTATTTCAGGAATTCATCTTTTTTCATTTTTTTTTCTGAATTCATCTTTTTTCTATTTTCTGTTTTTCCAATTCTCTGGCTTCTTTAGCTTCCTTGGCTGCTGCCTCTTGTGCAATTCTGGCTTCTTTCGCTGCTGCTTCTTGTGCAATTCTGGCTTCTTTAGCTGCTGCTTCTTGTGCTTCTCTGGCCTCCCTAGCTGCTGCTCTCTCATCCCTCTTCTGTATTTGAAAATCGGACAACTTGGCCTCAGCCCAAGCCATTAGTTCGGGTCCAGTTAAGCCCATCTTTCCCCTAATGCAATGAACTCGCCTAATGTAGACATATTTAATGTATACTAAAATGTATCGGCCGTGCTACAAATTGCAACAATATTATTATGAACATAAATAAGATAATATAAATATGCGTGACACAGATCAAGTTATGAAAACAATTCAAAAGGATTAGTACCTTATGTATCTGCTACTGTCCTAGTCATGTTCGTAGTGTATCTGCTCCCTGCAACGTTGGATACGTCAAGATACGTCAAGGTATTGGCTGCTGTCAGGATCACTCGTCTGTAGACGTCAGCTGGTAAAACCCGAAAAATGCTGATCACCGCTGTAATCTGCCTGCTGGAATGGAAAATGTCTGACACCCTATGCAATTAGTGTTCGTTAAAGCGTTAATGGTTGCCATAAATTGACGTTGTGTATTGGCGACTGTAGGCTACATCCACGTATCTGTGTGTGTCTGTTACGAACATGATGTACGAATTAAAATGTTGTAAAGTTGTTTATCCAAAAATGTGGCCATGAGGTCCATACAATTTTTCCAAAGATGTGAAATATTTTATTCAGCGTAATGTACAAAGTATATTTCCTGCCGATCTGAGCAAGCTTTCTTCTAGAATATTTTCATACACCGTCACAGGCTTTCTATTTATGTTCTGGGCCTAGTCCCAGTGGAATGGCATTCCTCTTTTTCTCTGGTTCACGTATCTGCCGGAAAGAGCTCCCATAGTTGCCACGTAGTAACTCCGCTGACCCTCCTCTAAGTACTCTATTTATTAGCACTACCCTTCTCACACAAGTATTGGGTCCTCTCTTCATTTGGCTCGGTTCTGAGTCGACTATCATGGCATCTTAAATAATACCAACAACACTTTGTTGAACAATAAGTACGTAGCTGTTCATTGACGCTGTGCACAATAGATAACATGAACTCATGTGTGTTCCAGTCAAACCTAATGTTTATTACTGAATCGCCCTACACATTAGCTCTACACTAGATGTTGATCTCATCTCGTCTCCATCCCTTCGTGTTGTGACCCTTTCCATCACCCAGTCAGTTATAGTGCGTTCAATGTGTGCTGTCTTATTATTTCCCGATTATTGCATTCTGCGACACATGGCATGTGACAGACACATACATTCAGTTTGGAGCCCCTATACTTTGTTTTAGGCTAGTACTCTGTCAAAACAATATTGCTTCTTGTTGTCCACTTTTCATTATAAACTAAAACTTCAATGGCTAGTGTATTCTGTACTCTCTAATGTGTGATCTTAGGTGGCATTTCCAGTCTGTGGCCCATAAGACTAAAATCTAAGAAGTTGCTGCTAATAACCTGCTCAATGTTCTGAACGTTGGTGTTTGCATATGTTGATGTTTGCATACGTTGATGTTTGCATATGTTGGTGATCTCATATGTTGGTGTTCTCATATGTTGATGTTTGCATGTCTTGTGGTATTAACACTGTTTCTTATAACATTCCTTAGTTAAGTCATTGCATCTTCTCTGGTATAACTTAATTAAGTTAATTTATCTACTCTAATATAACTGAATTAAGTTATTTTATCGACTGTGATCGCAAAATCAACACCTGGGAGATGAGATGCCTGAGGAGAACTGCCAACTTAACAATCCGAGACCGAGTAAGAAATGCTGTTATCAGACAGACAGTGGGGTCAACACCTTGTGTCACTTTTATTGAAAGACCAAGTGGTTTGGCCATGTCGCTAGAATGTAACACCGTCAACTATCATCACTGGCCTTACATCAAAGATCATCTGTGACGAGACCAAGAGGAAATCCAAGAAGAAAATGGATTGACGACATCAAAGACATTGTACAATCACACGGAATAACACTATCCAGTGCCGCTCATCCGGCGCTGGAGCGAAAATTATCTCTCCCCACGACGCTTGACGGCAGAAGTGGAAGATGATGATGATGATCGACTCTGATATAACTGAATAAAACAATGTTTTCATAGCACATTTTATCGACTCTGATATAACTAAATGACGACATTTACTTTAATAAATTGAAGTAAACAACCAATATATCATGTGTTGTTATATGCAGCAGAGCTTTCATACCACATTTTATCGATTCTGAACGAGGGGACTGAGCACACATGGGAATGTCCTGAGTGCAGTGATGTCGGTTCTTGACTCAACTCAACTCAACTCAACTCAACAACATATAACTAAATGAAACAATGTTATATGCAACAGAGTTTTCATACCACGTTTTATCGACTGTGATATATCTAACGTTGGCATAGTTGTTTTCCAGTCTAAATATGTTGTCGTGATTGACCTAAATTCGCCTTCAACCAGTATAGGATATTTCCCATAAATTAATGCACCTCCAATCAAGGATATTAAAATTGACGGAAAGATGTCAGAAAAATTATTTTATAACAATTAAAGGAAACAAGTAACAGTAATTAAAATGGTAAATAGTGTGGGCAGTTATGAACACACAAGGCAAGGAGTAAAACAATGTGAGTTTTGTCACCGGATTTCTCACTCAAGTGAAACAATAATGGGAAAAACAAAGGTAGACCAGAAATGCGAGTTGGAGTTTGGGATGTAAACAATCAATGTCATCAAGACAATACATTATTGGCAGCTAAAAGCCCAACAGATCCGCAGAATATATTGAACAGTGTAGTAATAGAGAAGGATACGCACTTACCTTGATTCATATGCATTTCATACACTGCGTAAGTCATTCGACTGTGTTCCATATCAGAAAGTGAAAAACGTAATGAGAGGTGTGGTTTCTCCAACATATTTGATGACTTAACTGACTCATTCTATCACGAACAGCAAGTAGTTGTCAGATTAGCCGGAGAAACATCAAACCGGTTTGAGATGTACAGGATAACTGTATGTAAATGTTTATGTGTAGCTTAAGTGCTTGTAAACGCGTTTAAATTACAGTTAGTAGGGAACAATTATATCTTTTCAGGACGGGATAAGTCAGGGAGGTAACTTGCCCTATGCAGCGCTTATGCAAAAAGCTTATTCTGCGTATCTAAATTCCTCTTTCTCATTCCTGGGGGTACCAAGATCAGCTACACCCATCAATTCAACGGGCCATTTCTTGGCTGTTTTCTTGAGTATCCAGGGCCTATTGATTCAATCAGTATACAAGAGACATTTGTCCGGAGTTTTCTCTCTTGTATCTGGAGTGTAAGGGATCTGAACCTGCACCCATAACTAAACGCCAATGTGAGATAACTTTGACTTCTGACAATCTCTGCCTGTGCCTATGTCAACCTGGGAATTACCTGTGCCTTGCCTTATTCTACGTTGACACTGAATTCCACTGACAAAGAGCCGCTTGTCACCCCTGAAGCATTAGCACGACTGTAACCTGGACACATGTGCTATAATAATTAACACTACTGCTATGATTGTTACTTACCTACATACGAAGGCTGTTGGACCTATCATGTAAGAAAGTCAAGTGTTAATGTCACGAGCTCGCCATGAGTTAACCAGATAATAATACCGACGTTTGCTTGGCGTATATTTTCTAGGCCACAACAGTCGTACTAACAGAGTAAACACAGCTGCACGGGATACATCAGGTCAGCCCATATACACATTTGGTGGTGAGTGAGGAGGAAGTGAGTGCGCTGAATCATATATCACCTTGACAAGTCATAAACATATCAGAGGGAAAACGGAAGTACTTAGCACGGAAGTAACAGTACATATGTCAATTCTGGGTTTCCGGAACATCGAGAAGATTGACGGGGTTATTGGCAACTGTTGTTGGGGGTATACAGGAACTCGCTGGCTTGTTTTGGGAATCTAAACCAGTGATGACAGATCTAACATGGAGGGAGCCAGAGGGGGGATGGATCCCTGACAGGGGATGATCTGCCAATGTGCCACCTGTGTGGGGGCATAAAGGATAACGTCACGTGGCCAACTTTGGTAGTTTGCCATATAAACCCGAGTTGGGACCAACTAGGGGGACTTGAAAATGCTCTAGTCGGAGTGCCAGGGCACTGCAGTGCTTAGGTGGAAATAATATCTACCATGTGTTAATTAGTGACTTAATTTTACACGTGCCTATAATGGCAGATGTAGATATGATTGATAGGACTGCAGTAGTGCCATTTAAGGTATAACCTATTATAATATTAGTTCTAATTAATATAGACTGTGGCCTTGTTAAACTATAGTGTGATGATTAGCACTGTTAGTGGAAACTAACTAGAGTAGGGAAGTGATACTTGGCTCTGTTAGTTGAAAATAGATTAGTGAAGTGTTGATAAGCTTTACTAGTTGAGAATTGAGTAATGAGGGATAATTGGGATTTTCCCGTAGGTGTCCCTGGTGGTCGGGGTTCCGCATTCTGTTTGCTGATATTTTTTGTCTTGGCCTGATGATAACCTATGTGGTCAGTTCATATGTCCCTGATGGGTTCATTATATTTTCTGAGTGAGGCCGATGGCCCACGATCATCTAATAGAGATCAGTGACGGGGAGGCTATCACCAGTTGTATGATTTATTTTACAGGTTCCTCGGGTTGGAATGAAGAACCCGGACCCAATGTAACATCCGATCCCGGATAAATTATGATGTGGAGAGATGGGCCAGCAACTTTCGCAATGGAAGAAGTTAAGACACATTGCTCGGTGGAGTCTAATGGTATATGTATCCTACATGAGTGAATACCAATCGTTAACACACCTGAAGTGATGGAGGTTCAGCCCATGTGGAACTAGATCAGTAGGGACTGATGTTCACAGTAGATGAAACCAAACATTGAAGTGTAGTTGTTCCACGTATCAAGGAAATCAGAACTTTCAGACTATATCTAGTGAATAAAGCAAGCCATTTTATTCTAGATACATTAACTGTTTAATAGTGAGAACTAGTGAACATTTATCAAGAGACAAAAAGACTTGTTAGTAGGACAGTGTTCCATGTTTGTTTTCACTGCACCGGAATTATGAAGCCGGAGTTTCTATAAACTATTAGGAACAGTTGCGTTAGGAAATATACTAGTATTTTCCACGGATTATATTTACATGAGATTCAGATCTCATGGTCATCAGAGTTCCTGGAGGAGGACATGTCTGGAGAGAAGGATACGACTTCGGTGAGGTTTTTCGTACTGACTTGAATGATGTCGTGTGATCCTCGCCATGATGTGTACACTATGATCCTGAACTTTGAAGGCTGACACATACATTTATGTTATAATACACGACACACTTTTTCTTCGCATACACGTCTCATATACGTTACACTTTTCTTTTAATAAATTAGTCTTTATTAATTTTTAGAAGCAAGATTTGTTGAGTAGGTTGCGTTGGGGAAGTATGAGAGGGGGCATAGTACGACAGTGAGAGAGGGATAGGAAAAGGTGTCCATAGGCTGATGGAGTGTGTTGGACGGAAGCTGGTGGATTCTACAGAATATTAAAAAGGAGGAAAATATTATAATGTGGGTGTCGGCTCTCTTCACTCCAGGGACGACACTGTAAAGGAGGTCACGACAGTTAACCAAACACCAGACATTCATTGTGGATTCCAAGATTCACTATGTAATAATGTCAGAGTATTGCTTTGCTGATCCGGCAGAGTCTGCAGCTTGTCTTGTTCCAGACGTATTGGTGTCATCTTTCCTCTGGAGTAAACTAGACAGGCCGAGAGAGGGATCCTGCTGCATGGACAACCCGTGATCTCTAAATTCAGCCCAGGCTTTGTGTTGCGGAGAGGTGTAACTTCATTTGACAAACCATCGTCTGTCAAGACGGCAAGGTACCAGTCAGTCAGTCAATGATGGCTATTGTAAGAAATAAATCCATTCTTTTTTTCATCTTGTAACAGGTCGCTAACAGGAGAGGGCAATTTTAACTGGAGATTTGTTTTCCCCTTCGATTACCTGGTGGCCGAAGAAAAAATCGTCATCTCCAGAAAAGAGACCCTGTTTTCCTGGGACGAATCAGAGTCGAAGATCCCTGCCAGACTGAACTTGCAAGTTTGGGACGCCGACCACTTCTCAGCTGATGACTTTCTGGGTGAGTACTGGTTCCCTCTGTTTGGTTGAGCACAAGTAGCATATATGCTAGTCACCCAGATGTTCGGAAGCGCTAGGTGCATGAGAAGTCCAGGCATATTTATTTACGGTATCATGTGTGTATCATTCTTACAGTCCAAGTCGTGTAGCGCTGGTGATCTTGTCTGTTCATATCCTGCTGTCTCTTGTGATGCCAATCATTTCTATTACTAATATTTCTCCATGCAATGACGTTAATCTGCCCAACATCTTTTCTCTTGATTTCCTCCCTTCCAACCTTCCCGTTGTGACAACATACTCCAGTTTCCACTTCTCATGACATGCCCAAATAATGTGGACTGTTTTCTTCTGATGCGAGTAACCAATTCTCTTTCCGAGTTAACTTCTGTCAAGGTATTTTCATTGCGTTTCTATCTGTCCATGGTGTTCTCATAATTCTCCCATAACACATGTCCGCAGTTTTCACATAATTCCTCACTTATCTGCTAATTGCCCATGATTCACTTCCGTACACCAGGGTTTGCTCAATATAGCTCTTAAACATCATTCTATTTGTTAATCTTCTCATATGGCGTTGTTTGTGCCTTTACCGTTCACATTAAACACTGCTAGGGGCTAGGGGGCTGGTAGGGGGATGAGTGGTCTCGAGGTATGGTGTCCGCCTCGAGTGCTGGAGGTCCCGGGTTCAGGCCCCGGTGAGGACCGGGATTTATTTAAATAATCCACCTGGACTTCGAGTAGTAAAATGTCCCCTGGTCTTTGGGTAGTGAGATCGGACGCCCGTGTGTATTGTTGCGCACGTAAAAAATCCCTTGGCAGTTGGAAATCGAAAAAAGAGTAGCCTAACGGCGCTGCCCGGGCAAAATTTCGAGTTAAAAATCTACCCAATGTATTTCAGGATCCTCGCTGATGCAACGGAGTTCGTGCAGTGAGCTGAGTTTCTCCAGACTCACGTTTGAGTTAGGAGGAAAACGGAGCACTTATGGGTTAAACCGTGTGTCGTGATGTTGATCCAACGACTAAACTAAACTAAACACTGCTAATCCCCAATTTCTGGTTTTATTGCATTTACTATTCTTCTGATTATACCTGACTCATTAAACTAATTGTGCGGTGTTCTCCACAATCCGTTGCACAAGGTTTACTTGGTAGAGCTATGACGATAGATCATCAGGTGTGTGTGTGTGTGTGTGTGTGTGTGTGTGTGTGCGTGCGCGCACACACACACTCTCTCTCTCTCTCTCTCTCTCTCTCTCTCTCTCTCTCTCTCTCTCCCTCTCTCTGTTATAGATATCAATCAGTAGTTATGCTATCATGTTTACACCCAATTATATAATAGTAAAATAATAATGTTTGCGTTACTTCTAGCACCCTTGAAAGTTATCGATGAACTGGGAAACTAAAAGATGTTTATTTTATACGTTGGCTTCTTGATCCAGTCTTCCTGTAGCAGCGAGTAACTTACAGAAATATAGCTAGAGGTCATTCATTGTATTGTCATTCCCTGGCTTTAGTGCCTGTACCATTATCATTTTCTCTAAATCTGCAGCACGGCGGCGTCAGTGTGGCAGCTTTTGTTCAAGATGTCGAGTAGTTTTATTATAATGCTCCTCTTCCTAGCCTTTAAAACATCTCATGACATAGTCCATCTACGCCTGGGGATTTCTCGATCCTAGGTTGGCTATTGTTAGTTCCAAATCTTTGCATTTTGAGAGGTGTATGCATTATTTCAACAGTGTCTTTTCATTTCTCTCATTCTGAGAGAAGCACTTGTCTTAATGGCTAGAACGCCAGGCTTCCCATTCGGGAGACACGGGTTCGAATCTTCGGTACGGTGATGGATAATTTTTTTTCTCTATCGAGCAAAACAAAATCCTAACCTGCATAGGTCGCAGCGACTACACTAGCCATTTAACCTTAATTCCTCAGACTCACGACCCCTTTTCCTACACAGCAAGATACTATAGGCAATTATGACGGTTCTCATTGTGGGATCTGCGTAATTTACTTTGCTTTCCTTAAATATCTTTATTGTTATAATCTTGAACACATTTTGTTAATTAATGGTGTACAGATTACTTCCATGAAGACATTTTTTATACTTCAGTTTTGTAGTTATATTTCTTACTGTTCTATGAGTTGTTTAATTAACTTTCATGGTTTGTTTCCCCTCTTTTTAAATGTTCAAAGACTCGGTTGTTGTTGTTTTTTTGTTTTTTTTAAATATCCAGCCCATTTGTTTAGTTTGTAGTTTAGTTATTTAAGAAGTCACCATGCTGAGACTGAGTTTGTTGTGTTTTTCCTAACGAGCTATTCTCGACCTGTTGGCGGGCACCTCCATTGGGTTCTGCAACTCTGCTAGCTTATTATTCCAGTATGGTACATGGTTTCTGTATGCACCTCGTAGTTTCGTCGGCTGTTTGAAGTAGGCATTTGTTGTATTCATCTACCACCGTGTTACTATCTCTACCTTGAGTGAATATTTATCTAGCAAGTGGATTGGTATGATGTTTAAACAAATACCAGTTTGTCTTTTAATAGTTCCAACTAAGTTAGCGACCACTTTCTTTTACTAATTCTCATTTTACTGTTAGAATAACTGGTGGACTATCGCTGCCTCCCAGTTGTTTTCCAGCTACATGTAAGATCCATTCCACTTCCGGTGAGTGAAAGGCCTCATCTGGTGTGGAGGTAGTATGCCATGACCTCATGTAGAGAGTGTGTGGGTATTTAGGGTGGTTTATTAGAAGAAATTAATCTGCCTCTTGCCAGTTCTCGCGTTCTTCTCCCAATGTGTCCATATGGCCATATCCCAAGCTCTGTGAATGACTTTTGAGCTGTCCACAGAACATGTTTTGTTTTCTTTCTTTACACGGAATAGTGGGAGTTTTTCTGGGCAGTAGTAGTTCAATAGTTTGTATTTAATTGTTGGTTCTATGTTGTAGCGTCTAACACTTAATTCCATCCACATATTTGACTATCTGACATGCATTTGCATTGTTACGTGCTAAGGTATTCCTCCTCTTTTCCTGTTCTACCTGTCATATTGAAAGCACTCGTATCCCTTGATTTATTTTGCCACCAACTCTTTGTAGAGATGTGTTCCCTTGACTTGGGTGAGTACTGGTTCCCTCTGTTTGGTTGAGCACAAGTAGCTGGAGATGTGTTCCCTTGACTCAGCATGTATGTATTCACTGTGTGTGCATGTCATGCTCTTTTTCTAGATGTTTGTGGTTGTTGTTGCTGCTGTATCCATCCCTAGTTATGTTGATGCTTTCAGCATTCCAATGTTTTAACTTCAGTAATTTTATAGTCGACTGGTTTGACCGTTGGCCATGGGCTCTTATACATTCTCGCTCCAAAAGCCATCTGAGAAAAAGCGCCAGTAACATTGTTGGACACTTTATAGATACAGGGCCCGGAATTTTACATGTCTGACGCTGCATTAAAGTACAAACACCACAACAAATACTTGCTGAAGCAGACATATTTCCATCATGATAATGATAGATTGACTATTGCAGTGCGCCTTCTGGCCGTCTCCCTCCGTCGTCAGCTAATAGACAGAATGGGGTCTTGCTCAATCACAAAACGCATGATTTGGGAGTGGACTTATGTGTGATAGAGGATATACCATAAGCCATTGAGCTCTGCGAACTGAATCTCTAGGCCCCATGTGCTATTCTGCCAATTTAGTTAGGTCCCTCGATGATCGTATATCCACGGTGTACGACGTGAACGTTGAGCAGGAGTCTTGCATGAGGTTCCATGGAATCAGCAGGGGTGGTCTTACTGGTTGTGACACTTTTCATCTTGCCGTTAGCTGGCGTCCACGATGGTAACCTTCTTACGTGTCACTGTGGCCTGAAGTTTCCCAGATACCCGAGGCCAACACCACATTCATCCCATTACTTGGTTGCTTCCAGCAGAGCCCACGTGTTCTTCATGACCTGATAACATTTGTTTTTTGCAGGCTCTCTTACCCTCGATTTGAACCGCTTTCCAAGAGGAGCTAAATCCTCGAAGCTGTGTACCCTGGACATGCTCAAGACAGACGGCTCAGTGCCTCAGATATCACTCTTCAAACACCGGCGAGTCAAGGGATGGTGGCCATTCCACGTCAAGAATGAAGGCAGTGAGGAACTCGAGCTGACGGTATGTTTTCACAGAAATCCGCCATGACTATCTGTACCGTAATCACTTCATTACGTCATTTCTTATTATGGACTGGTGCGCCCGTTGAGCATGAAGCTTTCAGAGACAAACAGTAGGTAACAAGTACAACCCTTTTCACACGTCTGGAGGCGTACAAGGCATGTGGTGTTTGCTCCATATTTTACTATGGACATTCGGTACCCAATAGTTGATGTGGTCAATATCAAGCCGGCCGTCTTTACTTCCCAAGACAGTTTGGTACCCATTTTAGCCTGACACGAGGGGAGAGCCCAGGACATTTGTACAATTCCACCTCAATGCTAATTCGAACCCATGACCAGAGGGTCGGCGGGCAACCCTGCTGGCCTCTGGGCCACAGCGGCGACCCTTCCAGGGACAAGATCGGAAACCATTGGGAATGAAGACGGCTAACGTAGTGCCATGAAGGATACAACCATGCCGGTGTCAAGAGTTCGTCATCATTATGTGCCATGCCGATAAGCGTGGGCGATCATGTTTCGCCATCTCGCATGATCACCAGAGTCGTGGATCAGCTCCGTGTTCTTGTCTTGACCATGCCACGTGGCCAACTCTTCCAGATATTTACTTCGCTGAAGATAATTGAGCATCTCTAAGAGAAGTACCACAGAGTAGAGTACTCGCTTACCGTGGGTACCTCTCTAAGAGTACCCAGAGTAGAGTACTCGCTTACCGTGAGTACCTCTCTAAGAGTACCACAGAGTAGGGTACTCGCTTACCGTTGGTACCTCTCTAAGAGTAGTAACACAGAGTAGAGTACTCGCTTACCGTGGGTACCTCTCTAAGAGTACCACCGAGTAGGGTACTCGCTTACCGTGAGTACCTCTCCAAGACTACCACAGAGTAGAGTACTCGCTTACCGTGAGTACCTCTCTAAGAGTACCACATAGTAGAGTACTCGCTTACCGTGAGTACCTCTCTAAGAGTACCACATAGTAGAGTAATCACTTACCTTGGGTACCTCTCTAACAGTAGTAACACAGAGTAGAGTACTCGCTTACCATGGGTACCTCTCTAAGAGTACCACAGAGTAGGGTACTAGCATACCGTGGGTACCTGTCTAAGAGTACCACAGAGTAGAGTACTCACTTACCGTGGGTACCTCTTTAAGAGTAGTACCACAGAGTAGAGTACTCACTTACCGTGGGTACCTCTTTAAGAGTACCACAGAGTAGAGTACTCACTTACCGTGGGTACCTCTCTAAGAGCAGTACCACAGAGTAGAGTACTCGCTTACCGTGGGCACCACACTAAGAGTACCACAGAGTAGAGTACTTGCTTACCGTGGGTACTTCTCTAAGAGTACCACAGAATAGGGCACTCGCTTACCGTGGCAGTTAAAAGGTTTCTAAAGGTTGAGGGGTTATCTGAAGGCAAGTGGATGTGGAGAGCAGGATGAATCCGTCACATTATTAATTCGAAGACACTCATCTCATCTCATCTCATCATGTTCCTCTTGTACCTTGCGGTGTCGAGATGAAGTATAAACATCGTGAGAGTGCCCGATTATGGGCTTCATGTATCGATATTCCCATGGACTCTGCTATTCCCTCCGTCCAACGTTTATGTGGTCGGCCTCTTCCTCTGTTTCCATCTTGTCTGTACATCATTGCTTGTTGTGGTATGCTGTTGACTGGTAACTTGCTTGCACGGCCAAACCATTTGACTTGCTTCTTTCTAATAAAATCTAGTGCTGCTATAACCCCCACTTTAGTCCTGATTTCTTCATTTCTTAAATCATAACACTTATCATAACAGCCATAACAGTAGCACGCAGATAGGATGATGATTCAGGTAGACCTGGTGAGTTAAAGGATATCAGAGCAAGTGGGAGAGATGACCACGAAAACCTGGCCGCACTACTGTGGTACGTTCTGAAATTGGACTACAGAAGAAAATATTGACTGATGGAAACATGAAGTGTGAGGATCCTTTATCAAGACAACTAATTATGATCACCAAAGAATTAACAACTGACATTTTGGGAATTACAAAACACAGATGATTGGGTGAAAATCACTCCTTGACACAAACAGGAGGTTTATTTATATATTCAGGGAAATAAAATGATGGACATTTTATTGGTTTCCTCTAGGCAAAAGATATTTCTTCAGTACTTTTGCATAAGGTTTTCAACATATTGGTCTCATTTCTTACATATTTTCATCTTATGTTCATGTACTTCTCGAAGGAGTATAAGCCCTGAACCATCACACTCCAAGCCTTCCTATCATTTACCATCTTGTGTAGTTTCACATTCCAAGCCTTCCTACCATTTACCATCTTTTGTAGTTTCACACTCCAAGCCTTCCTATCATTTACCATCTTTTGTAGTTTCACACTCCAAGCCTTCCTATCATTTACCATCTTTTGTAGTTTCACACTCCAAGCCTTCCTATCATTTACCATCTGCTTTAGTTTCACACTCCAAGCCTTCCTATCATTTACCATCTTTTGTAGTTTCACATTCCAAGCCTTCCTATCATTTACCATCTGCTGTAGTTTCACACTCCAAGCCTTCCTATCATTTACCATCTTTTGTAGTTTCACATTCCAAGCCTTCCTATCATTTACCATCTTTTGTAGTTTCACACTCCCAGCCTTCCTATCATTTACCATCTTTTGTAGTTTCACACTCTAAGCCTTCCTATCATTTACCATCTGCTGTAGTTTCACACTCCAAGCCTTCCTATCATTTACCATCTTTTGTAGTTTCACACTCCAAGCCTTCCTATCATTTACCATCTGCTGTAGTTTCACATTCCAAGCCTTCCTATCATTTACCATCTTTTGTAGTTTCACACTCCAAGCCTTCCTATCATTTACCATCTTTTGTAGTTTCACACTCCAAGCCTTCCTATCATTTACCATCTGCTTTAGTTTCACACTCCAAGCCTTCCTATCATTTACCATCTTTTGTAGTTTCACATTCCAAGCCTTCCTATCATTTACCATCTTTTGTAGTTTCACACTCCAAGCCTTCCTATCATTTACCATCTTTTGTAGTTTCACATTCCAAGCCTTCCTATCATTTACCATCTTTTGTAGTTTCATATTCCAAGCCTTCCTATCATTTACCATCTTTTGTAGTTTCACACTCCAAGCCTTCCTATCATTTACCATCTTTTGTAGTTTCACATTCCAAGCCTTCCTATCATTTACCATCTTTTGTAGTTTCACATTCCAAGCCTTCCTATCGTTTACCATCTTTTGTAGTTTCACATTCCAAGCCTTCCTATCATTTAACATCTGTTGTAGTTTCACACCCCAAGCCTTCCTATCATTTACCCTCCTTTGTAATTTGACACTCGAAGCCTTCCTATCATATACCATCTGTTGTAGTTACACACTCTCAGCCTACCTATCATTTACAGTATTTTGTAGTTTCACACTCTCAGCCTACTTATCATTTACCATCCATTTTGTCTGTCTCTCTTTTCGTCTCAGTCTATGTCTTTTCCCCCATTTCTTTATCATTCTCCCCCATCTGTATGTCTCTCTCCCTCAACCTGGCTCACGCTCACACACACACACACACACACACATACTCACACATACTCTCACTCTCACACACACACATACACATACACACATGCATACTCTCTCTCTCACACACACACACTCACACACACACACTCACACACACATGCATACTCTCTCTCTCTCCCACACACACACGCACACACACACACATACACACATACTCACACACACATACATACTCTCTCTCACACACACACACACACATACACACATACTCACACACACATACATACTCTCTCTCTCACACACACACACACACACACACACACACACACAATCACACTGTATTGAGTTCGCTCCGAGTGTTTTGTGTTTTTAACTGAGGAGGAGAGCATCTAACGATTCCCTTAATTAAATATTGATTAGTGCAGTTTGAACAAAAATACGACACAATTATTCCACTGATCATTAATTAGATACTTGTATGGCAGATGTCTTCATCTCGTTGGCCCAGAGCTAGAAACTAATCAACTTCTAGATCAGCCCATCAGAATTCTATCAAGAATATGTTTATTGCGTATCCCCTTTCATGAAGTTTGAAAATTTCATTTGTCCTAATAGCCCGATGTTGAGGGCGCCGGGAACTCGATCTCTCCTCGGCAGTGGCAAACAATGTTACAAGAAAAGTTAATCACGCCACAGAGGAAATGTTGACGTAACGTGATCGCTGCAACCTGAGACCGGATAGAAGTGGATTGCCGTGAAAGCTGAATGGATGTAGATTGAAAGTGAAAGATTACATTCTTCAGTCTCGCGGACAACAGAAAGAACTTGCGCATTGTTACCCGATATACTGGAATTCCTGAATACAAAAAATTTAATGGATTGGAATTATGCCAGCTTGAATCAATCTAGATTTGAACAAATGTATTTTTACAGGCGGGAATCTTTTTTTTCTTTCTTGAGAACGAGCCAGACATAATGAAGAAATTCTGTGGCTCGGTTCAAATGGCGCCTCGCGAGACCGACAGAGATGTTTCACATTTGCAACTTCTGCGAGCACAACGGGCATCCTGTTACATGCTGACATTACCTGATATAGACAATGGCTGGCTGGCTTGCAAACCAGTTAGTCAGGGGTTCGAGGCGTATTTCTACAATTAACCAGGTTTCCTTGTCAAAAGAACCTAACATGGGAACACAGACATGTCTTAGGGAATAAAGGCGGTCGGTCACGTATTGACTACATGACCCCTCGAGTGCCGATGTTTTTTTGTTGTTGTTGCATATCCTTTACAGGACATCGCTGCCAACACCAGCATCTTTCAGCTGTATGTTGATTTCTTGGCAAGATTACGCTCAGTAGTTTGCCATTGCTTTCTGAGCGGCCGGCTCACATACCCCGTAAGTCACCGATGCGATTCGAACCACTGCTGATTCTTACCGTCATCACGTTACCGACGAGAGTATACGAGATTACGGAGAAAAGTCATAACCTCTAAGCCACGAAGCCGGCGAGTGCCGATTGGTCAACACAAATATGGGGCTAGCACTGTGTGCCCTCTATACATGAAGGAGTGCATGAGGGTCCTTGACCAACCGTGTACACAATACGTCCATGAGGGTCCTTGACCAACCGTGTACACAATACGTCCATGAGGGTCCTTGACCAACCGTGTACACAATACGTACATGAGGGTCCTTGACCAACCGTGTACACAATACGTCCATGAGGGCCCTTGACCAACCGTGTACACAATGTGTACATGAGGGTCCTTGACCAACCGTACACAATACTTCCATGAGGGTCCTTGACCAACCGTGTACACAATACGTACATGAGGATTCTTGACTAACCGTGTACACAATACGTACATGAGGATTCTTGACTAACCGTGTACACAATACGTACATGAGGGTTCTTGACTAACCGTGTACACAATATGTACATGAGGATTCTTGACCAACCGTGTACACAATACGTTCATGAGGGTTCTTGACCAACCGTGTACACAATACTTCCATGAGGGTCCTTGACTAACCATGTACACAATACGTACCTGAGGATTCTTGACTAACCGTGTACACAATACGTACATGAGGATTCTTGACCAACCATGTACACAATACGTCCATGAGTATCCTTGACTAACCGTGTACACAATACGTCCATGAGGGTCCTTGACCAACCGTGTACACAATACTTCCATGAGGGTCCTTGACTAACCGTGTACACAATATGTACATAAGGATTCTTGACTAACCGTGTACACAATATGTACATGAGGATTCTTGACTAACCGTGTACACAATACGTACATGAGGATTCTTGACTAACCGTGTACACAATATGTACGTGAGGATTCTTGACTAACCGTGTACACAATACATACATGAGGGTTCTTGACTAACCGTGTACACAATATGTACATGAGGATTCTTGACTAACCGTGTACACAATACGTACATGAGGGTTCTTGACTAACCGTGTACACAATACGTTCATGAGGATTCTTGACTAACCGTGTACACAATACGTTCATGAGGATTCTTGACTAACTGTGTACACAATACGTTCATGAGGATTCTTGACTAACCGTGTACACAATACGTTCATGATGATTCTTGACTAACCGTGTACACAATACGTGCATGAGGGCCCTTGACTAACCGTGTACACAATACGTCCATGAGGGTCCTTGACTAACTGTGTACACAATATGTACATGAGGGCCCTTGACTAACTGTGTACACAATATGCCCATGAGGGTCCTTGACTAACCGTGTACACAATACGTCCATGAGGGTCCTTGACTAACTGCGTACACAATACGTCCATGAGGGTCCTTGACTAACCGTGTACACAATACGTACATGAGGGTTCTTGACTAACCATGTACACAATACTTCCATGAGTATACTTGACTAACCGTGTGCACAATACGTCCATGAGTGTCCTTGACTAGCCGTGTACACAATACGTCCCTGAGTGTCCTTGACTAGCCATGTACACAGTACCTCCATCGGTATCCTTGACTAACTGTGTACACAATACGCCCATGAGTGTCCTTGACTAACCGTGTACACAATACGTACATGAGGGTTCTTGACTAACCGTGTACACAATACCTCCATGAGTATCCTTGACTAACCGTGTACACAATACCTCCATGAGTATCCTTGACTAACCGTGTACACAATACCTCCATGAGTATCCTTGACTAACCATTTACACAATACCTCCATGAGTATCCTTGACTAACCGTGTACACAATACGTACATGAGGGTTCTTGACTAACCGTGTACACAATACGTACACGAGGGTTCTTGACTAACCGTGTACACAATACCTCCATGAGTATCCTTGACTAACCGTGTACACAATACCTCCATGAGTATCCTTGACTAACCGTGTACACAATACCTCCATGAGTATCCTTGACTAACCATTTACACAATACCTCCATGAGTATCCTTGACTAACCGTGTACACAATACGTACATGAGGGTTCTTGACTAACCGTGTACACAATACCTCCATGAGTATCCTTGACTAACCGTGTACACAATACGTACATAAGGGTTCTTGACTAACAGTAAAATTATGTCTACCTCTTTCCGAAGTCCGTGATACTTTGTCTTAGTGTCTTTGCCTCTTTCAAAACGCGGACTGCGGTTGTTCCATGTTGTGAATTTCTTTCAAGTGGACTGCTGATGCTTCATGTTGTGTATTTAAAAAAGAAAATAAGAACTGCGTTTATTTCGTGTTGCGCGTTTTTTTGTTTTCCGCATGGACTGCGTTTGCTTCGTGTTGTGCTTTTATGTTATGTGGACTGTGGCTGTTTCATGGATGCTCCTTTGACGGGGATTGCAGATGTTGCATGCTGATTCCTTTATGTGAACTGTGGTTGTTTTATGTTATTCGTTTCTTTCATGAGGACTGCATATCTGCGTTGATATCCCATGCTGTTTGTTTACAGTCAAACATAACGCGACGTCTCGAAGGTTCCGGCAGTGTCTGTCTACTTCCGCCTGTAACACTCGCAAACGTCAGAACCCGCTGTATAGACGAGGCTGCTACATTAGATCACCAGACGACCAGAAATCACCTGACCGCCTCTGCGGTCAGCAAACACCATGCATTGTTACTTGTCTCGGGTCTTTGAAATCTCACCACCACCCCCGCCGCACCCCCATTTTCCACTACTATAGGATGTGCCATGGGATCTGTCATGTGATAGAGCTATCACGTTTTGCAGACCTGAATGTACGGAGGAATACGTTACCAGTCTTTCTCTCACTTAGCAGGCGACGAGCCCAAGCCGTAGTACCCTCGTCCAAACGTGCTCACAACATTATCAACGCAGTTCCCTATCGACTTCGATAATTAGTCCGTAAATTGACACTTTATGGAACACTAACTGTTGACAGACAAATAAACAACATTAACTGTTGACAGACAATTACAACACTGACACTAACTGTTGACAGACAAATAAAACACTAACTGTTCACAGACAAATAAACCAAATGCTGCGGATACAGTGTCGGTGTGTATGAGTCATTCTATCACCATGACCACAATGTTCTCACACTTGTCCATTTCCTTACTATCACCATGATCACAATGTGCTCACACTTGTCCAGTTCCTCACAATCACCATGACCACAATATTTTCACATGTGTCCAGTTCCTCACTATCACCATGACCACAATGTTCTCACACTTGTCCAGTTCCTTACTATCACCATGATCACAATATTCTCACACTTGTCCACTTCCTCACTATCACCATGACCACAATATTCTCACACTTGTCCAGTTCCTTACTATCACCATGATCACAATATTCTCACATTTGTCCAGTTCCTTACTATCACCATGACCACAATGTTCTCACACTTATCCAGTTCCTCACAATCACCGTGACCACAATGTTCTCACACTTGTCCAGTTCCCCACTATCACTATGACCACAATATTCTCACACTTGTCCAGTTCCTCACTATCACCATGACCACAATGTTCTCACACTTATCCAGTTCCTCACAATCACCATGACCACAATGTTCTCACACTTATCCAGTTCCTTACTATCACCATGATCACAATGTGCACACTCTTGTCCAGTTCCCCACTATCACCATGACCACAATGTTCTCACACTTGTCCAGTTCCTTACTATCACCATGATCACAGTATTCTCACACTTGTCCAGTTCCTCACTATCACCATGATCTCAATGTGCTCACACTTGTCCAGTTCCTCACTATCACCATGACCACAATATTCTCACACTTGTCCAGTTCCTCACTATCACCATGACCACAATGTTCTCACACTTGTCCAGTTCCTCACTATCACCATGACCACAATATTCTCACACTTGTCCAGTTCCTTACTATCACCAAGATCACAATGTGCTCACACTTGTCCAGTTCCTCACTATCACCATGACCACAATGTTCTCACACTTGTCCAGTTCCTCACTATCACCATGATCACAATGTGCTCACACTTGTCCAGTTCCTCACAATCACCATGATCACAATATTCTCACACTTATCCAGTTCCTCACAATCACCGTGACCACAATGTTCTCACACTTGTCCAGTTTCTTACTATCAATATGACGACAATGTTCTCACACTTATCCAGTTCCTCACAATCACCATGACCACAATATTTTCACATGTGTCCAGTTCCTCACTATCACCATGACCACAATGTTCTCACACTTGTCCAGTTCCTTACTATCACCATGATCACAATATTCTCACACTTGTCCACTTCCTCACTATCACCATGACCACAATATTCTCACACTTGTCCAGTTCCTTACTATCACCATGATCACAATATTCTCACATTTGTCCAGTTCCTTACTATCACCATGACCACAATGTTCTCACACTTATCCAGTTCCTCACAATCACCGTGACAACAATGTTCTCACACTTGTCCAGTTCCCCACTATCACTATGACCACAATATTCTCACACTTGTCCAGTTCCTCACTATCACCATGACCACAATGTTCTCACACTTATCCAGTTCCTCACAATCACCATGACCACAATGTTCTCACACTTATCCAGTTCCTTACTATCACCATGATCACAATGTGCACACTCTTGTCCAGTTCCCCACTATCACCATGACCACAATGTTCTCACACTTGTCCAGTTCCTTACTATCACCATCATCACAATATTCTCACACTTGTCCAGTTCCTCACTATCACCATGATCACAATATGCTCACACTTGTCCAGTTCCTTACTATCACCATCATCACAATATTCTCACACTTGTCCAGTTCCTCACTATCACCATGATCACAATGTTCTCACACTTGTCCAGTTCCCCACTATCACCATGACCACAATATTCTCACACTTGTCCAGTTCCTCACTATCACCATGACCACAATGTTCTCACACTTATCCAGTTCCTCACAATCACCATGACCACAATGTTCTCACACTTATCCAGTTCCTTACTATCACCATGATCACAATGTGCACACTCTTGTCCAGTTCCCCACTATCACCATGACCACAATGTTCTCACACTTGTCCAGTTCCTTACTATCACCATGATCACAGTATTCTCACACTTGTCCAGTTCCTCACTATCACCATGATCTCAATGTGCTCACACTTGTCCAGTTCCTCACTATCACCATGACCACAATATTCTCACACTTGTCCAGTTCCTCACTATCACCATGACCACAATGTTCTCACACTTGTCCAGTTCCTCACTATCACCATGACCACAATATTCTCACACTTGTCCAGTTCCTTACTATCACCATGATCACAATGTGCTCACACTTGTCCAGTTCCTCACTATCACCATGACCACAATGTTCTCACACTTGTCCAGTTCCTAACTATCACCATGATCACAATGTGCTCACACTTGTCCAGTTCCTCACAATCACCATGATCACAATATTCTCACACTTATCCAGTTCCTCACAATCACCGTGACCACAATGTTCTCACACTTGTCCAGTTCCTTACTATCAATATGACGACAATGTTCTCACACTTATCCAGTTCCTCACAATCACCGTGACCACAATGTTCTCACACTTGTCCAGTTCCCCACTATCACCATGACCACAATATTCTCACACTTGTCCAGTTCCTCACTATCACCATGACCACAATGTTCTCACACTTATCCAGTTCCTCACAATCACCATGACCACAATGTTCTCACACTTATCCAGTTCCTTACTATCACCATGATCACAATGTGCACACTCTTGTCCAGTTCCCCACTATCACCATGACCACAATGTTCTCACACTTGTCCAGTTCCTTACTATCACCATCATCACAATATTTTCACACTTGTCCAGTTCCTCACTATCACCATGATCACAATGTGCTCACACTTGTCCAGTTCCTCACTATCACCATGACCACAATATTCTCACACTTATCCAGTTCCTTACTATCACCATGACCACAATATTCTCACACTTATCCAGTTCCTTACTATCACCATGATCACAATGTGCTCACACTTGTCCAGTTCCTCACTATAACCATGACCACAATGTGCTCACACTTGTCCAGTTCCCCACTATCACCATGACCACAATGTTCTCACTCTTATCCAGTTCCTCACTATCACCATGATCACAATGTGCTCACACTTGTCCAGTTCCTCACTATAACCATGACCACAATGTGCTCACACTTGTCCAGTTCCCCACTATCACCATGACCACAATGTTCTCACTCTTGTCCAGTTCCTCACTATCACCATGACCACAATGTTCTCACACTTATCCAGTTCCTTACTATCACCATGATCACACTATTCTCACACTTGTCCAGTTCTTTACTATCACCATGACCACAATGTTCTCACACTTATCCAGTTCGTCACAATCACCATGATCACAATATTTTCACACTTGTCCAGTTCCTCACTATCACCATGATCACAATGTGCTCACACTTGTCCAGTTCCTCACTATCACCATGACCACAATATTCTCACACTTATCCAGTTCCTCACTATCACCATGACCACAATATTCTCACACTTATCAAGTTCCTTACTATCACCATGATCACACTATTCTCACACTTGTCCAGTTCTTTACTATCACCATGACCACAATGTTCTCACACTTATCCAGTTCGTCACAATCACCATGACCACAATGTTCTCACACTTGTCCAGTTCCTCTCTATCACCATGACCACAATGTTCTCACACCTGTCCAGTTCCCTACTATCACCATGACCATAATGTTCTCACTCTTGTCCACTTCCCCACTATCACCATGACCACAATATTCTCACACTTGTCCAGTTCCTTACTATCACCATGACCACAATATTCTCACACTTGTCCAGTTCCTCACTATCACCATGACCACAATGTTCTCACACTTGTCCATTTCCTTTCTATCACCATGACCACAATGTTCTCACACTTGTCCAGTTCCTCACTATCACCATGACCACAATGTTCTCACACTTGTCCAGTTCCTCACTATCACCATGATCAGAATATTCTCACACTTGTCCAGTTCCTCACTATCACCATGACCACAATGTTCTCACACTTGTCCAGTTCCTCACTATCACCATGATCACAATATTCTCACACTTGTCCAGTTCCTTACTATCACCATGATCACAATGTGCTCACACTTGTCCAGTTCCCCACTATCACCATGACCACAATGTTCTCACACTTGTCCAGTTCCCCACTATCACCATGACCACAATGTTCTCACACTTGTCCAGTTCCTTACTATCACCATGACCACAATGTTCTCACACTTGTCCACTTCCTCACTATCACCATGACCACAATATTCTCACACTTGTCCAGTTCCTTACTATCACCATGACCACAATGTTCTCACACTTATCCAGTTCCTCACTATCACCATAACCACAATGTTCTCACACTTGTCCAGTTCCCCACTATCACCATGACCACAATATTCTCACACTTGTCCAGTTCCTTACTATCACCATGACCACAATGTTCTAACACTTGTCCAGTTCCTCACAATCACCATGACCACAATGTTCTCACACTTGTCCAGTTCCCCACTATCACCATGACCACAATGTTCTCACTCTTGTCCAGTTCCTCACTATCACCATGATCACAATATTCTCACACTTGTCCAGTTCCTCACTATCACTATGACCACAATATTCTCACGCTTGTCCAGTTCCTCACTATCACCATGATCACAATGTGGTCACACTTGTCCAGTTCCTCACAATCACCATGACCACAATATTCTCACACTTATCCAGTTCCTCACAATCACCGTGACCACAATGTTCTCACACTTGTCCAGTTCCTTACTATCAATATGACGACAATGTTCTCACACTTATCCAGTTCCTCACAATCACCGTGACCACAATGTTCTCACACTTGTCCAGTTCCCCACTATCACCATGACCACAATAATCTCACACTTGTCCAGTTCCTCACTATCACCATGACCACAATGTTCTCACACTTATCCAGTTCCTCACAATCACCATGACCACAATGTTCTCACACTTATCCAGTTCCTTACTATCACCATGATCACAATGTGCACACTCTTGTCCAGTTCCCCACTATCACCATGACCACAATGTTCTCACACTTGTCCAGTTCCTTACTATCACCATCATCACAATATTTTCACACTTGTCCAGTTCCTCACTATCACCATGATCACAATGTGCTCACACTTGTCCAGTTCCTCACTATCACCATGACCACAATATTCTCACACTTATCCAGTTCCTTACTATCACCATGACCACAATATTCTCACACTTATCCAGTTCCTTACTATCACCATGATCACAATGTGCTCACACTTGTCCAGTTCTTCACTATCACCATGACCACAATGTGCTCACACTTGTCCAGTTCCCCACTATCACCATGACCACAATGTTCTCACTCTTGTCCAGTTCCTCACTATCACCATGACCACAATGTTCTCACACTTATCCAGTTCCTTACTATCACCATGATCACACTATTCTCACACTTGTCCAGTTCTTTACTATCACCATGACCACAATGTTCTCACACTTATCCGGTTCGTCACAATCACCATGATCACAATATTTTCACACTTGTCCAGTTCCTCACTATCACCATGATCACAATGTGCTCACACTTGTCCAGTTCCTCACTATCACCATGACCACAATATTCTCACACTTATCCAGTTCCTCACTATCACCATGACCACAATATTCTCACACTTATCCAGTTCCTTACTATCACCATGATCACACTATTCTCACACTTGTCCAGTTCTTTACTATCACCATGACCACAATGTTCTCACGCTTATCCAGTTCGTCACAATCACCATGACCACAATGTTCTCACACTTGTCCAGTTCCTCTCTATCACCATGACCACAATGTTCTCACACTTGTCCAGTTCCCTACTATCACCATGACCATAATGTTCTCACTCTTGTCCACTTCCCCACTATCACCATGACCACAATATTCTCACACTTGTCCAGTTCCTTACTATCACCATGACCACAATATTCTCACACTTGTCCAGTTCCTCACTATCACCATGACCACAATGTTCTCACACTTGTCCATTTCCTCTCTATCACCATGACCACAATGTTCTCACATTTGTCCAGTTCCTCACTATCACCATGACCACAATGTTCTCACACTTGTCCAGTTCCTCACTATCACCATGATCAGAATATTCTCACACTTGTCCAGTTCCTCACTATCACCATGACCACAATGTTCTCACACTTGTCCAGTTCCTCACTATCACCATGATCACAATATTCTCACACTTGTCCAGTTCCTTACTATCACCATGATCACAATGTGCTCACACTTGTCCAGTTCCCCACTATCACCATGACCACAATGTTCTCACACTTGTCCAGTTCCCCACTATCACCATGACCACAATGTTCTCACACTTGTCCAGTTCCTTACTATCACCATGACCACAATGTTCTCACACTTGTCCACTTCCTCACTATCACCATGACCACAATATTCTCACACTTGTCCAGTTCCTTACTATCACCATGACCACAATGTTCTCACACTTATCCAGTTCTTCACTATCACCATAACCACAATGTTCTCACACTTGTCCAGTTCCTCACTATCACCATGACCACAATATTCTCACACTTGTCCAGTTCCTTACTATCACCATGATCACAATGTTCTCACACTTGTCCAGTTCCTCACAATCACCATGACCACAATGTTCTCACACTTGTCCAGTTCCCCACTATCACCATGATCACAATATTCTCACACTTGTCCAGTTCCTCACTATCACCATGACCACAATATTCTCACGCTTGTCCAGTTCCTCACTGTCACCATGATCACAATATTCTCACACTTGTCCAGTTCCTCACTATCACCATGACCACAATGTTCTCACACTTGTCCAGTTCCTTACTATCACCATGACCACAATGTTCTCACACTTGTCCTGTTCCTTACTATCACCATGACCACAATGTTCTCACACTTGTTCAGTTCCTCACTATCACCATGACCACAATGTGTTGGTTGCTGTGGTCAATAGGGCAAGGTTGAAGCCGAGCTCCATCTAATGCCAGTCGAGGAAGCAGAGAAGCACCCAGCTGGACTTGGTCGATCCGAGCCTGACCCTCTGGATAAACCCAAGTAAGCTATCTGTTCTTCTAGAACTCCTTGCCCCGCTGCATTGTGCTATCATATCATTACGTGTGTGTACCAAAATAAGCAGATTGATAATGGTGTAACGTTATCACCATGGGAGAAAGCTGGACCAGTCCAGTAAAGGAAGACAAAGCTCTCACATAACACACAACCCGTGATGGGGAACTTTACAAATGGGCAAGCCTCCTAACACCATAACTGCAACGGCTGTAAGGAAATCAGTCAGCGAAGAGAATTAGAGACGTAAATGTATTAACCAGAGTAGATAATTAGAGAAACAAATAACCTAGAGACAAGCATTTGAGAAATAAACCAATCGATCGGAGAAGAAACTTAGTTTAAAAAGTTAGTTGCATATCCTTTACTGGACGTCGCTGTCAACATCAGCTATTTTTGCTGTTGTGATCGCTTGGCAAGTCCACGTTGGGTAGTTTACCATTGCTTTCGAACGACCGGCATCCATACCATTTCGTAAAAAACCAACGCAAAGCGATCTGCTGCCAAATCTCGCGCAGTTGTGTTTCGAACGCGGATATGTGGTCCTTCACCACCATATATATATATATATATATATATAGAGAGAGAGAGAGAGAGAGAGAGAGAGAGAAAGAGAGAGGGAGGCAGAGACGGAGATAGGGGTATAAAGGTACGGGTATAGAGAGACAGAGAGCGATTGATGGAGAGACAGAGAGCACCTATGACAAACACTATGTCACCAGGACTACATGTGAGTGTGTATATTTGTGATCACGTAAGTTCACATAATCTAGTCTAAGTCATGTACTGGCGTCAGTGTCGGCGTGTCTGAGACGTTTAACGCGCTTAAACTTTCTCTTCTGACGGCGGTATAGTGGGTTCATTCCATACGCCGATCATTTTGGACTTAAATGTTGACTTCTCATTCAGAAAGCAACGGCAAACTACTGAACGTATAATTGCTTAGTAAATCACAAATAGCCAATAAGTACCGGATGTGACTGCAAAATCCTGCAGAGGACAATGATGAAATTAATCAGCGCCTCATCTAGTCTAGGTCATGATTTAAACATCGCCTCATCTAGTAAAGTTCATGATTTAAACATCGCCTCATCTAGTCTAGGTCAAGATATAAACATCGCCTCATCTAGTCTAGGTCATTTAAACATCGCCTCATCTAGTCTAGGTCAAGATTTAAACATCGCCTCATCTAGTCTAGATCATTTAAACATCGCCTCATCTAGTCTAGGTCATGATTTAAACATCGCCTCATCTAGTCTAGGTCATGAACTAAACATCGCCTCATCTAGTCTAGGTCATGAACTAAACATCACCTCATCTAGTCTAGGTCATGAACTAAACATCGCCTCATCTAGTCTAGGTCATGAACTAAACATCGCCTCATCTAGTCTAGGTCATGAACTAAATATCGCCTCATCTAGTCTAGGTCATGATCTCAACATCGCCTCATCTAGTCTAGGTCATGATTTAAACATCGCCTCATCTAGTCTAGGTCAAGATTTAAACATCGCCTCATCTAGTAAAGGTCATGATTTAAACATCACCTCATCTAGTATAGGTCATGATTTAAACATCACCTCACCTAGTCTAGGTCATGATTTAAACATCGCCTCATCTAGTCTAGGTCATGATTTAAACATCGCCTCATCTAATCTAGGTCATGATTTAAACATTGCCTCATCTAGTCTAGGTCATGAACTAAACATCGCCTCATCTAGTCTAGGTCATGATTTAAACATCGCCTCATCTAGTCTAGGTCAAGATTTAAACATCGCCTCATCTAGTAAAGGTCATGATTTAAACATCGCCACAACTAGTCTAGGTCATGATTTACACATAACTTCATCTAGTCTAGGTCATGATTCAAACATCGCCTCATCTAGTCTAGGTCATGATTTAAACATCGCCTAATCTAGTCTAGGTCATGATTTAAACATCGCCTCATCTAGTCTAGGTCATGATTTAAACATCGCCTCATCTAGTTTAGGTCAAGATTTAAACATCGCCTCATCTAGTCTAGGTCAAGATTTAAACATCGCCTCATCTAGTCAAGGTCATGATATAACCATCGCCTCATCTAGTCTAGGTCATGATTTAAACATCGCCTCATCTAGTCTAGGTCATGATTTACACATCACCTCATCTAGTCTAGGTCAAGATTTAAACATCACCTAATCTAGTAAAGGTCATGATTTAAACATCGCCTCATCTAGTTTAGGTCAAGATTTAAACATCGCCTCATCTAGTCTAGGTCAAGATTTAAACATCGCCTCATCTAGTCAAGGTCATGATATAACCATCGCCTCATCTAGTCTAGGTCATGATATAAACATCGCCTCATCTAGTCTAGGTCATTATTTAAACATCGCCTCATCTAGTCTAGGTCATGATTTAAACATCGCCTCATCTAGTCTAGGTCAAGATTTAAACATCACCTCATCTAGTAAAGGTCATGATTTAAAAATCGCCTCATCTAGTCTAGGTCATGATTTAAACATCGCCTCATCTAGTCTAGGTCATGATTTAACCATCGCCTCATCTAGTCTAGGTCATGATTTAAACATCGCCTCGTCTTGTCTAGGTCATGATTTAGACATCGCCTCATCTAGCCTAGGTCATGATTTAAACATCGCCACATCTAGTATAGGTCATGAACTAAGCATTGCCTCATCTAGTCTAGGTCATTTAAACATCGCCTCTTCTAGTCTAGGTCATGAACTAAACAACGCCTCATCTTGTATAGATCATGATTGAAACATCGCCTCATCTAGTCTAGGTCATGATTTAAACATCGCCTCATCTAGTCTAGGTCATGATTTAAACATCACCTCATCTAGTCTAGGTCATGATTTAAACATCGCCTCATCTAGTCTAGGTCATGATTTAAACATCACCTCATATAGTCTAGGTCATGATTTAAACATCGCCTCATCTAGTCTAGGTCTTGAGCTAAGCATCGCCTCATCTAGTCTAGGTCAAGAACTACAAATCGCCTAATCTAGTCTAGGTCAAGATTTAAACATCGCCTCATCTAGTAAAGGTCATGATTTAAACATCGCCACAACTAGTCTAGGTCATGATTTACACATAACCTCATCTAGTCTAGGTCATGATTCAAACATCGCCTCATCTAGTCTAGGTCATGATTTAAACATCGCCTCATCTAGTCTAGGTCATGATTTAAACATCGCCTCATCTAGTCTAGGTCATGATTTAAACATCGCCTCATCTAGTTTAGCTCAAGATTTAAACATCGCCTCATCTAGTCTAGGTCAAGATTTAAACATCGCCTCATCTAGTCAAGGTCATGATATAACCATCGCCTCATCTAGTCTAGGTCATGATTTAAACATAGCCTCATCTAGTCTAGGTCAAGATTTAAACATCGTTTCATCTAGTCTAGGTCAAGATTTAAACATCGCCTCATCTAGTCAAGGTCATGATATAAACATCGCCTCATCTAGTCTAGGTCATGATTTAAACATCGCCTCATCTAGTCTAGGTCATGATTTAAACATCACCTCATCTACTCTAGGTCAAGATTTAAACATCGCCTCATCTAGTAAAGGTCATGCTTTAAACATCGCCTCATCTAGTCTAGGTCATGATTTAAACATCGCCTCATCTAGTCTAGGTCATGATTTAAACATCGCCTCATCTAGTCAAGGTCATGATATAAACATCGCCTCGTCTTGTCTAGGTCATGATTTAGACATCGCCTCATCTAGCCTAGGTCATGATTTTAACATCGCCACATCTAGTATAGGTCATGAACTAAACATCGCCTCATCTAGTCTAGGTCATTTAAACATCGCCTCTTCTAGTCTTTGTCATGCACTAAACATCGCCTCATCTTGTATAGATCATGATTGAAACATCGCCTCATCTAGTCTAGGTCATGATTTAAACATCGCCTCATCTAGTCTAGGTCATGATTTAAACATCACCTCAACTAGTCTAGGTCATGATTTAAACATCGCATCATCTAGTCTAGGTCATGATTTAAACATCACCTCATATAGTCTAGGTCATGATTTAAACATCGCCTCATCTAGTCTAGGTCTTGAGCTAAGCATCGCCTCATCTAGCCTAGGTCAAGAACTAAACATCGCCTCATCTGGTCTAGGTCATTTAAATATCGCCTCATCTAGTCTAGGTCATGAACTAAACATCGCCTCATCTAGTCTAGGTCATGATTTAAACATCACCTCATCTAGTCTAGGTCATGATTTAAACATCACCTCATCTAGCCTAGGTCATGATTTAAACATCGCCTCATCTAGTCTAGGTCATGATTTAAACATCGCCTCATCTAGTCTATGTCATGATTTAAACATCGCCTCATCTAGTCTAGGTCATGATTTACACATCGCCTCATCTTGTCTAGGTCATGAACTAAACATCACCTCATCTAGTCTAGGTCATGAACTAAGCATCGCCTCATCTAGTCTAGGTCATGAACTTAACATCGCCTTATCTAGTCTAGGTCATGATTTAAACATCGCCTCATCTAGTCTAGGTCATGAACTAAGCATCGCCTCATCTAGTCTAGGTCATGATTTAAACATCGCCTCACCTAGTCTAGGTCATGAACTAAGCATCGCCTCATCTAGTCTAGGTCATGAACTAAGCATCGCCTCATCTAGTCTAGGTCATGAACTTAACATCGCCTCATCTAGTCTATGTCATGATTTAAACATCGCCTCATCTAGTCTAGGTCAAGATTTAAACATTGCCTCATCTAGTCTAGGTCATGATTTAAACATCGCCTCACCTAGTCTAGGTCACGATTTAAACATCGTTTCATCCTAGTCTAGGTCAAGATTTAAACATCGTTTCATCTAGTCTAGGTCAAGATTTAAACATCGCCCCATCTAGTCAAGGTCATGATATAAACATCGCCTCATCTAGTCTAGGTCATGATTTAAACATCGCCTCATCTAGTCTAGTTCATGATTTAAACATCACCTCATCTACTCTAGGTCAAGATTTAAACATCGCCTCATCTAGTAAAGGTCATGCTTTAAACATCGCCTCATCTAGTCTAGGTCATGATTTAAACATCGCCTCATCTAGTCTAGGTCATGATTTAAACATCGCCTCATCTAGTCTAGGTCAAGATTTAAACATCGCCTCATCTAGTCAAGGTCATGATATAAACATCGCCTCATCTAGTCTAGGTCATGATTTAAACATCGCCTCATCTAGTCTAGGTCATGATTTAAACATCACCTCATCTACTCTAGGTCAAGATTTAAACATCGCCTCATCTAGTAAAGGTCATGATTTAAACATCGCCTCATCTAGTCTAGGTCATGATTTAAAAATCGCCTCATCTAGTCTAGGTCATGATTTAAACATCGCCTCATCTAGTCTAGGTCATGATTTAAACATCGCCTCATCTAGTCTAGGTCAAGATTTAAACATCACCTCATCTAGTAAAGGTCATGATTTAAAAATCGCCTCATCTAGTCTAGGTCATGATTTAAACATCGCCTCATCTAGTCTAGGTCATGATTTAAACATCGCCTCATCTAGTCTAGGTCATGAACTAAACATCGCCTCATCTAGTCTAGGTCATTTAAACATCGCCTCTTCTAGTCTAGGTCATGAACTAAACATCGCCTCATCTTGTATAGATCATGATTGAAACTTCGCCTCATCTAGTCTAGGTCATGATTTAAACATCGCCTCATCTAGTCTAGGTCATGATTTAAACATCACCTCTTCTAGTCTAGGTCATGATTTAAACATCGCCTCATCTAGTCTAGGTCAAGATTTAAACATCGTTTCATCTAGTCTAGGTCAAGATTTAAACATCGCCTCATCTAGTCAAGGTCATGATATAAACATCGCCTCATCTAGTCTAGGTCATGATTTAAACATCGCCTCATCTAGTCTAGGTCATGATTTAAACATCACCTCATCTACTCTAGGTCAAGATTTAAACATCGCCTCATCTAGTAAAGGTCATGCTTTAAACATCGCCTCATCTAGTCTAGGTCATGATTTAAACATCGCCTCATCTAGTCTAGGTCATGATTTAAACATCGCCTCATCTAGTCAAGGTCATGATATAAACATCGCCTCGTCTTGTCTAGGTCATGATTTAGACATCGCCTCATCTAGCCTAGGTCATGATTTAAACATCGCCACATCTAGTATAGGTCATGAACTAAACATCGCCTCATCTAGTCTAGGTCATTTAAACATCGCCTCTTCTAGTCTTTGTCATGCACTAACCATCGCCTCATCTTGTATAGATCATGATTGAAACATCGCCTCATCTAGTCTAGGTCATGATTTAAACATCGCCTCATCTAGTCTAGGTCATGATTTAAACATCACCTCAACTAGTCTAGGTCATGATTTAAACATCGCCTCATCTAGTCTAGGTCATGATTTAAACATCACCTCATATAGTCTAGGTCATGATTTAAACATCGCCTCATCTAGTCTAGGTCTTGAGCTAAGCATCGCCTCATCTAGCCTAGGTCAAGAACTAAACATCGCCTCATCTGGTCTAGGTCATTTAAATATCGCCTCATCTAGTCTAGGTCATGAACTAAACATCGCCTCATCTAGTCTAGGTCATGATTTAAACATCACCTCATCTAGTCTAGGTCATGATTTAAACATCACCTCATCTAGCCTAGGTCATGATTTAAACATCGCCTCATCTAGTCTAGGTCATGATTTAAACATCGCCTCATCTAGTCTAGGTCATGATTTAAACATCGCCTCATCTAGTCTAGGTCATGATTTACACATCGCCTCATCTTGTCTAGGTCATGAACTAAACATCACCTCATCTAGTCTAGGTCATGAACTAAGCATCGCCTCATCTAGTCTAGGTCATGAACTTAACATCGCCTTATCTAGTCTAGGTCATGATTTAAACATCGCCTCATCTAGTCTAGGTCATGAACTAAGCATCGCCTCATCTAGTCTAGGTCATGATTTAAACATCGCCTCACCTAGTCTAGGTCATGAACTAAGCATCGCCTCATCTAGTCTAGGTCATGAACTAAGCATCGCCTCATCTAGTCTAGGTCATGAACTTAACATCGCCTCATCTAGTCTATGTCATGATTTAAACATCGCCTCATCTAGTCTAGGTCAAGATTTAAACATTGCCTCATCTAGTCTAGGTCATGATTTAAACATCGCCTCACCTAGTCTAGGTCACGATTTAAACATCGTTTCATCTAGTCTAGGTCAAGATTTAAACATCGTTTCATCTAGTCTAGGTCAAGATTTAAACATCGCCCCATCTAGTCAAGGTCATGATATAAACATCGCCTCATCTAGTCTAGGTCATGATTTAAACATCGCCTCATCTAGTCTAGTTCATGATTTAAACATCACCTCATCTACTCTAGGTCAAGATTTAAACATCGCCTCATCTAGTAAAGGTCATGCTTTAAACATCGCCTCATCTAGTCTAGGTCATGATTTAAACATCGCCTCATCTAGTCTAGGTCATGATTTAAACATCGCCTCATCTAGTCTAGGTCAAGATTTAAACATTGCCTCATCTAGTCAAGGTCATGATATAAACATCGCCTCATCTAGTCTAGGTCATGATTTAAACATCGCCTCATCTAGTCTAGGTCATGATTTAAACATCACCTCATCTACTCTAGGTCAAGATTTAAACATCGCCTCATCTAGTAAAGATCATGATTTAAACATCGCCTCATCTAGTCTAGGTCATGATTTAAAAATCGCCTCATCTAGTCTAGGTCATGATTTAAACATCGCCTCATCTAGTCTAGGTCATGATTTAAACATCGCCTCATCTAGTCTAGGTCAAGATTTAAACATCACCTCATCTAGTAAAGGTCATGATTTAAAAATCGCCTCATCTAGTCTAGGTCATGATTTAAACATCGCCTCATCTAGTCTAGGTCATGATTTAAACATCGCCTCATCTAGTCTAGGTCATGAACTAAACATCGCCTCATCTAGTCTAGGTCATTTAAACATCGCCTCTTCTAGTCTAGGTCATGAACTAAACATCGCCTCATCTTGTATAGATCATGATTGAAACTTCGCCTCATCTAGTCTAGGTCATGATTTAAACATCGCCTCATCTAGTCTAGGTCATGATTTAAACATCACCTCTTCTAGTCTAGGTCATGATTTAAACATCGCCTCATCTAGTCTAGGTCATGATTTAAACATCACCTCATATAGTCTAGGTAATGATTTAAACATCGCCTCATCTAGTCTAGGTCTTGAGCTAAGCATCGCCTCATCTAGTCTAGGTCAAGAACTAAACATCGCCTCATCTGGTCTAGGTCATTTAAATATCGCCTCATCTAGTCTAGGTCATGAACTAAACATCGCCTCATCTAGTCTAGGTCATGATTTAAACATCACCTCATCTAGTCTAAGTCATGATTTAAACATCACCTCATCTAGCCTAGGTCATGATTTAAACATCGCCTCATCTAGTCTAGGTCATGATTTAAACATCGCCTCATCTAGTCTAGGTCATGATTTAAACATCGCCTCATCTAGTCTAGGTCATGATTTAAACATCGCCTCATCTTGTCTAGGTCATGAACTAAACATCACCTCATCTAGTCTAGGTCATGAACTAAGCATCGCCTCATCTAGTCTAGGTCATGAACTTAACATCGCCGCATCTAGTCTAGGTAATGATTTAAACATCGCCTCATCTAGTCTAGGTCATGAACTAAGCATCGCCTCATCTAGTCTAGGTCATGATTTAAACATCGCCTCATCTAGTCTAGGTCATGAATTAAGCATCGCCTCTTCTAGTCTAGGTCATGAACTAAGCATCGCCTCATCTAGTCTAGGTCATGAACTTAACATCGCCTCATCTAGTCTAGGTCATGATTTAAACATCGCCTCATCTAGTCTAGGTCAAGATTTAAACATTGCCTCATCTAGTCTAGGTCATGATTTAAACATCGCCTCATCTAGTCTAGGTCATGATTTAAACATCGCCTCATCTAGTCTAGGTCAAGATTTAAACATCGTTTCATCTAGTCTAGGTCAAGATTTAAACATCGCCTCATCTAGTCAAGGTCATGATATAAACATCGCCTCATCTAGTCTAGGTCATGATTTAAACATCACGTCATCTACTCTAGGTCAAGATTTAAACATCGCCTCATCTAGTAAAGGTCATGATTTAAACATCGCCTCATCTAGTCTAGGTCATGATTTAAACATCGCCTCATCTAGTCTAGGTCATGATTTAAACATCGCCTCATCTAGTCTAGGTCAAGATTTAAACATCGCCTCATCTAGTCAAGGTCATGATATAAACATCGCCTCATCTAGTCTAGGTCATGATTTAAACATCGCCTCATCTAGTCTAGGTCATGATTTAAACATCACCTCATCTACTCTAGGTCAAGAGTTAAACATCGCCTCATCTAGTAAAGGTCATGATTTAAACATCGCCTCATCTAGTCTAGGTCATGATTTAAACATCGCCTCATCTAGTCTAGGTCATGATTTAAACATCGCCTCATCTAGTCTAGGTCATGATTTAAACATCGCCTCATCTTGTCTAGGTCATGATTTAGACATCGCCTCATCTAGTCTAGGTCATGATTTAAACATCGCCACATCTAGTATAGGTCATGAACTAAACATCGCCTCATCTAGTATAGGTCATGAACTAAACATCGCCTCATCTAGTCTAGGTCATGAATTAAACATCGCCTCATCTAGTCTAGGTCATGATATAAACGTCGCCTCATCTAGTCTAGGTCATGAACTAAGCATCGCCTCATCTAGTCTAGGTCATGATTTAAACATCGCCTCATCTAGTCTAGGTCATGAACTAAAAATCGCCTCATCTAGTCTAGGTCATGATTTAAACATCGCCTCATCTAGTCTAGGTCATGATTTAAACATCACCTCATCTAGTCTAGGTCATGATTTAAACATCGCCTCATCTAGTCTAGGTCATGAACTAAGCATCGCCTCATCTAGTCTAGGTCATGATTTAAACATCGCCTCATCTAGTCTAGGTCAAGATTTAAACATCGCCTCATCTAGTGTAGGTCATGAACTAAACATCGCCTCATCTAGTCTAGGTCATTTAAACATCGCCTCATCTAGTCTAGGTCATGAACTAAGTATCGCCTCATCTTGTATAGATCATGATTGAAACATCGCCTCATCTAGTCTAGGTCATGATTTAAACATCGCCTCATCTAGTCTAGGTCATGATTTAAACATCACCTCATCTAGTCTAGGTCATGATTTAAACATCGCCTCATCTAGTCTAGGTCATGATTTAAACATCACCTCATATATTCTAGGTCATGATTTAAACATCGCCTTATCTAGTCTAGGTCTTGAACTAAGCATCGCCTCATCTAGTCTAGTTCAAGAACTAAACATCGCCTCATCTGGCCTAGGTCATTTAAATATCGCCTCATCTAGTCTAGGTCATGAACTAAACATCGCATCATCTAGTCTAGGTCATTTAAACATCGCCTCATCTAGTCTAGGTCATGATTTAAACATCACCTCATATATTCTAGGTCATGATTTAAACATCGCCTCATCTAGTCTAGGTCTTGAACTAAGCATCGCCTCATCAAGTCTAGGTCAAGAACTAAACATCGCCTCATCTGGTCTAGGTCATTTAAATATCGCCTCATCTAGTCTAGGTCATGAACAAAACATCGCCTCATCTAGTCTAGGTCATTTAAACATCGCCTCATCTAGTCTTGATCAAGATTTAAACATCGCCTCGTCTAGTCTAGGTCATGATTTCAACATCGCCTCATCTAGTCTAGGTCATGATTTAAACATCGCCTCATCTAGTCTAGGTCAAGATTTAAACATCGCCTCATCTAGTCTAGGTATGATTTAAACATCGCCTCATCTAGTCTAGGTCATGATTTAAACATCCCCTCATCTAGAGTAGGTCATGAACTAAGCATCGCCTCATCTAGTCTAGGTCATGAACTAAATATCGCCTCATCTAGTCTACGTCATGATTTACACATTACCTCATCTAGTCTAGGTCATGATTTAAACATCACCTCATCTAGTATAGGTCATGATTTAAACATCGCCTCATCTAGTCTAGATCGTGATGTAAACATCGCCTCATCTAGTCTAGGTCATGATTTAAACATCGCCTCATCTAGTCTAGGTCATGATTTAAACATCGCCTCATCTAGTCTAGGTCATGAACTAAACATCGCCTCATCTAGTCTAGGTCATGATTTAAACATCGCCTCTTCTAGTCTAGGGTATGATTTAAACATCACCTCATCTAGTCTAGGTCATGATTTAAACATCGCCTCATCTAGTCTAGGTCATGATTTAAACATCGCCTCATCTAGTCTAGGTCATGATTTAAACATCGCCTCATCTAGTCTAGGTCATGAACTAAACATCGCCTCATCTAGTCTAGGTCATGAACTAAACATCTCCTCATCTAGTCTAGGTCATGATTTGAACATCGCCTCATCTAGTCTAGGTCATGATTTAAACATCGCCTCATCTAGTCTAGATCAAGATTTAAACATCGCCTCATCTAGTCTAGGTCATGATGTAAACATCGCCTCATCTAGTCTAGGTCATGATTTAAACATCGCCTCATCTAGTATAGATCATGATTTAAACATCGCCTCATCTAGTCTAGGTCATGAACTAAACAGCGCCTCGTCTAGTCTAGGTCATTAACTAATCTGCGCCTCGTCTAGTCTAGGTCATGAACTAAACAGCGCCTCGTCTAGTCTATGTCATGAACTAAACATCGCCTCATCTAATCTATGTCATAATCTAATCAGCGCCTCATCTAGTCTAGGTCATGATCTCATCAGCGCCTCATCTAGTCTAGGTCAAGAACTAAACAGCGCCTCATCAGCGCGAGTGTGCACGCGCAAATGATAGTTCTCGTGTGTATAAATAAATGTTGTAAATGAATCAGCAATTGTTGTCTCTTTCAGCCGCCCGGACTCGTCCTTCATGTGGTTCATGAACCCATTCAAGTCACTGAGATACATTCTCTGGCACAACTACAAGTGGGTCATCATTAAAATCCTGGTGGTGGCATTCCTCACCGCCCTCCTGGTGCTGTTCTTCTATTCCATGCCTGGCTACACAGTTAAGAAGATCTTCAACGTGTAAGCCAGTTCTTACATTTCTGAGCGTGTCCAGGCCTTGCCAAAACGTGGCCATTTCTTACTGGGAGTTTGACGCAGAATACGACGGGAATCTATGTTCTTAAAGCAAACAAGTATTCATCTTTGAGCGTGAAGCTTGTAATGTTTTATTGTAACGATATTGCTCTTTGAGTATAATTTTTTGATATTTGATTTATACTTTGTTGATATTTGATTGAAATGTTCTTGTAGTGTGTATATATGTATGGCTTTGATTGTGAAGTATACAGGTTTTATTTGTTTAAAGATGGGGTAGGAAAGTATTGATTTCGAAATGTAAGGAGTTTTATATTTTAATGTGAAAATATTGGTGCTTAGATGTGAAGATATTGATGTTTTAATGTGATAGTATTCATAACTGCATGTGATGGTTTTGGCGTCGGATATAATGTATGTAGAATTGGGTGCACCCCTATTATTACATATGAGTGAAAGTACTGGTAATTCAGTTTGCCTATTACTGTCTGAAAAAGAACATGTAATATTGTCTGAGTGTGAATATATGCCTGTATGGTTGTTACAACGCCCTCATGCAGATTTGCAGACTTTCAGTTGTTGGGGAGAACTAACTAAAAGACAGCTGTGTTGACAGACCAGTAGTCAGTTCTCCAGGCCGTCTCATGTTCCAAACAGGACAGCATCCTCCGTGAAATCGAAGGCAACATTATAATGATGTCCATAAGAGCAGAGCTGGCCCTCCAATGGATACCAGTCCACTGTGGTATCCTTGGAAATGAAAAAAAAAAAAGATGGTAAGCTTGCAATGGCTGATGGGAACATTGTGCATCTTTAAAGAAGCAAATACACTCATCATAGAATAGGTGGCAATGAAATGGAGAGAAGAAGACGCAAATTACAGACCAGAGCATGACAGCATCAATAAGCTAGACGGAAAAGCACATACCAGAATTGTGAGACTTAGAACAAAACACTCAATTCAGAGTACATCTTCACTGAATGTTGTTCCTGACTCTGCCACTATGGAAGGACCACAGAAAACCCTTTTTACGAGAATGGCCAGATTTTGTCAGCAAGGGAGAGACAACGTGACCCAAGTAGCGACCCCTCCCTGGGCCCGATAAAGAGCTCCGGCGCACCGCCCTGGTTGTGAGCCATGCCAAATCGTTGATAGCTGAAGAAGACATCTCTGCATTAAATAGTTGATGTTTGAATGTCCAGTAGGGGTAAGAGAGTCCGGGAGTTTTCTCGCGCTAACGCTTAAACTTCATGTGCTCTGATGGCGGGGTGGTGGCTTTATTCCACACACAGGTCATATGGATTCGAACGTTTACCTCTCGTTCAGAAAGTAATAGCAAACTATCGAACATAAGATTGCCTAGAATCATACCGAGGTTGTCCCGCACAGGACATGTAACATTTGTCATTGAATGTGCAGTTATGTCTGGTTGAGTGTGACATTATTGATGGTTGAACGTTGCACAACATGCAATTTGATAGTTTCATTCCGCAGTCAGTGTTGGAGCTGTACAGTTGATGTATGTCTGTGTGTTCTACTGATAGTGTGTTTGCATGATGTAGACTACCGAAGCTGATCAGCCATGTACACAATATGTGCATGTCCCCAGCAGAACGCTGCGATCAACACCAAGCTGATTGTCTAGGAAAGTTTACCTTCGGTAGTTTGCCATTGCAGGCTCCGTGGCGGAGGCGTTACGGGCGCAGTTCGTAATCCCGCATACCGCGTTCGAAACACTGCTGAGGGGTTATTTGGCAGCACACTGCCTTGTGTTGGTTTTTTACAAAATGGTATGGGTGCCAGAAAGCAATGGCAAACTACTGAACATAAACTGGCCAAGAGATCACAAACAGCAAACAAATACTGGGGTTGACTACGACATCCTGTAAAGGATATGCAACTAGCTAACTTTTAGAACCAGAAGTCAACTAAGTCCAAATTGACCGTTATGAGGAATTCACCCTTCACCCAGTCATCACCTCACCGGATGTGTACGAGCTAAAACGCTGTCATCTGTTCGGCCACGGCGACCGCTGATACATTACATAGATGTAAGAAGATGTGCCCTTGTATGTCCTCATGGAATAGAGGACATTTTCAAGCACGACATGTCCATTCTGTCGTCTACATCAGGCACATAGACACATAATCACATAACTGCTAGCTTAATCTGCTTGGGTCAGCTCATGTTTGTGTTTGAAGGTGGTGTATATTCCACTGTGACAGGACAGGCCTTGTAAGAGACACGTATCCTCATGTTTGTGTTTGAAGGTGGTGTATATTCCATTGTGACAGGGCAGACCTTGTAAGAGACACGTATCCTCATGTTTGTGTTTGAAGGTGGTGTATATTCCATTGTGACAGGGCAGACCTTGTAAGAGACACGTATCCTCATGTTTGTGTTTGAAGGTGGTGTATATTCCATTGTGACAGGGCAGACCTTGTAAGAGACACGTATCCTCATGTTTGTGTTTGAAGGTGGTGTATATTCCATTGTGACAGGGCAGACCTTGTAAGAGACACGTATCCTCATGTTTGTGTTTGAAGGTGGTGTATATTCCATTGTGACAGGACAGACCTTGTAAGAGACACGTATATGTGTTTGTACGATGTTCTGGCACAACTGATGGGGAAATGGCCTCAAGGATAGAGCTAGAGAGGCAGACATTACCAGTACGGGTCATCTGTAAGACGTTGCTAACATAACACTCTCATACATCACTTAAGAGGAGTCGATCTCGCAGTAATTATCGCATTCGTCTGCCAGCTCTAACCTCGAGGCGGACATTTTGTGTTTATGACCACATGACTGCGAGATCGACCAAGTCTCGTAAAATTGCTACCAGAAAATGCTCTGGAGCGGCGTGATAGAGACCATAAGTTCCAGTTAGTCCAATAATTTGGGCCTGGTATTATATCTATAATTCTATGTACCACATTGCTTGGAATCGCGACATGTGTACCAACAATATGCTGTCCATTCCTTCTGGCATCTTTTGTTATTTTAGTATAGTGAATGTTTATGTTTGTCTAACTTATACTTTTTCTATTTCACAGTCACATATTATGATTATAAAAATCATGTATTTCATACAGTTGTGATATTAATATTGTGTCATCATCTTCACTTCAATCTGTATACAATTTCTCAAAAAGTGACTTCAATATTTTACGTTGCAATATTTCAATTTTTGTTTCTGCGATATATTGCTTACTCTTCCCTGGCAATCCATTGGGGATACCTATATTTAACACGCATTCCATTGTCACAAGTTTATTGCAGTTGATCAAATATTTTCAGTTAGTTTAGTGGTATCCTTTTATTATGTTAGAACATGCATCTTTCCCATGGCAACATACGCCTGTGAGACCTGGACACTTACTAAACAAGCTGAACAGCGCATAACTGCCTTTGAATATAAATGCTAAGACGGGTTCTAAGAATATCTTGGATAAAGAAAAGAACAAATGCATCCATACTTCTAGAGCTGAATAATGAAGTAGGTTCGCTATAAAGACGATAAAACAAAGAAAATTTAAATATTTTGGTCACTTGAAACGTCATGAAAGTTTGGAGAGAACAATAATGGAGGGGTGTATGCCTGGGAAGAGAGGAAGAGGAAGGCCAAAGAGAAGGTTGGTGCAGGATGTGGCGGATGATCTCCATATGGGTGTATCTGACGCGGGACATCTTGCTTGTAGTCGAGAGGTTTTCCGGAAGGTTGTTATGGGAGCGAGGTTCTGCTACTGAATGAAGGAAGGAATGGTATCCGTTGGAATTGATATTTCTTGCAGGCCAGTAAAGAATGTCCTATATTATTCTTATATTAATCTTCTGGCATTCTGTAGCAATTGCCTTTTGTTATGGTCGCATCAGTTAGTGCAAGTTGTGACCTCAGTCATCGGTGTCCTTTGACCTGTGACTTTGTTCAGTGTTGTTGTTGTTGTTTGTCCATCAAGAATGATGATGACCATTCATTTCATCCAGTGGGGTTGAAGGTGTGGAGCCGTGGGTTCTAAGATGGCTGATAAGGCCTATTTTGGCTCGAAATGTTCTTTGACAATGTGGACAAAGAATGCTTGACGTCTCTGGAGGAGGATTTCCTGCAGTGGTTTTTCTGTCCTGCCTTTTCTTCACAGCTCTTGCAGTCCTGGTTGCCTCACATATAACTGCACCTTTGCGCAATGATGCACGCCACGAATTTCGGTCTCTGGCTGCAGCCTCCCAGGTGTCATGATGAATTCCAAAAGCATTCAGTGAAATTTTCAGAGTGTCTTTAAAACGTTTCCTCTGGCCACCTTGGGAGCGTTTACCACAACGCAGTTCGCTGTAAAAAATTCGTTTAGGGAGCCTGTGATCTGGCATGCGAGTCAAGTGACCAGCCCAGCGAATCTGACTCTTCATCAGTAGAGTGTGGATACTGGGTATGGATGCTCTTTCTAGGACTTCATTGTCTGGAATCTTGTCTTGCCATTTAATCTTCAGTAGCTTCCTTAGGCAGACTGTGTGGAAGTGGTTTAATTTCCTAGCGTGTCGCTGATAAACAGTCCAGGTTTCACAAGCATATAGCAGTGTGGATAATACAACTGCTTTGTAGACTTTTAGCTTTGTTTGCAGGCTTATTCCAGTTCTGTCCCATACATTCTTGTACAGTCTGCCAAAGGCTGCACTGGCCTTGGAGATTCTTGCATTCACTTCGTCATCGATTGTGGCAGCTTGTGACACAGTGCTGCCAAGATAGGTAAATTTGTCCACAACACTTAGTCTATGATCATTCACTTTGATATTCGGCACAGTGTGATTATTCCCTGGAGCTGGCTGGTACATAACTACAGTGTTCAGTGTAGTCATCCAGTTATACGACACACAGAAGTCGCCATGTGTGTTTGTGTTGGTATGTATCTGCAAATGTGTTTGTTCGTCCGTGTGTGCTAAAGTTAACGAGGCCAACAGGCAGTCAGAAACATGACAAAATACTATGCTTAATGTTTGTGTCAACAAATGTATGATAATATAAGGACACCGTTCATTTATTAAGGTAATGCTTGGTGAATATAGTATTGGTAATGTGTTAGTGGATAGTGTGTCAGTGGATAGTGTTCTAGTAATAATGTTCTAGTGATAGTGTGTCAGTGGATAGTGTTCTAGCGATAATGTTCTGGTGATAGTGTGTCAGTGGATAGTGCTCTAGCGATAATGTTCTAGTTATAGTGTGTCAGTGGATAGTGTTCTAGCGATAATGTTCTGGTGATAGTGTGTCAGTGGATAGTGTTCTAGCGATAATGTTCTAGTGATAGTGTGTCAGTGGATAGTGTTCTAGCGATAATGTTCTAGTAATAGTGTGTCAGCGGATAGTGTTCTAGCGATAATGTTCTGGTGATAGTGTGTCAGTGGATAGTGTTCTAGCGATAATGTTTTAGTGATAGTGTGTCAGTGGATAGTGTTCTAGCGATAATGTTCTAGTAATAGTGTGTCAGTGGATAGTGTTCTAGCGATAATGTTCTGGTGATAGTGTGTCAGTGGATAGTGTTCTAGCGATAATGTTCTGGTGATAGTGTGTCAGTGGATAGTGTTCAAGTGATAGTGTGTTAATGGATAGTGTTCTAGTGATAGTGTGTTAATGGATAGTGTTCTAGTGACAGTGTGTTAGTGGATAGTGTTCTAGTGATAGTGGATAGTGTTCTAGCGATAACGTTCTAGTGATAGTGTGTCAGTGGATAGTGTTCTAGTAATAATGTTCTAGTGATAGTGTGTTAGTGAATAGTGTTCTAGTGATAGTGTGTTAGTGGATAGTGTTCTAGTGATAGTGTGTTAGTGGATAGTGTTCTAGCGATAATGTTCTAGTGATAGTGTGTCAGTGGATAGTGTTCTAGTAATAATGTTCTAGTGATAGTGTATTAGTGGATAGTGTTCTAGCGATAATGTTCTAGTGATAGTGTGTCAGTGGATAGTGTTCTAGTAATAATGTTCTAGTGATAGTGTATTAGTGGATAGTGTTCTAGCGATAGTGTTCTAGTGATAGTGTGTTAGTGGATAGTGTCCTAGTGATAGTGTGTTAGTGGACAGTGTTCTAGTGATAATGTTCTAGTGATAGTGTGTTAGTGTATAGTGTTCTAGTGATAATATTCTAGTGATAGTGTGTTAGTGGATAGTGTTCTAGTGATAGTGGGTTAGTGGATAGTGTTCTAGTGGATAGTGTTCTAGTGATAGTGTGTTAGTGGATTGTGTTGTAGCGATAATGTTCTAGTGATAGTGTGTTAGTGGTTAATGTTCTAGTGATAATGTTCTAGTGATAGTGTGTTAGTGGATAGTGTTGTAGCGATAATGTTCTAGTGATAGTGTGTTAGTAGATAGTGTTCTAGTTATAGTGTGTTAGTGGATATTGTTCTAGTCATAGTGTCCTAGTGGATAGTGTTCTAATGATAGTGTTCTTGCTATAGTATTATAGTGATTGTTTGTGGATGAATAGTGTTCTAGTGATAGTGTGTTAGTGGATAGTGTTCCAGTGATTGTGTATTAGTGGATAGTGTTCTAGTGATAGTGTGTTAGTGGAAAGTGTTCTAGCGATAGTGTGTTTATGGATGAATAGTGTTCTAGTGATAGTGTGTTAGTGGATAGTGTTCCAGTGATAGTGTATTAGTGGATAGTGTTCTAGTGATAGTGTGTTAGTGGAAAGTGTTCTAGCGATAGTGTGTTTATGGATGAATAATGTTCTAGTGATAGTGTATTAGTGGATAGTGTTCTAGTGATAGTGTGTTAGTGGATGGTGTTCTAGTGATAGTGTATTAGTGGATAGTGTTCTAGTGGCAGTGTGTTAGTGGATAGTGTTCTAGTGATAGTGTGTTAGTGGATAGTGTTCTAGTGATAGTGTGTTAGTGGATAGTGTTCTAGTGATAGTGTGTTAGTGGATAGTGTTCTAGTGACAGTGTGTTAGTGGATAGTGTTCTAGTGATAGGGTGTTATTGGATAGTGTTCTAGTGATAGTGTGTTAGTGGATAGTGTTCTAGTGATAGTGTGTTAGTGGATAGTGTTCTAGCGAAATATGTTAGTGGATAGTGTTCTAGCGAAATGTGTTAGTGGATAGTGTTCTAGTGATAGTGTATCTGTGGATAGCGTCCTAGTGGATAGTTTCCTAGTGATAGTTTGTTAGTGGATATTGTCCTAGTGGATAGTGTCCCAGTGGAGAGTGCCCTAGTGGATACTGTCCTAGTGGATACTGTCCTAGTGAATAGTGTCCTAGTGGATACTGTCCTAGTGGACACTGTCCTTACGGACAGTCCTAGTGTTTATTGACCTAGTGAATAGTGTCCTAGTGGATACTGTCCTAGTGGACACTGTCCTTACGGACAGTCCTAGTGTTTATTGACCTAGTGAATAGTGTCCTAGTGGATACCGTGCTAGTGGATACTGTCCTAGAGGATACCGTGCTAGTGGATACTGTCCTAGTGGATACCGTGCTAGCGGATACTGTCCTAGTGAATCGTGTGCTACTAGATAGTGTCCTAATTTACAGTGTGTTAATTGATAATGCCCTGGCTGAATAAAACAGTGGCCATAGTTAAGACCTCGTGTGGACAGGATAGATGTGTGCTAATATACTAACTAATAATTCTCCGATCAATTATATGTTAAGCATGATCCCGTCACAGGGTACGCTATGTGACTGATTACATTTCAGCAGTGTATTTCAGCATATTTCATTATATCACACGGTGATCACAACGTGGTCAATGTATTGACCAAACACACACGTGTCTGCTGAGACAGTCCGGTTGTAGACATGTTGCGCGTCAACTGGTCAGACTTATAACAATGATGGTAGTCACAAAGGTCAGCAGACGTAGGTCAGCAAAGGTCACCACAGGAATCACGAGGCATAGTTGTTAGGCAATGTTTCACTCACAAGCTTTCGGACTACCGCGGTTACTGGGTGAACTGTTATGTGTCTTGTTAATGTTTCCACAATGATTGCGCACATTAATATACTTTACCACATTTCGTACATTACCTTAATGAGTTTCTGCAGTTTTTCGAGTTAAAGAAATTAATTTGGCTGTGCACTGTAGTGCGTTATTGACTGACACAAAAGTGGACTGATTATACATATCACCAGTTAGAGATCTCAACGAGCCGTGGTATCGCATTAACTAGAACGTTCGCTTGTGGATCCGATGGCCGTGTGTTCAAATCTCATTCGAAGTGGCGTTGTTTGTTTCTTTCATTCGGACTGCCAGGTGGAACCAGCCTAAGAATGTGTATCATAAACTTATGTGGGAAGTAACGCTGGCCTGGGTGATACTGACCACAGCCTCCATCAAGGAACTATTGGATCACGTCCATTTACATCCCCCCTCAAGTAACTATTGGGCCATGTCCATTTACATCCCCTCTCAAGTAACTATTGGGGCATGTCCATTTACATCCTCCATCAAGTAACTATTGAGTCATGTCCATTTACATCCCCCATCAAGTAACTATTGGGTCATGTCCATTTACATCCCTCATCAAGTAACTATTGGGGCATGTCCATTTACATCCCCCATCAAGTAACTATTGGGTCATGTCCATTTACATCCCCATCAAATAACTATTGGGCCATGTCCATTTACATCCCCCATCAAGTAACTATTGGGGCATGTCCATTTACATCCCCCATCAAGTAACTATTGGGGCATGTCCATTTACATCCCCCATCAAGTAACTATTGGGGCATGTCTATTTACATCCATCATCAAGTAACTATTGGGGCATGTCCATTTACATCCCCCATCAAGTAACTATTGGGTCATGTCCATTTACATCCCCCATCAAGTAACTATTGGGTCATGTCCATTTACATCCCCCATCAAGTAACTATTGGGTCATGTCCATTTACATCCCCCATCAAGTAACTATTGGGCCATGTCCATTTACATCCCCCATCAAGTAACTATTGGGCCATGTCCATTTACATCCCCCATCAAGTAACTATTGGGCCATGTCCATTTACATCCCCCATCAAGTAACTATTGGGTCATGCCCATTTACAACAAAGCAATCACATTTGTTGGGTTCCATCGACACATGTTACCTATTTCCGGCATTTATTGGTCGGATTAGTCTTCGTCTTCTGTGTTTGCTCGTTATCTCCCATCGGGTAGAGGACCTCAGCCAACTCTGGCCAAGAAGCCCTATCTGTTGCTATGTCCTGCCTCTCCGTCCATGACTCTCAATATCATCCGTATCTGTATAACTCTCTTCTCTGTGTGTTTTAGGCTCCCTCTATCTCGTTGCCCTGTAGGATCAGGCAAGGGATTATCTAGTTATGCTATCCTCACATTTTCTCAGCTTGTGTGCTATCTACCGTTGGCGTCTTCTTCACCTCTCTATTGACTGGAATGTGATTAGTTTTCTGTCCCTGAGCTCTACCCTGGTGATTGTGACATGCCATTTTAATCCCACTATTCTGCGCAATCATCAACTAATGAAAGTTTGTAGTTTATTAGTAATCCTTTTAGTGGAGAACGGATTAGTCTTCCAAGTGTACTCCTTCTTGTGACAATGTCAGCATATCTTTGTTTAGTTGACTGAGCATGGGGATTTCCCTTCCAGTCGTGGTGCGTGTATACATTGTTGAGCTGGCAGATTTAAGAACAAGAATGGACTTATCACATCTCTTGCTTAGATAACATGTAGGGGGATCCTGCATAGATTCTTCTGGTCTAGAACACTATCAGTGGCGTGTGTAACTACTCATTTCTAGCACCTGTTGCCACTTCTCTTCATGGGATCACCAATACTGACATCTGACGTGACGATTTTGCTGCTATGTTTCAAATTCCCATAGCAAGTGTGAAGTTTTTGTTTGAAGTGCCGTTTTTATCTTATATCTGTTAATGCATAACTTGCGAATGTAAGGTAAAACAGGGTCGCGACCCTTGGCGGAAGCCTAAAAATAATTGGGTATCGCAGACACATTTTTATTGTTATTGTTAATGTAATATTTACACATACTCTTTTTTTTTTAATTTTATTTACAAATATAATGTCATCAAGATGAATCGCGTGAGAGGAAAGTGTGAAAAGTAAAAGAAGAAAGTATGCTTTAGTGCATATTGAAAACGTATTCATTCGTCTTATATATCTTTCATGTCAATGTTATGTTAATAGAAAGGGCACTATGAAAGTAGCTTAGTGAATAACGAATTCCTGAGAATCTCAGATCTGCTAAACTAAACGAACTCAACTAAACCCCAGGAAACAACAAGTGTCCTCAAGCAGGAAGCTGCGATAGGTCTGCGACTTGATAGCACCTTCACATGTTGTAGGTCTGAAGGTCTGCGATGTGGCAAGGTCATCACATGTTGTAGGTCTGGAGGTCTGCGATGTGGCAAGGCCATCACATGTTGTAGGTCTGGAGGTCTGCGACGTGAAAGCCCTATCATATGTTGTAGGTCTGAAGGTCTGCTATGTAATAGCGCCATCACATGTTGTAGGTCTGGAGGTCTTTGATGTGGCAAGTCCATCACATGTTGTAGGTCTGGAGGTCTGTGATGTAATAGTGCCATCACATGTTGTAGGTCTGGAGGTCTGTGATGTGGCAAGGACATCACATGTTGTAGATCTGGAGGTCTTTGATGTGACAAGTCCATCACATGTTGTAGGTCTGGAGGTCTGCGATGTGGCAAGGCCATCACATGTTGTAGGTCTGGAGGTCTTTGATGTGGCAAGTCCATCACATGTTGTATGTCTGGAGGTCTTTGATGTGGCAAGTCCATCACATGTTGTAGGTCTGGAGGTCTGCGATGTAATAGTGCCATCACATGTTGTAGGTCTGGAGGTCTGCGATGTGGCAAGGCCATCACATGTTGTAGGTCTGGAGGTCTTTGATGTGGCAAGTCCATCACATGTTGTATGTCTGGAGGTCTTTGATGTGGCAAGTCCATCACATGTTGTAGGTCTGGAGGTCTGCGATGTAATAGTGCCATCACATGTTGTAGGTCTGGAGGTCTGCGATGTGGCAAGGCCATCACATGTTGTAGGTCTGGAGGTCTTTGATGTGGCAAGTCCATCACATGTTGTAGGTCTGGAGGTCTTTGATGTGGCAAGTCCATCACATGTTGTAGGTCTGGAGGTCTGCGATGTAATAGTGCCATCACATGTTGTAGGTCTGGAGGTCTTTGATGTGACAAGTCCATCACATGTTGTAGGTCTGGAGGTCTGCGATGTGGCAAGGCCATCACATGTTGTAGGTCTGGAGGTCTGTGATGTAATAGTGCCATCACATGTTGTAGGTCTGGAGGTCTGTGATGTGACAAGTCCATCACATGTTGTAGGTCTGGAGGTCTTTGATGTGGCAAGTCCATCACATGTTGTAGGTCTGGAGGTCTTTGATGTGGCAAGTCCATCACATGTTGTAGGTCTGGAGGTCTGCGATGTAATAGTGCCATCACATGTTGTAGGTCTGGAGGTCTGTGATGTGGCAAGGACATCACATGTTGTAGATCTGGAGGTCTTTGATGTGACAAGTCCATCACATGTTGTAGGTCTGGAGGTCTGCGATGTGGCAAGGCCATCACATGTTGTAGGTCTGGAGGTCTGCGACGTGAAAGCCCTATCATATGTTGTAGGTCTGAAGGTCTGCTATGTAATAGCGCCATCACATGTTGTAGGTTGGAGGTCTTTGATGTGGCAAGTCCATCACATGTTGTAGGTCTGGAGGTCTGTGATGTGGCAAAGACATCACATGTTGTAGGTCTGGAGGTCTGCGATATGGCAAAGACATCACATGTTGTAGGTCTGGAGGTCTTTGATGTGGCAAGTCCATCACATGTTGTAGGTCTGGAGGTATGCGATGTGGCAAGTCCATCACATTTTGTATGTCTGGAGGTCTTCGATGTGACAAGGCCATCCCATGTTGCAGGCCTGAAGGTCTGCGACGTGATAGCGCCTTGACATGTTGTAGGCTTGGAGGTCTGCGATGTGGCAAGACCATCACATGTTTAGGGCTGGAGGTCTGCGATATAATAGTGCCATCACATGTTGTAGGCCTGCAGGTCTGTGATGTGGCAAGGACATCACATGTTTAGGCCTGGAGGTCTGCTATGTGACAAGACCTTCACATGTTGTATTCCTGGAGGTCTGCGACGTGATAGCGCCACCACATGTTGTAGGCCTGGTGGTCTATGATGTGGCAAGGCCATCACATGTTGTAGGTCTGGAGGTCTGCGGCGTGATAGCGCCATCACATTTTCTAGTACTGGAGGCATGGCGGGAATAGGTAGCCAATCTTCACCTCACTTAGGGAGACGACTAATGTAAGCGTCGTACCCTCGTCCCACCGCCCGCTTGAAGTTATCAGCGCAGCTCCCTACCAACCACGCTGAGGCGCCAGATCTAGATGCAGAAAGCCGAATCTTATCTCACAGAGCTGACAACATAAAATCTTGTAGTGTGCAACGACTGGAAGTGGTGCTAGACATGTCTGCATGTCTGTGAGATGTGTTTACCCAACGCTCGTCAACAACTACTGTGATATTATTTTGAACATTTTTATTGACATATTGAAACAGTTGTTCGTATTCATATTCCTATTCAATTACTTCTCTAATTACTGTTTATTGTCAATGTTGTTCTCTGGCTTCTCGTAACTTGTTTATTTAAAATTTTAATAAAAATCTGTTTACTGTTGTAGGCAAGTTGTCGCGTGAGTCATTTAATCTTCACATTTCATAACCCACTTTCTTCTGACCAGAAGTTCAGACTAAAGGTACCAATACTAACTGTTTCAGACAGTTCAACCACGGCTGCACCTTGCAGATACCTAATGTGACTGATTAACTGATTTGATTAACAAATTATCTTCGTGGCGTATCTTATGACAGAGCCCCTTGGTATATACATATATGAGCAGGGCCCGTAAAATATATTCACCTGATTTAGTTAAATATATTAACTTGATCTGGTTAAATAGATTAACTTGACATGACAAAATATCTTAATTAACTCTTAAATACATGAACACGAACTCATACTATATAGTTAAGAATATTAACACCATTTCATCAAATACATTAACACGACCTCTTTAAATATATTAATATGATGTAATTAAATGTATTAACATAATATCATCAAATACATTAACAAGAACTCATTAAATATATTAATATGAACTCATTAAATATATTAACACGATCTCATTAAATGCATTTCATCAAACACATTAACATGAACTAACAAAATATATTAACACGATCTCATTAAATACATTAAGATGATCTCGTTAAATACGTTGAGATGATCTCGTTAAATATATTACCCTGAAATATATTTGTTTTGGATGTTTCCGGTAAAATTGCGACGACCTAACGTTCAATCTTCAGGCGACGCTGTTTTTAGTGTTTTCCTGTGGATTATGCGGTGTTATTTTGTATTCGTTTATTGGAAGCTGTTCACAAGAGACCACGGAAGGCAGGTGGTGGGTGAAATTTTGAGGGCAGCTGACAGATAGTTGTTGATTATAGTCTCAGGTGTCGCGACTGCAGGCAGAAGTTCTCTTTAGTCAGACAATGGCTAGCGTTACCGGTCAGTATGGTCACTGCCAAGAAAGGAAAGCAACGGCAAACTATCTTCTTTAAAAGTGCCTAGCTCATTATGATTCGCTTAATTACCGATCAACGCAAGACAAGTACAGGGACATTAAAATTAGCAACATGGAATGTTAGGACGTTAAACGACGACGAAAAATTAGATAACATCAAACAAGAAATAAAAAAGAGAGAAAATTCATATATTAGGGATGTGCGAAACGAGATGGACAGGACCAGGGATTAACATAGATGAAGATTTTAAGATTATTTATTTTGGAGGAGAAGATCGACAAAGAGGGGTTGCAATTATCTTGGATCGGCAAACATCAAAATCTTTTCAAGGATATTGGGCTGTGTCGGACAGAGTTCTACTAGTTAAATTAAGCGGCGGACATTTTACCATAAACGTTATTCAAATATATGCTCAAACAGGAGAATCCAGTGAAGATAGTGTAGAGGAATTTTATAACGACCTTGATTCTGCTTTAAAGAAATGTGACAATTCAGAAATAAACATCATAATAGGACACTTCAATGCAAAAGTAGGAAATCAAGGTGATGTATACGCAGTAGGAAACTATGGTTTGGAAGAGAGAAACGAAAGAATATACAGACTTGTAGAATGGGCAAAAGAGCAGGTAATAATTGTAAGAAACACCTGGTTTAAACAACACCCTAAAAGATTATGGACATGGAGGAGTCCTGATAGCAGGAATAGACATAAGATTGATTACATTCTTATTAGCAGACGGTTTCGAAATGCATTAACAATTGCAACAACAGTCCCCAGGTCTGATTGTTATAGTGACCACAGATTACTCACAGGTACATTGAGGGTAAAATTAAAGAAAGTTAAGTATATAACAGAAAACCCTAAATATGATCTGTGTATATTGAGAAATGACAAGGAAATACAAAACAAATTCAACATAGAAGTACAGAACATATTTGATATATTGTCTGATATAGATAACCTATTTCAAGATGTGGATGATGAATGAGAAATGTTGAAAAATTCAATCAGTTTGGCTGCAGAAACAACTATTCCAAAATTAAAGAAGGTGGGTCGTAAGAAATAGATGACTGAAGAATTTTACAACTAATGGAATGGGAGTCTCCGTGGCGAAGTGGTCAAGCCGCTTGACTCGGTATCCAAAGGTTGTGGGTTCGATTCCGGGCCGCGTCCTTTGGTTCACGAGTTAAATTTTTCAGAGACTCCTGTGCGTCGTCGCTAGAGCTACGGAGTTCGTGCTTTGTGCGACGCTTTCCGCGCTGAGGAAAGAGACCGAGCCATATGGGATAAAACCCGGTGCAATGAAGTCGACCCTGCCGACTTTCAAGCGACAACTAATGGAAACAAGAAGACTCAACAAAAATAATCCTGCCAAATATGAAGCAAATCACAGACAATTCAGAATATTATGTAAGGAGGCAAAAGAAGCATGGCTTGAGAAAAATTGCATAGAAATTGAAAAAGAAGATAACAGTCAAAATACCAAATCAGAGCACAAAAGAATTCAGGAATTACTAATAAAAGAACAAGTACATCAGCAGGCTGTCTAAAAACTAAAGATGGAAAAATCATAATAGAAAAAGATCAAATTCTACATGCATGTTCATATTATGTGAAAAACCTTTATGATGATAACAGAGATGAACAGTATGATATTCAATTTAATAATGAAGGACCGCTAACTTTGAAAATGGAGGTTCGGAATGTTCTTAAACATGAAAGCTGGTATAACAGTGTGGTGATGATATGATAAGGCTGTGTGTGTGGAAGGCTCGTGTCGATATAGTGGACAAGTCTCGTCTGTTATATAAACATTCGTTTATTCGTTGAAATCATACATCTTCTGACTGATGATGGTAAACACGGACATCTTTCCTAGTTGAATCCCAAGTCCCCAAGTCCCCCAAGTGACGTGTGTGCAAGCCCTGGATACGTCTACCCATTCGTGCATACACGTTCACTAACTAATGATTTCCCACTAGTTAATGAATGCGCAGCATCCATTAACTCTCCACTCCTAAGCTAACTCCCTTTACTGTTATATATACTTCCCCTTCTTCAAGGAGACTTTTTCCCTGAAAAAGTCTCAACCCCAACTCTTAACCACTTTACTCTACGGTTCTATACCACACCTGCCCAACAATCCCATATATTTCCTAAGTCAAATCTCACCCTCCTATCTCATCATAGCCAAATGCTAAGCAGAGACATACTTCATACAATATCAACAATGCAAAACTCTCTACAACATCCGTTATAAAGTTCTCCACAAAATCTCTCTACAAAACTCTCTATAAGCGAACTGCTTTTAAAGTGTCCATCTAAATTATGATTGACAAAAATTGATGATATTTCCCTTATCTTTTTCTCACTTATTCACATTCTCGCTATTCCAGGATAGACAGAAAAGTTTAGTTAAGTCGGTTAGGTTGGGTAGGTGCGCACCTAAAAAAAATAGAAAGTAAGGAAAAAGTAAGAAGTAATCACATTTCTCTTCCCATGCATTCTCAAAACTTTATAAAAAATAAAGTTTCTAAAATGTATCTTCATTTCCGTCAATAATAATTGTTGTTATCAAAAAGTTGATCCAAAACTACAACCCTTTTGTATTATTCACCTCGTCAAATTCAACCATTCCTTCAAAACCTCCAAATTATTAGTATACTGTTACGTACAGTCTTCTTCTTCCAGTGTCCACTTATTTAAATGCCAAAATTCAACCTGGCATTCCCCCCCCCCCCCCATATTCTCCCATTAAACGCTGTTCAACCCAGCTCCTATTTCAATCCACGTATTTACAATACGAACCGTCTAATGTAGTCCCTAATTCAATCCCCCAACTCCGAATGGCGTTCGTAAGAATTCGTAAGAACCCATATGAGTACAGAAGGCACTCTTCTTTTGAGCGTCTTTCGACATCGGGATACACCAGAATCCTGATCTTGCGTCTAGCGTCGTGAAAAATGTAGAGCCATTAAGCAGCCCCAAAATATCATCAATTACTGGCAGTGGGTACGCTACATTCTTAGTGATTTTGTTCAACGCCCTGTAGTCGCAGCAGAAGCGACTCGAACCATCAGGTTTGGCCACGATGACGACCGGAGATGACCATTCTGACTTCGATCTTGTTATTATCCCTGCTTTCAACATATCTTCTATTGCCTTTTCCACAATTTCTCTATTTCTTAATGGAGTTCTATATGGTTTTAAACTAATTGGTGGATGGTCTCCCGTATCTATTTCCATTGTAACTGTTTGTGTCTTTCCCAATTCTAAATCACTAACTGCAAAGACGTCTTGATTTTCTTTCACCAATTTTTCTAATATTTCTCTATTCTCCGGTAGAGCTTTTAATTGTGACAACAATTCTTGTTCTCTTGTCCTTTTATCAACTGTATCTATCTGAGATGGACGTTTCTTAAATGTATGGATCAATTCATCATTTCGTCTTTTCCAGCTTCTTTTATACTTATTTCTGGCATTATTTCCAATCATGGAAGTTTCTGAATACTTATTTCCCAATATGTTTTCTTTTTCTATAGTTAACATGTTATTCTCACTATACTCTACTTTAGCAATTACACAACCTCTATATAATGTAATATTTTTTCCTGTATTATTTAGGAGCATCACTGGAAAGCTGAGATGTTTATATAGTACTATTAACCCATCGGTGACTTCTAAGCCAGGTTCCTGTATTATTTCCCTCTCTAATTCCGTTATTTTAACTGTTTGTCCAACCGAAAAGTATGGATTTTTTTTTCATTTTTGCCTGTATTAAATTAACCGTTTGTGGTTTCAAATTCATGGTCGTTTTGACTCTAACTAGTGTCGACACATGCATATCCTCTTCTAAATCTACGTAAACACCTTGGAATTTTAATTTATGCAAATCAAAAAAAAGTCTCACCCCATTTTTCAATAAAAAATCTCTACCCAATATCATATTTCTATTTAAATCCTTGACCACATGGAACATATGCCTAACATTTATCCCTCCTAATTTAAAATGTATCATCGTTTGTCCAAGCACTTCTAATTTGTGTCCAGTTACCGAATGAAGATTCTCCTGAATTCTAAATATTTTACAATTTTTTAACATTCGATATAAAAATGTTTCTTTAATCACGCTAACTTGCGCTCCCGAGTCAACTAATGTTCTAACTTTATATTTCCCTATTTCTATTATACATGAGCTAGGATCAACCATATTTAGTGACAATTGTTTTATCTCAACTTGGGGAGATAACTTCTTATGTTTATTATTTCTAAATGTCCTATTATACTCATCATTTGGGTTTTTAATACATTGCTTCATCTTTTGGATCTTACTATCTTCCCCCCTACTGCCGATCCTGTTCAGTAAGCGGGATGCCAATTTCCCTGATTTCCTGACCTTCTAAAATTTCTCTGCACTTCTCCATAATTCCCATTTGCTGATCTACTATTTGTAGTTCTATTCTGTGTACTATTCTGAGCACCTCTATTATTTTGTGTATTCGATGGGACACGTCTGTTACCACAGAAGCGAAAAATGTGCCCACGTTGGTGGCATCCCCAACAAACCACATTTGTGTTATTTGTGTTACCCCCCATGTTTCTTACAGTATTTCTCACTTGTCCTTCTCTACCTTGATTATATACGTTACTGTTTCCTTGTACCATCTGTATTTCTCCTCGTCTTCCTCTCCATCCATGTCTATACTGTCCTATTTCCATAGGTTCTTCAATTCTATCTTCCGAACTACTACCTAACTCTCGTCCTACCCTCAATCTAAACCTTCTCCTCAAGCTTTCTTCTTGTATAGCGATATCTACCGCTTGTGACAACCTTGCAGGATTCTCTCTCAATAATTTAAATTTCAGTCCATCTGACCTAATCCCATCAACAAAAATCCCCACCAACATCCGTTCCACTTCTTCAGCTCGTACATTCTGTCCCAAAAATGACTCTTCAGCTAAATTGATTAATCTATCACTGTATAGCTGTACACTTTCTGTAGTACTTTGTCTCGTTTGTCGCAACACTGAGAATGCGTGTTGTGGATCAGTAATTTCCGCGTATTTATGTGCGAGGTCGTTTTTGAATTGTTCCCAGGTTTCATCTCCTCCAGCTTCTAATTTTCTTCTTATATGGTCTGAAACAGGACTTGTACTAGTTCTATATGCTAAATTCTTTTTATCCTCATCTGTAGCGTTCACTAGATAAGCATGTTTCTCAATAGAAATAACCCATTTCTTAAACTGGTTCGCCTGTCCATTAAATCTCTCGACATCACTGATTACACTTTGCTGTCTTAATACTGCGTCCAACTTTGATATCGCTCCACCCACTCCACTCAGTACTTGAGAAAAATCCTGGGGCTCCATCCTAAAAAATCTATAATAGAAATTACCAAGCAATATAATATACAATTATTTTCAGACAATATTATTTTAAAGTAAGTTGCAAGAAATATTCTGTTCAATTTAGTATGTTCTTAATTAATCTAAAATTAACCATTACCCAAACTTGATGAAAAAGGTTCCGTTCCAATCTAGAATCTTGCTGAAAGTGACTCCAATCGACAACCTTAAAAGAGTATGACGCCCAATCGATAAACTTGAAAAAGTATGACGCCCAATCGACAAACTTGAAAGAGTATGACGCCAAATCGATAAACTTGAAAAAGTATGACTCCCAATCGATAAACTTGAAAAGAACAGCAAAAGAAGAGCCTCTGGATTTCTCACTTCAATCGAAGTTGGTTCCTTCTAGTCGTTTTCATGCCGCTGATTGTGCTCGTCTGGATTTGAAATTACAACGATCGAGACAATACTGACTGATTGATTGCTTGATTGATTGATTGATTGATTGATCGATTGATCGATTGACTGATTGATTGATCGATTGATTTTAAGCGTTGGCTAAAAACTCTGGACTTTACCTTCAGACAAGCAAGGTCACCTTCACTTTAGTTCAAACGATAACGGTTAACAGTTCCAGCAAAACCAGATTTCACGGCAGCATATCTGGAACATCCATACGTTTAAAAAAAAACGAGCAAGTCAACAATGGATTGATTCAAGCCTGACGATGGCCACTCTGTTTCATCACTCGGAACATTACGTGTTATGTGGCGTTCCAACAACGGTTAGTTCAATTCAACTGAAACAATTTTGACTTGAGACAAGTTAAACAGATTTAATGTCTTCACTCAGCTGAAGTGACGGTTGACGACCTTGATTCGAGAATTTCAGAAAGTAAAAATCGACCTTGATTTAACCTCTAACAGTCCAGTGAGCTGAGATCGTGCTCATAAATTTTATCATTCTCGAGATTTCTCGGTACCAATTGGAGCTGATCATTCGGTTGTATACATAATTTATTTCTTGTACCTCGGGACTTTATAAGTTGTAAGATGTATCTAGCGGTGACGACATCATTACATCCTTTACGAATTTCAATGTAAAATAGCAATTCTTGACTTCTACAAAAGAAACAGCATATATCAGCAATCAAGGCCCTATATATTGGTGAGTCAGGTATATAAAAATTATCAGTCTCTATAAATCAAGATTAGCAAACCTTCTGACCTTGACTGAGAATCCCCTAACAAACACTGAGAAATCACAACAACTACCCCTGGGCGGGCTTTCAGTTGTTGCGTCTCTTATAATTTACTTGAGAACTTCCATAACATCCGTCTCCAGACGTAGACAAAACTCTTCGCTTTAGTCAACAATCTCCGCGACATCCCATGTTTGAAATCTTGAGGTCGACGGCACCAAAACAGCCTGTATAACAGTGTGGTGATGATATGATAAGGCTGTGTGTGTGGAAGGCTCGTGTCGATATAGTGGACAAGTCTCGTCTGTTATATAAACATTCGTTTATTCGTTGAAATCATACATCTTCTGACTGATGATGGTAAACACGGACATCTTTCCTAGTTGAATCCCAAGTCCCCAAGTCCCCCAAGTGACGTGTGTGCAAGCCCTGGATACGTCTACCCATTCGTGCATACACGTTCACTAACTAATGATTTCCCACTAGTTAATGAATGCGCAGCATCCATTAACTCTCCACTCCTAAGCTAACTCCCTTTACTGTTATACTGGCAAGACCCCAGGATCAGATAACATCACAACAGAAATGATTAATTCTTTAGTAGAATATGGAATAGATCAAGTCACCAGATTGTTGAACGCATTATATGATACCGGAGATATACCTTCTGAATTATGTAATTCTGTATTTGTTGCAATCCCAAAGAAATCAGGAGCCTTGGAATGTGACCAACATAGAACAATTAGTATAATGACTCACATCACACAGATTTTGCTAAGAATTATCATGCAAAGAGTGAGGAAGAAAATACAACCTGAAATAGGGGAAGAACTATGTGGGTTTGTAGAAGGAAAGGGTACAATAAATGCTGTGTATATGCTGCGTTCAGTTATTGAACGTTCTATAGAAGTAAACAAAGATATACATCTGTGCTTTATTGACTACACAAAAAGCCTTCGATAGAGTAAAACATGTCAACATGGTAGATATGCTTGCAGATCTACAAATTGATGGGAAAGATATTAGACTTACGAAAAAACATCTATTGGAAATAACAAGCTGCCATAAGAATCGATAATGAAGTGGGACAATATCAGTCATTTAAGAGAGGTGTGAGACCGGGATGTGTAATGTCTCTAGATCTTTTTTCCCTATATTGTGAAAATATTTTCAGAAATGTAGAAGATACAAATGGAATCATCACTGGAGGACGAAACATCAATAACATTAGATATGCAGATGATACAGTATTGATTGCAGACAATGAGCAGGATCTGCAACAATTAGTAGATGCGGTTGTTG
>JACEFZ010016749.1:200000-245000 GCA_014155875.1 Cepaea nemoralis
AACTTCCAGAACATCAAGATCCGAGATCTGTTGTGAGACATGAACTTCCAGAACATCAAGATCCGAGATCTGTTGTGAGACATGAACTTCCAGAACACCAAGAGCCGAGATCTGTTGTGAGACATGAACTTCCACGCCAGACGACGGTGCACATGACTATGACCTCCTTAAATATAAATACCAGATCTCATTAAATATGGTAATATGATCTATCTAGATGTATTAATGGGATCTATCTAGATATATTAATATAATCTTGTTTAATAGATTAAACCGATCTCTTTAAATATAAAGCTGGAAATATGTTAGCGAGATCTATCTAATTATATTAACAAGATCTCGTTAAATGCATTTATCCAATATCATCAAATGTATTAACCCGATGGAGTGAAATGTTTTAACATGATCTCTTTAACCACATTGCCATTAGCCTAAAATTGAGAGATTATAATGGACACAAACATTACATCCCCCTCATCCCTCCCCTCCCCTCTCAATCTTCCCCTGCTCCTCCACCACCACCCACGGCATATAGCATGTACAAACAATCTGATTTAGATTTATAACGGTTCATGACAGAAAAACAACCGAATTATTACATAAGCCATACTTGTTAGTTAATTCATTGACGCCTGCCCTGATAAATGTTATGTTATCTGATAGTCATAGCAGTGTCCCAGCGCCGGTTTCACATATAGAGAAAAACAGTAGACATAAAAGAACCAATTGGTGTCCCGGGAAGACCCGGATTTTGAGACACTGAATACAGGAAGTTGCCTGGACCAAAGGACGAACAACTCGGTAACGTCAATGTGTGAAGTATGACCTGTATACTGCGGCCTGATAACACGATATGCCAGCATAAGTAAACTTCAGGTTACTTTCTGCCAAACGCTTCTTCGAGTTATAATATTTATTGAATTCGTGAGGGCTGGTCTGGTTCGCAAAATCAGTCCCGTGTCTGGCGTTCGTTGTCTGGTATGGCTGTGTGAGGGGCTCCCAATCGGTAACATCCCAGCCGACGTATGTTAACGAGGCAGGCGCTTCGAAAAAGTGACAGCAACGAGAAGGCGAAGTCGAGGTTTGAGCAATTTTTGAACTATGGATCGACAAAGGTTTTGATAAGCGCCCCCCCCCCCTCTCTCTCTCTCTCTCTCTCTCTCTCTCTCTCTCTCTCTCTCTCTCTCTCTCTCTCTCTCTCTCTCTCTCTCCCGATGAGCAGTGAGCCTGCAGTCAGTAAGCTGGCATAGCTTTTCGGTCAGTCCTGTCTGGCATAGCTTGAAGCTCGTCGGTAGGCGTGTAGTGGGTTTGCATGTATCACTGGATACCGACTGGGTGCGCTGAGACTATGCCTTGTTAACCAACATCCCACCCACACCTCACCCACATCCCACCCACACCCACCCACACCCCATCCACACTCCACCAACACTCCACTCACACTATTGGCCAGTTTATTGTCAAGCGTGCTGATACCGGATATACCTAATTAGAACTGTTAATGAGAGAGTGTGCTGAGTGATAGCTACTCTTAACCTGCGTGCGCGTGAATAGTCCGTCTGTGCGATAGATATCTGGTTGATCCTGCCAGTAGTCATATGCTTGTCTCAAACATTAAGCCATGCATGTCTAAGTTCACACTGTCTCACGGTTAAACCGTGAAAGGCTCAATAAATCAGTCGAAGTTCGACCCTGAACCTCAAAAGGCGATAACTCCTTATATTGATTATTTTCTTCAAAAAGTAGGCGTGGTCTAGTGGGTGTGGTCAAGTGACTCATCAGAGTGGTGTGGTCAAGAGGTCAAAAGGTGTTCAAGAGGTGGTCAAGTGGTCAAGGGGTGGTCAAGAGGTGGTCAGTTGATCAAGGAGTCTTAAGAGGTGGTCAATTAAACAAGGGGTGGTCAAGTGACTCATGAGAGTGGGTCAAGAGGTTGTAAAGTGGTCAAGGGGTGGTCAAGTGACTCATCAGAGTGGGTGTGGTCAAGAGGTGGTCAAAAGGTGATCAAGTGGTCAAGAGGTGGTCAAGATGTGGTCAAGTGGTCAATGGGTGGTCAAGATACCGCTTAAATTGTAGGTGAGGGTACGGCTAGTGACGTGATATGCAATATGAAACACAAAACATAAAACAATAACAAAACGATTCAAAAAGAAGGTATAGAATAATTTTAATACAGGGAAAACATATATACACAAACATTTAAATGAGGAGAGGCGTAGTAGTGACGTTATACTGGTTTTAAAAAGTGACCACTCGGGATGTAAGATGGACGGTAGCAAAACATACGTATATATAAAAAAGGCGAGGCCTCTATGACTTAAGAGGGCTGGGGTGTGGTTTAGTATCATCATGCTCTGTAGAAACATCATCAACATGCATATGTTTAAGGATACAGATTAGGATTATAAGGGTGCGCAGATGGGGCCAGTGGTGTTGAGGTGCTATAGTTGTTAGGTCCAGAGGTTGGGGTGTCTCAGTCGTGAGGTATCGAACTGTCTGCTGTGGGTATGCTGTCGCTGATATGGGCGAGTGAATTCTAATGCATTTATCGAATTTGCCTAGTGTTGGCGTGGTTGTATAGTAATAGTAGTAAAGTTGGTCGTAATAATATTAGTCATCATCATAAAGAGACATGTCAGCTGGCGTAAGTGATCATACCTCACCACAAATTGCGATTTCCGACGGTACATGTGTATGTTTGCATGTTAGGGTACAGAGGTGTGTGGATAGACTAATGGCTGGGGTGATGTACGATCAGTTGTTGGGAATAGGCGGAAAGAAGCTTCATATGAAAACCGTACAATGCACGAATACTGATATACAGAAATAAAGAAACAAGTGGGAAAAGGGGTTGGTTTTGATTGCGATGTCCTGTAAACAGTATACAACTAACTTGTAACTCTCAGTGTAGTGTTAGAATAAGTTACGTTTACTCCTTCATTTTCTATTGAATATGTTGGACCCATGCATATACAGATGGACCTCAGTTCTATTTTGTTTTGTTTTCGGAACTGGGGATAATGATTAACAGGGACAAATGGGTGGGGGGGGGGGGCCGCATTCGTATTGTGGCATTAGAGGTGAAATTATTGGATCGCCGCAAGACGAGCTACTGCGAAAGCATTTGTGAGGAAAGTTTTCATTAATCAAGAATGCAAGATAGAGACACAAAGACGATCAGATACCGTCGTAGTTCTGACCATAAACGTTGCCGACTAGCGACCAGAATGCACAACATGGAATACCGATTTGCCGAAAAAAAAATTGAATATTGCATGGCTAGCAAATCCATTACGAGGAAAGTTAGCATCGAAAGCCCATCAAGTGGGCATTATCCAAGGTGAAAAAGCGTCCCAGTGGTACGAAAAGGAACATTGCTAGACTAGCAAATCCATTACGAGGAAAGTCAGTATCGAATGCCCATTGAGTGAGCGTTACCAAAGTTTTAAAATGCGTCGCATTGGCATGAAATGGAATATTGCTTGACTAGCGAATCTATTACGTAAAAGTCCGAAGCAAAAGCTCGCTGTCTGGATGTCATCTACATACTAGTCCCTCGTAGTCTTCGGAGGAACAGCCTGTGGTGAACGGAAAGCCCAATATACGGAAGTGAGGCTAAGCAGCCATGTGCAGGACGTGACTATTCCTTGGGTGAGCCGATTACCGTAGCGCAATGTGTCGGCTCTGCAATTATGGAAGCTGTCGTGTGTCCGTTTAAAGTGTCGTCCCTGGAGTGAGGGGAGTCAACACCCACATTATATTTAACCCCTTATCAATATCCTGGAGAATCCACTAGCTTCCGTCCACCACACTCCGTAGGTTCATGGACACCTCTTTCTTTCTCTCTATCACTCTACCTGATCATGCCCCCTCTCATTCTTCCCCCAACGCAACATACTCAACAACTCTTGCTTCCAAAAAATTAATAACAATTAATTTATTAAAAGAAAAGTGTAACGTATGTGAGACGTGTATGCGAAGAAAATGTGTGACGTGTTCTATAATGTGTGTAGAATCGGACCCTCAGATAATAGCACAGTCAGTTCATCCTTGCAAGGAAACACCACAGCACGTTAAGTCAGAACAAGTCCACCTCACCCAGTGCTGTATCTCTCCTGCCGGACACTGACTTGCATCTGTAGCTACCTGGTAATCTATCTTCCTGATCATCCGAAATAGATACAGTTTATAATTTACGGCTGATCATGGACCGGTTGCACACTACACATTATAAGTTCCTATCGTTCCTAAAAAATGTACGAATCCTTTGTACTGTGAAATTAGGTATCACTGTTATTGTTAATATACTTGATCCTAACTAGTGTCTATATAGTCTCAAGTACAATGTCTTTTGTAATATCTCACTGGAATCTATCACACCATGTGAATGTTACATTTAACGTTCTCGTTTAGTTAATAATGTTTGTATGATGTGTGATGTATCAACAATCATCACCCATCCTAGGTGAACCTTCACACACAGGAATCGTTATATTGGTTTGCTCTTCTGAGCCATGTTATGGTGGACCCTCCTGATCATGAGTCCAGCGTAAACATTATACCACCTTTCTTCTCGGACGTTATTCCTTTTCCGTAAGAAAGCATGTGACTGTTCAACTGGTGTTCTTCCCAATTGGAGTTGAACTTCTTCAAAACCAGTGTTGAAATTCCTCGTAACTGGCAGGGAACCTGTTAGAGAAATAACACATCTGGTGATAGCACTAGTCACTAATCCTACCGGCCGAGTGTAAGCCTATTGCCTCGCTCTATTATTTTTCAGCTAACTAAACTCTGTCATAGAGCAGATTAGCTCCTCACCTGCGTCCGAATCAGGCTATGACAAGGAAAGACCAATAAACAGAGTGCAAAATCCGAGTGGGCAAACCACTGAAAGATCCCCCCATTGGACACTTTCCCCATCTCCCAACCCATCTTAAATCTCTCCCAATATCACCCCGCTATACTATTCACCCTAGCAGAACTAATCATCACTTCATTACTCTAGCTAGTTTTCAACTAACAGAGCTAATCATCACACTCTAGTTTTAACAAGGCTACTGCCTATATTAATTAGGCCTAAATAGACTATATTTGGTACCTTGTGCAAACCCGCATTACTCCTGGATGGCATCTATAACTTGCCATTAAGACATATGTTATTTAATGTTACTTAAATCTAACACAATAGATGCTCTCCGAATTTCCTAACTGCAGTAAAACAACACGTCAATCCTAGTCAACTTTTTGGTCTACACTAATGTACACAAGTCTTGTATCTGTCAAGAGCTGGGAGTGTTCCAGTGAAGTTCTTTTGATGTCACGCAGGTGTCTTCAGGGGCACTAACTATTTCCAGAAATCTTATGTTTAATCAATGTCACCAGTGGTCTCCCCCTGTCTTGACAACCAAAACAAGGTAGCGAGTTCCTGCATTTTCCCAATGTTCACAATAACAAGCCTACAAATTTTAGACTGGTGGATAACTTCAAAGGACAACTGCACCGCCTTGATCTGACTTGTTTTTTCTGTACTGGTTAAAAACAATTGTGGCCTTGAAAACATGCCGTGAATCAGACTGTCTGTTTTATCATCATCTGGTTAATCCACAGTAATTTCATGACAGAAGCCTCCGTGATGGCGGGGAATGCCCATGGTCTGTCCCTGCCTTCCCTTGATGGCCGACCTGGATGTCTTCGGCTGTTCTAACTTAACCAGCTATGATGTAGATTACACCACAACATTGAGAGTCGAATGTCCTTCGAAACACCTGGGAAGGTTAACTCCGACAACAAATGGCCACAGAGGTCGGATGTGTCAGTCGAAAGGCGTAAGTATCGCAGCTCTGCTGTAAACTGGCATGACGCAACTACGTCCGAAAAAAAACAAAAACACTACGGATGAACGCAGAAGATATCTATTGAATTCGATACTTCATGAAACCACACAACTACACATGTCAACTGAAACTAGTCACTGTAGTGTTTACAACTACAACTAATCAACATCTATTAAACTATACTAGGTTCTTCACAACCTAGAGTAAAGAAATAAATTGAGAAATAAATGCTCAGGTATTGACTGGCACTCAAAGAAGTAGAGAAAAAAAAATAAAGATGAGATTATGTCGCTTATTTATATGAGTGCAGATTAATACCTGTTATTTTTATGTCCCTTTATATTGCATGATCACAGTCGTTTCCCAGTGATTGATATTTCTGTGTATTAAGAAATATAATTTCTTATATCAGGAATAATTAATGATGTAGCGTAGTAACCTCTCTCTTCCCCCCCCCCCCCCCTTTTCTCCCAAGGATTAATATTATTAACAGACGTATTATCCATACAAATATATGAGGAGTTATACCACCTCTACAGTTGTGTCAACAGACGCTGTACTCATACTATCATGTGAGGAATTACACTAACTTCAGGACAGTATCAACAGGCGTTTTACCCACAGAAACTTGAGAGGTATAACGCCATCTGCACGACCGTGCCAGCAAGGGTGTTAGGGGCTAAGAGAATGACAGTAACATGCCCTGGCCCACCCCTCTCCTACTCGCCATATATCTAGGTGACTGTAATCTAATATGTCGTCCCCATATCCAGTGTTGGCAGCACATAACCACATGTAGGTCATTGTTATGAAGACTGTCATTCGATGGCGGGCTGTCCTGGCCCACTACTAACATTGGTAACACGTTATAAAAGACAGTTAGTGGTGTGTCCTCTACAAGACGTCGCATTCAACCTAGGCTTTTACTGACTGTTTATGATATTCGTAGCGTTTTACGTTCAGCAGTTTGCCACAGACTTCTGAATGGCCAACGCTTAATCAATGCGAAAAAATGCTATTGTGTATGATTATGGTTAGGGATGGGGGTTAGGGTTAGGGTTCGCATTAGGGTCTGGGTTAGTGTTAGGAAATACATGTTAGGAACACATGTTCCAGGGCCCCGTTTGGGAATAAACACTTCGTTGCAAAAACCAGCGCAAAGCAATCTGCTCCCAAATCACCTGCGATTGACTCCGAGTCCGGTATGTCGGGATAGCGAAACTGCCTTGTCTACCCCTTCGATAAGACTCTGTCAACGTGTTAAAAATGTTCATTGTTTCATGAGGGAGGTGGGTTTGTGTGTTGGTGTGAGTGTGTGTGTGTGTGTGTTTGTGTGTGTGTGAGCGTGTGTGTGTAAGTGTGTGTAAGTGTTTGAGTACGTGTGTGCGAGTGTGTGTGTTTGTGCGCGCGTGCGTGCGTGCGTTCGTGTGTGTGTGTGTGTCTGTGTGTGTGTGTCTGTGTGCGTGCGTGTGTGTGTGTGTGTGTGTGTGTGTGTGTGTGTGTGTGTGCTGTTTGCTTTGCTCGATGTCCATTTATTACAAAATATAATAAGATGATGTACAATAGCAGTCGTAATAGAATAGTTATGTTACTCTAATTAATAATTAATTATTCTCTTTCCCAAAACACACACACACTCACACACACACACACACAATCACACACACACACACACACACACACACACACACACACACACACACCAGCATACGCGTGACCGTTTTTCAATGTCATCGACAACTCTTCACTTGTAGTTGTTATCACTATGGAGAAACAGCAATGGTTACATGGCAACTCTGTGGAGAACATCAGTGTAAGTTACATGACCATGACCACTGTGTGGAGAACCATCTGTGTAAGTTACATGGCCACTGTGTGGAGAACCATCTATGTAAGTTACATGGCCACTCTGTGGAGAACCATCTGTGTAAGTTACATGGCCACTGTGTGGAGAACCATCTATGTAAGTTACATGGCCACTCTGTGGAGAACCATCTGTGTAAGTTACATGGCCACTGTGTGGAGAACCATCTGTGTAAGTTACATGGCCACTGTGTGGAGAACCATCTATGTAAGTTACATGGCCACTCTGTGGAGAACAATCTGTGTAAGTTACATGATCACTGTGTGGAGAACCATCAGTGTAAGTTACATGGCCACTGTGTGGAGAACCATCTATGTAAGTTACATGGCCACTCTGTGGAGAACCATCTGTGTAAGTTACATGACCACTCTGCGGAGAACCATCTGTGTAAGTTACATGATCACTGTGTGGAGAACCATCAGTGTAAGTTAGATGGCCACTGTGTGGAGAACCATCTATGTAAGTTACATGGCCACTCTGTGGAGAACCATCTGTGTAAGTTACATGGCCACTCTGTGGAGAACCATCTATGTAAGTTACATGGCCACTCTGTGGAGAACCATCTGTGTAAGTTACATGGCCACTGTGTCTAGAACCATCAGTGTAAGTTACATGGCCACTCTGTGGAGAACCATGTGTGTAATTTACATGGCCACTCTGTGGAGAATCATCTGTGTAAGTTACATGGCCACTCTGTGGAGAACCATCAGTGTAAGTTACATGGCCACTGTGTGGAGAACCATCTGTGTAAGTTACATGATCACTGTGTGGAGAACCATCAGTGTAAGTTACATGGCCACTGTGTGGAGAACCATCTGTGTAAGTTACATGACCACTGTGTGGAATACCATCAGTGTAAGTTACATAGCCACTCTGTGGAGAATCATCAGTGTAAGTTACATGACTACTCTGTGGAGATCCATCTGTGTAAGTTACATGGCCACTGTGTGGAGAACTATCAGTGTAAGTTACATGGCCACTCTGTGGAGAACCATCTGTGTAAGTTACATGGCCACACTGTGGAGAATCATCTGTGTAAGTTACATGGCCACTCTGTGGAGAACCATCTGTGTAAGTTGCATGGCCACTGTGTGGAGAACCATCTGTGTAAGTTACATGGCCACTGTGTCTAGAACCATCAGTGTAAGTTACATGGCCACTCTGTGGAGAACCATCTGTGTAAGTTACATGGCCACACTGTGGAGAACCATCTGTGTAAGTTACATGGCCACTCTGTAGAGAACCATCAGTATAAGTTACATGCCCACTCTGTGGAGAACCATCTATGTAAGTTACATGGCCACTGTGTGGAGAACCATCAGGGTAAGTTATATGGCAACTCTGTGGAGAACCATCAGTGTAAGCTACATGGCCACTGTGTGGAGAACCATCTGTGTAAGTTGCATGGCCACTGTGTCTAGAACCATCAGTGTAAGTTACATGGCCACTCTGTAGAGAACCATCTGTGTAAGTTACATGACCACTGTGAGGAGAATCATCTGTGTAAGTTACATGACCACTGTGTGGAGAATCATCTGTGTAAGTTACATGACCACTGTGTGGAGAACCATCTGTGTAAATTACATGACAACTGTGTGGAGAACCATCTGTGTAAGTTACATAGCCACTCTGTGGAGAACCATCTGTGTAAGTTACATGGCCACTCTGTAGAGAACCATCTGTGTAAGTTACATGGCCACTCTGTGGAGAATCAACTGTGTAAGTTACATGGCCACTCTGTGGTGAACCATCTGTGTAAGTTACATGACCACTGTGTGGAGAACCATCTGTGTAAGTTACATGGCCACTGTGTGGAGAACCATCAGTGTAAGTTACATGGCCACTGTGTGGAGAACCATCAGTGTAAGTTTCATGACCACTGTGTGGAGAACCATCTGTGTAAGTTACATGACCACTGTGTGGAGAACCATCTGTGTAAGTTACATGGCCACTGTGTGGAGAACCATCTGTGTAAGTTACATGGCCACTGTCTGGAGAACCATCTGTGTAAGTTGCATGGCCACTGTGTGGAGAACCATCTGTGTAAGTTACATGGCCACTGTGTGGAGAACCATCTGTGTAAGTTACATGGCCACTGTGTGGAGAACCATCTGTGTAAGTTACATGGCCACTGTGTGGAGAACCATCTGTGTAAGTTACATGACCACTGTGTGGAGCACCATCTGTGTAAGTTACATGGCCACTGTGTGGAGAACCATCAGTGTAAGTTACATGGCCACTGTGTGGAGAACCATCAGTGTAAGTTACATGACCACTGTGTGGAGACCCATCAGTGTAAGTTACATGACCACTGTGTGGAGAACCATCTGTGTAAGTTACATGGCAACTGTGTGGAGAACCATCATTGTAAGTTACATGGCCACTGTGTGGAGAACCATCAGTGTAAGTTACATGGCCACTGTCTGGAGAACCATCAGTGTAATTTATATGACCACTGTGTGGAGAACCATCAGTGTAAGTTACATGACCACTGTGTAGAGGACCATCAGTGTAAGTTACATGAACACTGTGTGGAGAACCATCTGTGTAAGTTACATGACCACTGTGTGGAGAACCATCAGTGTAAGTTACATGGCCACTGTGTGGAGAACCATCAGTGTAAGTTACATGGCCACTGTGTGGAGAACCATCTGTGTAAGTTACATGGCCACTGTGTGGAGAACCATCTGTGTAAGTTACATGACCACTGTCTGGAGAAGCATCAGTGTAAGTTACATGACCACTGTGTGGAGAACCATCATTGTAAGTTACATGACCACTGTGTGGAGAACCATCAGTGTAAGTTACATGGCCACTCTGTGGAGAACCATCTCTGTAAGTTACATGGCCACTGTGTGGAGAACCATCTGTGTAAGTTACATGGCCACTGTGTGGAGAACCATCAGTGTAAGTTACATGGCCACTCTGTGGAGAAACATCTGTGTAAGTTACATGGCCACTGTGTGGAGAACCATCAGTGTAAGTTACATGGCCACTGTGTGGAGAACCATCTATGTAAGTTACATGGCCACTGTGTGGAGAACCATCTGTGTAAGTTACATGGCCACTGTGTGGAGAACCATCTGTGTAAGTTACATGGCCACTGTGTGGAGAACCATCTGTGTAAGTTACATGGCCACTGTGTGGAGAACCATCTGTGTAAGTTACATGGCCACTGTGTGGAGAACCATCTATGTAAGTTACATGGCCACTGTGTGGAGAACCATCTGTGTAAGTTACATGGCCACTGTGTGGAGAACCATCTGTGTAAGTTACATGGCCACTGTGTGGAGAACCATCTGTGTAAGTTACATGGCCACTGTGTGGAGAACCATCTATGTAAGTTACATGCCCACTGTGTGGAGAACCATCTGTGTAAGTTACATGGCCACTGTGTGGAGAACCATCTGTGTAAGTTACATGATCACTGTGTGGAGAACCATCTGTGTAAGTTACATGACCACTCTGTGGAGAACCATCTGTGTAAGTTACATAGCCACTCTGTCGAGAACCATCAGTGAAAGTTACATGATCACTGTGTGGAGAACCATCTGTGTAAGTTACATATTCACTTTGTGGAGAACCATTAGTGTAAGTTACATGGCAAATCTGTGGAGAACCATCAGTGTAAGTTACATGATCACTGTGTGGAGAACCATCTGTGTAAGTTACATGACCACTCTGTGGAGAACCATCTGTGTAAGTTACATAGCCACTGTGTGGAGAACCATCAGTGTAAGTTACATGGCCACTCTGTGGAGAACCATCTGTGTAAGTTACACGACCACTCTGTGGAGAACCATCTGTGTAAGTTACATGACCACTCTGTGGAGAACCATCTGTGTAAGTTACATGACCACTCTGTGGAGAACCATCTGTGTAAGTTACATGGCCACTGTGTGGAGAACCATCAGTGTAAGTTACATGGCCACTCTGTGGAGAACCATCTGTGTAAGTTACATGACCACTCTGTGGAGAAACATCTGTGTAAGTTACATGGCCACTGTGTGGAGAACCTCAGTGTAAGTTACATGGCCACTCTGTGGAGAACCATCTATGTAAGTTACATGGCCACTCTATGGAGAACCATCTATGTAAGTTACATGATCACTCTGTGGAGAACCATCTGTGTAAGTTACATGGCCACTGTGTGGAGAACCATCTGTGTAAGTTACATGACCACTGTGTGGAAAACCATCTGTGTAAGTTACATGGCCACTGTGTGGAGAACCATCTGTGTAAGTTACATGGCCACTCTGTGGAGAACCATCTGTGTAAGTTACATGACCACTGTGTGGAGAACCATCTGTAAAAGTTACATGACCACTGTGTGGAGTACCATCTGTGTAAGTTACATGGCCACTGTGTGGAGAACCATCAGTGTAAGTTACATGGCCACTGTGTGGAGAACCATCAGTGTAAGTTACATGACCACTGTGTGGAGAACCATCAGTGTAAGTTACATGGCCACTGTGTGGTGAACCATCTGTGTAAGTTACATGACCACTGTGTGGAGAACCATCAGTGTAAGTTACATGGCCACTGTGTGGAGAACCATCAGTGTAAGTTACATGGCCACTGTGTGGAGAACCATCAGTGTAAGTTTCATGACCACTGTGTGGAGAACCATCTGTGTAAGTTACATGACCACTGTGTGGAGAACCATCTGTGTAAGTTACATGGCCACTGTGTGGAGAACCATCAGAGTAAGTTACATGGCCACTGTGTGGAGAACCATCTGTGTAAGTTACATGACCACTGTGTGGAGAACCATCAGTGTAAGTTACATGACCACTGTGTGGAGAACCATCAGTGTAAGTTACATGACCACTGTGTGGAGAACCATCAGTGTAAGTTACAAGGCCACTCTGTGGAGAACCATCTGTGTAAGTTACATGGCCACTGTGTGGAGAACCATCTGTGTAAGTTACATGGCCACTGTGTGGAGAACCATCAGTGTAAGTTACATGGCCACTCTGTGGAGAAACATCTGTGTAAGTTACATGGCCTTTGTGTGGAGAACCATCAGTGTAAGTTACATAGCCACTGTGTGGAGAACCATCTTGTAAGTTACATGGCCACTGTGTGGAGAACCATCTGTGTAAGTTACATGGCCACTGTGTGGAGAACCATCTGTGTAAGTTACATGGCCACTGTGTGGAGAACCATCTGTGTAAGTTACATGGCCACTGTGTGGAGAACCATCTGTGTAAGTTACATGGCCACTGTGTGGAGAACCATCTATGTAAGTTACATGGCCACTGTGTGGAGAACCATCTGTGTAAGTTACATGGCCACTGTGTGGAGAACCATCTGTGTAAGTTACATGATCACTGTGTGGAGAACCATCTGTGTAAGTTACATGGCCACTCTATGGTGAACCATCTATGTAAGTTACATGGCCACTCTGTGGAGAACCATCAGTGTAAGTTACATGGCCACTGTGTGGAGAACCATCTGTGTAAGTTACATGATCACTGTGTGGAGAACCATCAGTGTAAGTTACATGGCCACTGTGTGGAGAACCATCTGTGTAAGTTACATGACCACTGTGTGGAAAACCATCAGTGTAAGTTACATAGCCACTCTGTGGAGAATCATCAGTGTAAGTTACATGACCACTCTGTGGAGATCCATCTGTGTAAGTTACATGGCCACTGTGTGGAGAATTATCAGTGTAAGTTACATGGCCACTCTGTGGAGAACCATCTGTGTAAGTTACATGGCCACACTGTGGAGAATCATCTGTGTAAGTTACATGGCCACTCTGTGGAGAACCATCAGTGTAAGTTGCATGGCCACTGTGTGGAGAACCATCTGTGTAAGTTACATGGCCACTGTGTCTAGAACCATCAGTGTAAGTTACATGGCCACTCTGTGGAGAACCATCTGTGTAAGTTACATGGCCACACTGTGGAGAACCATCTGTGTAAGTTACATGGCCACTCTGTAGAGAACCATCAGTATAAGTTACATGCCCACTCTGTGGAGAACCATCTATGTAAGTTACATGGCAACTGTGTGGAGAACCATCAGGGTAAGTTATATGGCAACTCTGTGGAGAACCATCAGTGTAAGCTACATGGCCACTGTGTGGAGAACCATCTGTGTAAGTTGCATGGCCACTGTGTCTAGAACCATCAGTGTAAGTTACATGGCCACTGTGTGGAGAACCTTCTGTGTAAGTTACATGACCACTGTGAGGAGAATCATCTGTGTAAGTTACATGACCACTGTGTGGAGAATCATCTGTGTAAGTTACATGACCACTGTGTGGAGAACCATCTGTGTAAGTTACATGACAACTGTGTGGAGAACCATCTGTGTAAGTTACATAGCCACTCTGTGGAGAACCATCTGTGTAAGTTACATGGCCACTCTGTAGAGAACCATCTGTGTAAGTTACATGGCCACTCTGTGGAGAATCAACTGTGTAAGTTACATGGCCACTCTGTGGTGAACCATCTGTGTAAGTTACATGACCACTATGTGGAGAACCATCTGTGTAAGTTACATGGCCACTGTGTGGAGAACCATCTGTGTAAGTTACATGGCCACTGTTTGGAGAACCATCTGTGTAAGTTACATGACCACTGTGTGGAGAACCATAAGTGTAAGTTACATGGCCACTGTGTGGAGGAACCATCAGTGTAAGTTACATGGCCACTGTGTGGAGAACCCATCGTGTAAGATTCATGCCACTGTGTGGAGAACCATCTGTGTAAGTTACATACACTGAGTGGAGAACCACCTTGTAAGTGACATGGCCACTGTGTGGAGAACCATCAGTGTAAGTTACATGGCCACTGTGTGGAGAATCCATCTGTGTAAGTTACATGGCCACTGTGTGGAGAAACCATCTGTGTAAGTTACATGGCCACTGTGTGGAGAACCATCTGTGTAAGTTACATGGCCACTGTGTGGAGAACCATCTGTGTAAGTTACATGGCCACTGTGTGGAGAACCATCTGTGTAAGTTACATGGCCACTGTGTGGAGAACCATCTGTGTAAGTTACATGGCCACTGTGTGGAGAACCATCTGTGTAAGTTACATGGCCACTGTGTGGAGAACCATCTGTGTAAGTTACATGGCCACTGTGTGGAGAACCATCTGTGTAAGTTACATGACCACTGTGTGGAGAACCATCTGTGTAAGTTACATGGCCACTGTGTGGAGAACCATCAGTGTAAGTTACATGGCCACTGTGTGGAGAACCATCAGTGTAAGTTACATGGCCACTGTGTGGAGAACCATCAGTGTAAGTTACATGGCCACTGTGTGGAGAACCATCTGTGTAAGTTACATGACCACTGTGTGGAGAACCATCTGTGTAAGTTACATGGCCACTGTGTGGAGAACCATCAGTGTAAGTTACATGGCCACTGTGTGGAGAACCATCAGTGTAAGTTACATGGCCACTGTGTGGAGAACCATCAGTGTAAGTTACATGGCCACTGTGTGGAGAACCATCTGTGTAAGTTACATGGCCACTGTGTGGAGAACCATCTGTGTAAGTTACATGGCCACTGTGTGGAGAACCATCTGTGTAAGTTACATGGCCACTGTGTGGAGAACCATCTGTGTAAGTTACGTGACCACTGTGTGGAGAACCATCTATGTAAGTTACATGGCCACTGTGTGGAGAACCATCTGTGTAAGTTACATGGCCACTGTGTGGAGAACCATCTGTGTAAGTTACATGGCCACTGTGTGGAGAACCATCTGTGTAAGTTACATGGCCACTGTGTGGAGAACCATCTGTGTAAGTTACATGGCCACTCTGTGGAGAACCATCTGTGTAAGTTACATGGCCACTGTGTGGAGAACCATCAGTGTAAGTTACATGGCCACTGTGTGGAGAACCATCATGTAGGTATTACATGTTGAGAATCCATCTTAGTACATGATCCACTGTGTGGAGAACCATCTGTGTAAGTTACATGGCCCACTCTGTCGAGAACCATCAGTGTAAGTTACATGATCACTGTGTGGAGAACCATCTGTGTAAGTTACATGACCACTCTGTGGAGAACCATTAGTGTAAGTTACATGGCAAATCTGTGGAGAACCATCAGTGTAAGTTACATGATCACTGTGTGGAGAACCATCTGTGTAAGTTACATGGCCACTCTGTGGAGAACCATCTATGTAAGTTACATGATCACTCTGTGGAGAACCATCTGTGTAAGTTACATGGCCACTGTGTGGAGAAACCAATCTGTGTAAGTTACATGACCACTGTGTGAAAACCATACTGTGTAAGTTACATGGCCACTGTGTGGAGAACCATCTGTGTAAGTTACATGGCCACTCTGTGGAGAACCATCTGTGTAAGTTACATGACCACTGTGTGGAGAACCATCTGTAAAAGTTACATGACCACTGTGTGGAGAACCATCTGTGTAAGTTACATGGCCACTGTGTGGAGAACCATCAGTGTAAGTTACATGGCCACTGTGTGGAGAACCATCAGTGTAAGTTACATGACCACTGTGTGGAGAACCATCAGTGTAAGTTACATGGCCACTGTGTGGAGAACCATCTGTGTAAGTTACATGACCACTGTGTGGAGAACCATCAGTGTAAGTTACATGGCCACTGTGTGGAGAACCATCAGTGTAAGTTACATGGCCACTGTGTGGAGAACCATCAGTGTAAGTTACATGGCCACTGTGTGGAGAACCATCTGTGTAAGTTACATGACCACTGTGTGGAGAACCATCTGTGTAAGTTACATGGCCACTGTGTGGAGAACCATCTGTGTAAGTTACATGGCCACTGTGTGGAGAACCATCTGTGTAAGTTACATGGCCACTGTGTGGAGAACCATCTGTGTAAGTTACATGGCCACTCTGTTGGAGAACCATCTGTGTAAGTTACATGGCCACTGTGTGGAGAACCATCTGTGTAAGTTACATGGCCACTGTGTGGAGAACCATCTGTGTAAGTTACGTGACCACTGTGTGGAAAACCATCTGTGTAAGTTACATGGCCACTGTGTGGAGAACCATCTGTGTAAGTTACATGGCCACTGTGTGGAGAACCATCTGTGTAAGTTACATGACCACTGTGTGGAGTACCATCTGTGTAAGTTACATGGCCACTGTGTGGAGAACCATCAGTGTAAGTTACATGGCCACTGTGTGGAGAACCATCAGTGTAAGTTACATGACCACTGTGTGGAGAACCATCAGTGTAAGTTACATGACCACTGTTTGGAGAACCATCTGTGTAGTTACATGGCAACTGTGTGGAGAACCATCAGTGTATGTTACATGGCCACTGTGTGGAGAACCATCAGTGTAAGTTACATGACCACTGTGTGGAGAACCATCAGTGTAATTTATATGACCACTGTGTGGAGAACCATCAGTGTAAGTTACATGACCACTGTGTAGAGAACCATCAGTGTAAGTTACATGACCACTGTGTGGAGAACCGTCAGTGTAAGTTACATGGCCACTGTGTGGAGAACCATCAGTGTAAGTTACATGGCCACTGTGTGGAGAACCATCTGTGTAAGTTACATGACCACTGTGTGGAGAACCATCAGTGTAAGTTACATGACCACTGTGTGGAGAACCATCAGTGTAAGTTACATGACCACTGTGTGGAGAACCATCAGTGTAAGGTACATGGCCACTCTGTGGAGAACCATCTGTGTAAGTTACATGGCCACTGTGTGGAGAACCATCTGTGTAAGTTACATGGCCACTGTGTGGAGAACCATCAGTGTAAGTTACATGGCCACTCTGTGGAGAAACATCTGTGTAAGTTAAATGGCCTTTGTGTGGAGAACCATCAGTGTAAGTTACATGGCCACTGTGTGGAGAACCATCTATGTAATTTACATGGCCACTGTGTGGAGAACCATCTGTGTAAGTTACATGGCCACTGTGTGGAGAACCATCTGTGTAAGTTACATGGCCACTGTGTGGAGAACCATCTGTGTAAGTTACATGGCCACTGTGTGGAGAACCATCTGTGTAAGTTACATGGCCACTGTGTGGAGAACCATCTATGTAAGTTACATGGCCACTGTGTGGAGAACCATCTGTGTAAGTTACATGGCCACTGTGTGGAGAACCATCTGTGTAAGTTACATGATCACTCTGTGGAGAACCATCTGTGTAAGTTACATGACCACTGTGTGGAGAACCATCTGTAAAAGTTACATGACCACTGTGTGGAGTACCATCTGTGTAAGTTACATGGCCACTGTGTGGAGAACCATCAGTGTAAGTTACATGGCCACTGTGTGGAGAACCATCAGTGTAAGTTACATGACCACTGTGTGGAGAACCATCAGTGTAAGTTACATGGCCACTCTGTGGAGAACCATCTGTGTAAGTTACATGACCACTGTGTGGAGAACCATCTGTGTAAGTTACATGGCCACTGTGTGGAGAAATATCAGTGTAAGTTACATGGCCACTGTGTGGAGAACCATCAGTGTAAGTTACATGACCACTGTGTGGAGAACCATCAGTGTAAGTTACATGACCACTGTGTGGAGAACCATCTGTGTAGTTACATGGCAACTGTGTGGAGAACCATCAGTGTAAGTTACATGGCCACTGTGTGGAGAACCATCAGTGTAAGTTACATGACCACTGTGTGGAGAACCATCAGTGTAATTTATATGACCACTGTGTGGAGAACCATCAGTGTAAGTTACATGACCACTGTGTAGAGAACCATCAGTGTAAGTTACATGAGCACTGTGTGGAGAACCATCTGTGTAAGTTACATGACCACTGTGTGGAGAACCGTCAGTGTAAGTTACATGGCTACTGTGTGGAGAACCATCAGTGTAAGTTACATGGCCACTGTGTGGAGAACCATCTGTGTAAGTTACATGACCACTGTGTGGAGAACCATCAGTGTAAGTTACATGACCACTGTGTGGAGAACCATCAGTGTAAGTTACATGACCACTGTGTGGAGAACCATCAGTGTAAGTTACATGGCCACTCTGTGGAGAACCATCTGTGTAAGTTACATGGCCACTGTGTGGAGAACCATCTGTGTAAGTTACATGGCCACTGTGTGGAGAACCATCAGTGTAAGTTACATGGCCACTCTGTGGAGAAACATCTGTGTAAGTTAAATGGCCTTTGTGTGGAGAACCATCAGTGTAAGTTACATGGCCACTGTGTGGAGAACCATCTATGTAATTTACATGGCCACTGTGTGGAGAACCATCTGTGTAAGTTACATGGCCACTGTGTGGAGAACCATCTGTGTAAGTTACATGGCCACTGTGTGGAGAACCATCTGTGTAAGTTACATGGTCACTGTGTGGAGAACCATCTGTGTAAGTTACATGGCCACTGTGTGGAGAACCATCTATGTAAGTTACATGGCCACTGTGTGGAGAACCATCTGTGTAAGTTACATGGCCACTGTGCGGAGAACCATCTGTGTAAGTTACATGATCACTGTGTGGAGAACCATCTGTGTAAGTTACATGGCCACTCTGTGGAGAACCATCTGTGTAAGTTACATGGCCACTCTATGGTGAACCATCTATGTAAGTTACATGGCCACTCTGTGGAGAACCATCTATGTAAGTTACATGGCCACTGTGTTGAGAACCATCTGTGTAAGTTACATGATCACTGTGTGGAGAACCATTTGTGTAAGTTACATGACCACTCTGTGGAGAACCATCTGTGTAAGTTACATGGCCACTCTGTCGAGAACCATCAGTGTAAGTTACATGATCACTGTGTGGAGAACCATCTGTGTAAGTTACATGTTCACTTTGTGGAGAACCATTAGTGTAAGTTACATGGCAAATCTGTGGAGAACCATCAGTGTAAGTTACATGATCACTGTGTGGAGAACCATCTGTGTAAGTTACATGACCACTGTGTGGAGAACCATCTGTAAAAGTTACATGACCACTGTGTGGAGTACCATCTGTGTAAGTTACATGGCCACTGTGTGGAGAACCATCAGTGTAAGTTACATGGCCACTGTGTGGAGAACCATCAGTGTAAGTTACATGACCACTGTGTGGAGAACCATCAGTGTAAGTTACATGACCACTGTGTGGAGAACCATCTGTGTAATTTACATGGCAACTGTGTGGAGAACCATCAGTGTAAGTTACATGGCCACTGTGTGGAGAACCATCAGTGTAAGTTACATGACCACTGTGTGGAGAACCATTAGTGTAATTTATATGACCACTGTGTGGAGACCAATCAGTGTAAGTTACATGGCCACTGTGTGGAGAACCATCAGTGTAAGTTACATGGCCACTGTGTGGAGAACCATCTGTGTAAGTTACATGATCACTGTGTGGAGAACCATCAGTGTAAGTACATGACCACTGTGTGGAGAACCATCAGTGTAAGTTACATGACCACTGTGTCGAGAACCATCAGTGTAAGTTACATGGCCACTCTGTGGAGAACCATCTGTGTAAGTTACATGGCCACTGTGTGGAGAACCATCTGTGTAAGTTACATGGCCCCTGTGTGGAGAACCATCAGTGTAAGTTACATGGCCACTCTGTGGAGAAACATCTGTGTAAGTTACATGGCCACTGTGTGGAGAACCATTATTGTAAGTTACATGGCCACTGTGTGGAGAACCATCTATGTAAGTTACATGGCCACTGTGTGGAGAATCATCTGTGTAAGTTACATGGCCACTCTGTGGAGAACCATCTGTGTAAGTTACATGGCCACTGTGTGAAGAACCATTTGTGTAAGTTACATGGCCACTGTGTGGAGAACCATCTGTGTAAGTTACATGGCCACTGTGTGGAGAACCATCTATGTAAGTTACATGGCCACTGTGTGGAGAACCATCTGTGCACGTTACATGGCCACTGTGTGGAGAACCATCTGTGTACGTTACATGATCACTGTGTGGAGAACCATCTGTGTAAGTTACATGACCACTCTGTGGAGAACCATCTGTGTAAGTTACATGATCACTGTGTGGAGAACCATCTGTGTAAGTTACATGGCCACTCTGTGGAGAACCATCTGTGTAAGTTACATGGCCACTCTATGGTGAACCATCTATGTAAGTTACATGGCCACTCTGTGGAGAACCATCTATGTAAGTTACATGGCCACTGTGTTGAGAACCATCTGTGTAAGTTACATGATCACTGTGTGGAGAACCATATGTGTAAGTTACATGACCACTCTGTGGAGAACCATCTGTGTAAGTTACATGGCCACTCTGTCGAGAACCATCAGTGTAAGTTACATGATCACTGTGTGGAGAACCATCTGTGTAAGTTACATGTTCACTTTGTGGAGAACCATTAGTGTAAGTTACATGGCAAATCTGTGGAGAACCATCAGTGTAAGTTACATGATCACTGTGTGGAGAACCATCTGTGTAAGTTACATGACCACTCTGTGGAGAACCATCTGTGTAAGTTACATGGCCACTGTGTGGAGAACCATCAGTGTAAATTACATGGCCACTCTGTGGAGAACCATCTGTGTAAGTTACACGACCACTCTGTGGAGAACCATCAGTGTAAGTTACATGACCACTCTGTGGAGAACCATCTGTGTAAGTTACATGGCCACTGTGTGGAGAACCTCAGTGTAAGTTACATGGCCACTCTGTGGATAACCATCTATGTAAGTTACATGGCCACTCTGTGGAGAACCATCTGTGTAAGTTACATGGCCACTGTGTGGAGAACCATCAGTGTAAATTACATGGCCACTCTGTGGAGAACCATCTGTGTAAGTTACACGACCACTCTGTGGAGAACCATCAGTGTAAGTTACATGACCACTCTGTGGAGAACCATCTGTGTAAGTTACATGGCCACTGTGTGGAGAACCTCAGTGTAAGTTACATGGCCACTCTGTGGATAACCATCTATATAAGTTACATGGCCACTCTGTGGAGAACCATCTATGTAAGTTACATGATCACTCTGTGGAGAACCATCTGTGTAAGTTACATGGCCACTGTGTGGAGAACCATCTGTGTAAGTTACATGACCACTGTGTGGAAAACCATCTGTGTAAGTTACATGGCCACTGTGTGGAGAACCATCTGTGTAAGTTACATGGCAACTGTGTGGAGAACCATCTGTGTAAGTTACATGACCACTGTGTGGAGAACCATCTGTAAAAGTTACATGACCACTGTGTGGAGTACCATCTGTGTAAGTTACATGGCCACTGTGTGGAGAACCATCAGTGTAAGTTACATGGCCACTGTGTGGAGAACCATCAGTGTAAGTTACATGACCACTGTGTGGAGAACCATCAGTGTAAGTTACATGACCACTGTGTGGAGAACCATCTGTGTAATTTACATGGCAACTGTGTGGAGAACCATCAGTGTAAGTTACATGGCCACTGTGTGGAGAACCATCAGTGTAAGTTACATGACCACTGTGTGGAGAACCATTAGTGTAATTTATATGACCACTGTGTGGAGAACCATCAGTGTAAGTTACATGACCACTGTGTAGAGAACCATCAGTGTAAGTTACATGACCACTGTGTGGAGAACCATCTGTGTAAGTTACATGACCACTGTGTGGAGACCAATCAGTGTAAGTTACATGGCCACTGTGTGGAGAACCATCAGTGTAAGTTACATGGCCACTGTGTGGAGAACCATCTGTGTAAGTTACATGATCACTGTGTGGAGAACCATCAGTGTAAGCTACATGACCACTGTGTGGAGAACCATCAGTGTAAGTTACATGACCACTGTGTGGAGAACCATCAGTGTAAGTTACATGGCCACTCTGTGGAGAACCATCTGTGTAAGTTACATGGCCACTGTGTGGAGAACCATCTGTGTAAGTTACATGGCCACTGTGTGGAGAACCATCAGTGTAAGTTACATGGCCACTCTGTGGAGAAACATCTGTGTAAGTTACATGGCCACTGTGTGGAGAACCATTATTGTAAGTTACATGGCCACTGTGTGGAGAACCATCTATGTAAGTTACATGGCCACTGTGTGGAGAATCATCTGTGTAAGTTACATGGCCACTCTATGGAGAACCATCTGTGTAAGTTACATGGCCACTGTGTGAAGAACCATTTGTGTAAGTTACATGGCCACTGTGTGGAGAACCATCTGTGTAAGTTACATGGCCACTGTGTGGAGAACCATCTATGTAAGTTACATGGCCACTGTGTGGAGAACCATCTGTGTACGTTACATGGCCACTGTGTGGAGAACCATCTGTGTACGTTACATGATCACTGTGTGGAGAACCATCTGTGTAAGTTACATGACCACTCTGTGGAGAACCATCTGTGTAAGTTACATGATCACTGTGTGGAGAACCATCTGTGTAAGTTACATGGCCACTCTGTGGAGAACCATCTGTGTAAGTTACATGGCCACTCTATGGTGAACCATCTATGTAAGTTACATGGCCACTCTGTGGAGAACCATCTATGTAAGTTACATGGCCACTGTGTTGAGAACCATCTGTGTAAGTTACATGACCACTCTGTGGAGAACCATCTGTGTAAGTTACATGGCCACTGTGTGGAGAACCTCAGTGTAAGTTACATGGCCACTCTGTGGATAACCATCTATGTAAGTTACATGGCCACTCTGTGGAGAACAATCTATGTAAGTTACATGATCACTCTGTGGAGAACCATCTGTGTAAGTTACATGGCCACTGTGTGGAGAACCATCTGTGTAAGTTACATGACCACTGTGTGGAAAACCATCTGTGTAAGTTACATGGCCACTGTGTGGAGAACCATCTGTGTAAGTTACATGGCCACTGTGTGGAGAACCATCTGTGTAAGTTACATGACCACTGTGTGGAGAACCATCTGTAAAAGTTACATGACCACTGTGTGGAGTACCATCTGTGTAAGTTACATGGCCACTGTGCGGAGAACCATCAGTGTAAGTTACATGGCCACTGTGTGGAGAACCATCAGTGTAAGTTACATGACCATTGTGTGGAGAACCATCAGTGTAAGTTACATGACCACTGTGTGGAGAACCATCTGTGTAATTTACATGGCAACTGTGTGGAGAACCATCAGTGTAAGTTACATGGCCACTGTGTGGAGAACCATCAGTGTAAGTTACATGACCACTGTGTGGAGAACCATTAGTGTAATTTATATGACCACTGTGTGGAGAACCTGCAGTGTAAGTTACATGACCACTGTGTAGAGAACCATCAGTTTAAGTTACATGACCACTGTGTGGAGAACCATCTGTGTAAGTTACATGACCACTGTGTGGAGACCAATCAGTGTAAGTTACATGGCCACTGTGTGGAGAACCATCAGTGTAAGTTACATGGCCATTGTGTGGAGAACCATCTGTGTAAGTTACATGATCACTGTGTGGAGAACCATCAGTGTAAGCTACATGACCACTGTGTGGAGAACCATCAGTGTAAGTTACATGACCACTGTGTGGAGAACCATCAGTGTAAGTTACATGGCCACTCTGTGGAGAACCATCTGTGTAAGTTACATGGCCACTGTGTGGAGAACCATCTGTGTAAGTTACATGGCCACTGTGTGGAGAACCATCAGTGTAAGTTACATGGCCACTCTGTGGAGAAACATCTGTGTAAGTTACATGGCCACTGTGTGGAGAACCATTAGTGTAAGTTACATGGCCACTGTGTGGAGAACCATCTATGTAAGTTACATGGCCACTGTGTGGAGAATCATCTGTGTAAGTTACATGGCCACTCTGTGGAGAACCATCTGTGTAAGTTACATGGCCACTGTGTGAAGAACCATTTGTGTAAGTTACAAGGCCACTGTGTGGAGAACCATCTGTGTAAGTTACATGGCCACTGTGTGGAGAAACATCTATGTAAGTTACATGGCCACTGTGTGGAGAACCATCTGTGTACGTTACATGGCCACTGTGTGGAGAACCATCTGTGTACGTTACATGATCACTGTGTGGAGAACCATCTGTGTAAGTTACATTACCACTCTGTGGAGAACCATCTGTGTAAGTTACGTGGCCACTCTATGGTGAACCATCTATGTAAGTTACATGGCCACTCTGTGGAGACCAATCTATGTAAGTTACATGGCCACTGTGTGGAGAACCATCTGTGTAAGTTACATGATCACTGTGTGGAGAACCATCTGTGTAAGTTACATGACCACTCTGTGGAGAACCATCTGTGTAAGTTACATGGCCACTCTGTCGAGAACCATCAGTGTAAGTTACATGATCACTGTGTGGAGAACCATCTGTGTAAGTTACATGTTCACTTTGTGGAGAACCATTAGTGTAAGTTACATGGCAAATCTGTGGAGAACCATCAGTGTAAGTTACATGATCACTGTGTGGAGAACCATCAATGTAAGTTACATGGCTACTCTGGGGAAAACCATCTGTGTAAGTTACACGACCACTCTGTGGAGAACCATCAGTGTAAGTTACATGACCACTCTGTGGAGAACCATCTGTGTAAGTTACATGGCCACTGTGTGGAGAACCTCAGTGTAAGTTACATGGCCACTCTGTGGAGAACCATCTATGTAAGTTACATGGCCACTCTGTGGAGAACCATCTATGTAAGTTACATGATCACTCTGTGGAGAACCATCTGTGTAAGTTACATGGCCACTGTGTGGAGAACCATCTGTGTAAGTTACATGACCACTGTGTGGAGAACCATCTGTGTAAGTTACATGGCCACTGTGTGGAGAACCATCAGTGTAAGTTACATGGCCACTGTGTGGAGAACCATCAGTGTAAGTTACATGACCACTGTGTGGAGAACCATCAGTGTAATTTATATGACCACTGTGTGGAGAACCATCTGTGTAAGTTACATGACCACTGTGTGGAGAACCATCAGTGTAAGTTACATGGCCACTGTGTTGAGAACCATCAGTGTAAGTTACATGACCACTATGTGGATAACCATCAGTGTTAGTTACATGGCCACTCTGTGGAGAACCATCTGTGTAAGTAACATGGCCACTGGGTGGAGAACCATCTGTGTAAGTTACATGGCCACTGTGTGGAGAACCATCAGTGTAAGTTACTTGGCCACTCTGTGGAGAACCATCTGTGTAAGTTACATGGCCACTGTGTGGAGAACCATCAGTGTAAGTTACATGGCCACTCTGTGGAGAACCATCAGTGTAAGTTACATGGCCACTGTGTGGAGAACCATCTGTGTAAGTTACATGGCCACTGTGTGGAGAACCATCTGTGTAAGTTACATGGCCACTGTGTGGAGAACCATCTGTGTAAGTTACATGGCCACTGTGTGGAGAACCATCTATGTAAGTTACATGGCCACTGTGTGGAGAACCATCTGTGTAAGTTACATAACCACTGTGTGGAGAACCATCTGTGTAAGTTACATGATCACTGTGTGGAGAACCATCTGTGTAAGTTACATGACCACTCTGTGGAGAACCATCTGTGTAAGTTACATGGCCACTCTATGGTGAACCATCTATGTAAGTTACATGGCCACTCTGTTGAGAACCATCTATGTAAGTTACATGGCCACTGTGTGGAGAACCATCTGTGTAAGTTACATGATCACTGTGTGGAGAACCATCTGTGTAAGTTACATGACCACTCTGTGGAGAACCATCTGTGTAAGTTACATGGCCACTCTATCGAGAACCATCAGTGTAAGTTACATGATCACTGTGTGCAGAACCATCTGTGTAAGTTACATGTTCACTTTGTGGAGAACCATTAGTGTAAGTTACATGGCAAATCTGTGTAGAACCATCAGTGTATGTTACATGATCACTTTGTTTAGAACCATCTGTGTAAGTTACATGACCACTCTGTGAAGAACCATCTGTGTAAGTTACATGGCCACTGTGTGGAGAACCATCAGTGTAAGTTACATGGCCACTCTGTAGAGAACCATCTGTGTAAGTTACACGACCACTCTGTGGAGAACCATCAGTGTAAGTTACATGGCCACTGTGTGGAGAACCTCAGTGTAAGTTACATGGCCACTCTGTGGAGAACCATCTATGTAAGTTACATGGCCACTCTGTGGAGAACCATCTATGTAAGTTACATGATCACTCTGTGGAGAACCATCTGTGTAAGTTACATGTTCACTTTGTGGAGAACCATTAGTGTAAGTTACATGGCAAATCAGTGGAGAACCATCTGTGTAAGTTACATGGCCACTGTGTGGAGAACCATCAGTGTAAGTTACATGACCACTCTGTCGAGAACCATCTGTGTAAGTTACATGGCCACTCTGTGGTGAACCATCTATGTAAGTTACATGGCCACTCTGTGGAGAACCATCTATGTAAGTTACATGTCCACTGTGTGGAGAACCATCTGTGTAAGTTACATGATCACTGTGTGGAGAACCATCTGTGTAAGTTACATGACCACTCTGTGGAGAACCATCTGTGTAAGTTGCATGGCCACTCTGTCGAGAACCATCAGTGTAAGTTACATGATCACTGTGTGGAGAACCATCTGTGTAAGTTACATGTTCACTTTGTGGAGAACCATTAGTGTAAGTTACATGGCAAATCTGTGGAGAACCATCAGTGTAAGTTACATGATCACTGTGTGGAGAACCATCTGTGTAAGTTACATGACCACTCTGTGGAGAACCATCTGTGTAAGTTACAAGACCACTGTGTGGAGAACCATCAATGTAAGTTACATGGCCACTCTGTGGAGATCCATCTGTGTAAGTTACGCGACCACTCTGTGGAGAACCATCAGTGTAAGTTACATGTCCACTGTGTGGAGAACCATCAGTGTAAGCTACATGGCCACTCTGTGGAGAACCATCTATGTAAGTTACATGGCCACTCTGTGGAGAACCATCTATGTAAGTTACATGATCACTCTGTGGAGAACCATCAGTGTAAGTTATATGATCTCTCTGTGGAGAACCATCAGTGTAAGTTACATGGCCACTCTGTGGAGAACCATCTATGTAAGTTACATGATCACTGTGTGGAGAACCATCAGTGTAAGTTACATGGCCACTGTGTGGAGAACCATCTGTGTAAGTTACATGACCACTGTGTGGAGAACCATCAGTGTAAGTTACATGGCCACTGTGTGGAGAACAATCAGTGTAAGTTACATGGCCACTGTGTGGAGAACCAACTGTGTAAGTTATATGGGCACTGTGTGGAGAACCATCAGTGTAAGTTACATGACCACTCTGTGGAGAACTATCTGTGCAAGTTACATGGCCACTGTGTGGAGAACCATCAGTGTAAGTTACATGGCCACTCTGTGGATAACCATCTATGTAAGTTACATGGCCACTCTGTGGAGAACCATATATGTAAGTTACATGATCACTCTGTGGAGAACCATCAGTGTAAGTTATATGATCTCTCTGTGGAGAACCATCAGTGTAAGTTACATGGCCACTCTGTGAAGAACCATCTATGTAAGTTACATGATCACTCTGTGGAGAACCATCAGTGTAAGTTACATGGCCACTGTGTGGAGAACCAACAGTGTAAGTTACATGGCCACCGTGTGGAGAACCATCTGTGTAAGTTACATGGCCACTGTGTGGAGAACCAACAGTGTAAGTTACATGGCCACTGTGTGGAGAACCATCAGTGTAAGTTACATGGCCACTGTGTGGAGAACAATCAGTGTAAGTTACATGGCCACTGTGTGGAGAACCAACTGTGTAAGTTATATGGGCACTGTGTGGAGAACCATGTATCGGCGGTGGCAGTGGCAGGACGTTTTCTCAGACATCCGCGTTCGTTAACAGGAAGGCTGTGCTGTGTGCTGTCTCTGTGCCTCTATGTGTATTTGTTCCATTGTGTGTCTTTCTTGTCTGTATGTGGATTTCTGTGTATTTGTCACTTCATGTCTGTATGTATAAGTGTTTATGTGTCTGTTCTTGTGTGTGTCTTAGTGTGTTTGTGCGTTTGTTTATGCGTGTCTGTTTGTGTGTATATGTGTCATTGTGTTTATGTGTCTGTATATATGTGTCTTTGTGTGTGTTTGTGGTGTGTGTGTGTGTGTGTGTGTGTGTGTGTGTGTGTGTGTCTGCACGTGTGATGTCTCTGTACTTGTGTGTATGTATGGATTTTTGTTCTTGTCTGTACTTGTAATGTCTAAGTACTTGTGTGTGTGTTTATGTGTGTGTGTGTGTGTGTGTGTATCTTTGTGTTTATGTGTCTGTACGTATGTGTCTTTGTGTGTCTGCCTTTGTGTTTGTGTGAATTTTACACATTTCGATAAAGAGACTTGTATCTCTACCAATGCAACAGCTACTATTCCTGGTGCTACAACTAATATTGCTACTATTAATAAACCTACTACTGCTTCCTCTTATTCTACACTTACTACTACAACTACTGTCTTCTCCTCACTTTACCCATCACGGTTTCACTACACGTACTTTCCTCAACAATTTAACTGGTCACTCGACCATTGACCATTACTTGACCATCACTTGACCACTTCATATACCTCTTTAATCATCACCGTTTGACTACACGTATTTTCACCGACAATTTCCTCACTCGACGACTACGACCTCTACAGATCACTAAAAACAGTCACCCACCCCTTCTCAAGGAATTTCACTAAGCCATACCTATTTCAATCAATAATGTCAATCACATTTACTTTTTTAGGTTTTCATTTGTAACCCGTATGATGATAGTGTCTACACCACTACGATCCTCTACAGATCACTAATAACCGCTACCCACCCATTCTCAACGAATTTCACTAACCCATATCCATTACAAACAATAATACCGGCCATTTTTATTTTTTAAGGTTTTCATTTAAAATATACACCCCACCCTCGGGAAAAAAAAAATCCCAACATATTTTCCACCCACCAACATTTCCTAACTTCCAATTCACACCACACACACACACACACACACACACACACACACACACACACAAAAACCATTCCCGGTTCGAACCACCGGCCGATCGCCTCACGGGATCATTTGTCCGTTTCCTAGAAAAATGGGGTCTAATTCTCCTACTATACTACTATCGAATTCTTGTCTGTATAAGGTCTTTTATCATCGAATTCTTGTCTGTATAAGGTCTTTTATAATCGAATTCGTGTCTGTATAATGACTTTTATCATAGAATTCCTGTCTGTACGTTAATCCCATCAAGCTTCTATCTACAAGGAAAGGCACAGAAGTAAATATACGCCTGGTTTGGCGACGTGGCGTGGTCGGGACATAACACGGAGCTGATCCACGACTCTGGTGATCGTGTGAGATTGCGAAATATGACCGCAGACGCTTATCAGAATGACACATGATGATGATGAGCTTCTAACTGGTAATAATATTATGTCTCATTGAATGTTGTTACACATAATACACATCAAACAGTATTTTGTGTGTTCATTCCTGTTATGGTATTAGAGGTTTTACTGTAATTTTTCTAAATCAGCGCGCATCCTGGTGAATAATTAACTAGTCACTTTGATTGCTAATACTTTGTACCGGACCGATAATTATCAAGGGTAGTGCTTAAACTGCCGGTCTCCTTGGCTTATGAATTGAATGACTTTCTCCGTAATCCCGTTTATCCATGTAGGGTAACGCAGCGCGCGAGAATGTGTATCGGTTTTCGCCGCGTTGGTGACTTACGGAATAAGTGAGCCGGCCACTCAGAAAGCAATGGCAAAGTACTTAGCGTAATCTTCCCAAGAAATCAACAGCAGCGGTAAAATGCTGGTGTTGACAGCGATGTCCTGTAAAGGATGTGCGAAAAAAAAAGTGTTTGAACTAGGTGTCACCTACTATCAGCACGTGGCTTATACGAGCACTAAACGAATATGCAGAATCACTAAGAAAGCAAAATAATAAGAGAAGCTAACATAAACAGAGAAACAAATGAGGACCGGACTAAAATGTGTAAACGATATTTTCTAACAGAAAACAGTGTACAAACATTCTGTCATAAATCCAGCAGTCTTATCGTCCATATGTAAATCAGGTCTGGGTAAATTGAGGCGCCTCTAGTGTGCAGGTGTTTAATGTACACCCAGGTAATGTTCAATAGTTTCTGTATCGTTAATTTGTTGAGTTTCAGAGAGCATATCTGTTTCGCGAGATTGGGATATACAACTAACCAGAAAATTATTAAATGCTACATAAAAACCAGGCTGGGATCGTGTAACCTTGCTTTTTTATTGGGTACCGGTTTTGTCTGTTCGTCTGTTTCAACGGCTCCAATTGACGAGCATTTCCACCGCCACTGATTCCGCCCCAGCAGCCTGTGTGAAAGTATCCGTTGTAATTGCAGAACTGAAAGATTGATCAGCTCCAGACGGTTCATTACTTATACATATGCTGCCCTTTCAGTTCTCGCGCCTGACGCGGGTACCATAGCTCTAACACTAAGGTTACTTTCAATGTGCGGATAATGGAAATAGTATCCTCCCACCGGAGGCCCCCTTATGGCTTGCTAGATAGCTCCTATCTGCTAGTAACCATTCATATATCTCAGCCAACATTGTACAGCCATACTGTGGTCATTTACTTCATGTTAATGTTTATCGGTTTGTAATGTTTATTAGGTCTTAATATGCATTAGTATTAAGGTTAATATTTGAAGGACTAACAAAATAAAAGGATTAAAATATACGTCTCGTCACATCTTTAGCTCACTCAGGTTGTGTGTGTTTAAATCCTGGAATATTAGAATCCAGCTGAGGCTGGTAAATCCACGATATTAAATAACACCAACTTATTTAGCAAAGATTGTCAAGGTCAATAAATATCAGCTGTCTAGAGATTACGATGATGCTACCAAGGTAGAAAGAAATACCTTTGTCATTACAGCTGTTATAGGTTGAGCCTTGGTAGAAAAAATCTATTCAGGATAACCATCAGAAATTTTTAAAAAATTCCATTGACAAACAATTGAGTAATGAAAAACTTCTGATCAAACAGATCCCATGCTTTCTAATGCCCACGACGCCCATATATCATGGAATGTAATTCTCACATTATATAGATCTACACTGATGGGTCAGCGGTGAGACACACACGTAGTACTTGGGGTTTCATTGCGAAAGCGTCTTCGTTGGGCGATGCTTGAAAAAAGGAGAGTGGCATATGAGACTGCGACCTCCAGCAAGAGAATGGAGGTGGAAGTAGTAACAGCAGCATTCCGCTGGTTAGAGGAGACCACTGCAACACACACTGTATTCATTACGAACTCAAGGAGTATGCTAAGTAAGGTGGAGAAAGGAATGTTTCGTGTGTGTTACGAGGTTATGACAGATAGAAATGGCTGTGGTTGTGTCTAGAGGATGTCAGTGTGAATATTGTGTCAGACGACTGCTCAACAACGATGAATCAATATAGAACACCAGACTGCGCACATAATATTTTAATTTGAAACAAACTCGATGCTATAACACTCTTCAGGAACATTCAACAGTGAAATATATCTACATTGCATATGCCCAAGCCCAACCCACTCAGATTAGAATATACCATAGTAAGCTCCTGCGACCACACTACTGTCGTCTACTGGCCTCGTACAATAAACTGTTTCGAACTCATCTCCGTCCATGAATCAGACCACCTCCTCTGAGTCTCCTCTCTCTGGTCCAGAACTCAGAACTCCACTGTTTGACTAACACTCCCTCGATTAGCCTCAGACTGAATGCTCTCGCTAAGTCTCCCTCACTTAGCCTCAGAAACTAACGTCTCTCCTTCACTTAGCCTCAGAAACTAACGTCACTCTCTGAAAACCACCAGGTGAAGTTGTCCCTAACTTCGCCGCAACTCAGCTCCCCATAATTTGCCCAGGATTGCCTCTTTATTCCATCTTCCCGGACCTCTCAAGAAATGCCATTTAACCCCTGATCCCACTTATCAGTTCCCATGAAAATTACATTTAAAATGTTCCTTTGTTTCTTCGTCGACTAACACGAATCACCTTCCCACCGATGATTTTAATCTAGACAAGTACGTGATATCATAACCAGTTGTTTAGGGGCTTCCCCCATTAGCTGACGATTTATATTGATGTGTACGTACCTTCTTCTTCTTCTTCGTTCATCCGGAGTTTTTTTTCCGGACGTGATTGCGTTGTGCCTGTTTACAGCAGAGCTGCGTTCTTGCGCCGTTAGGCCGACACATCCGACTTCTGCAGGCATTTGTTGACCGGGTTAACCTTCCCGGGGGGTTTCTTAGGACGTTAGACTCTCACTGTTGTGGTGTTATCTCCCATCCCAGCTGGCCCATATAGAACAGCCAAAGGCATCCTGGTAGGCCCTCAGGGGAAGGCAGGGGCAGACCATGGGCATTCCCCGCCATCCAAGGAGGCTTCCATACTTGCAGAGCCATCACACAGCGCTCTGGTACTGGGCTCACCCAAGGAATCGTCACGTCCTGCACATGGCTGCTTAGCCTCACTTCCGTATATTGGGCCTTCCGTTCACCATAGGCTGTTCTTCCAGAAGCCAGAAGAATGCAGTTTGCAGATGACATCCACACAGTGAGCTTTCGATTCGGACTTTCCACGTAATGGATTTGCTATCCAAGCAATATTCCATTTTGTGCCACTAGGACGCTTTTTCCACCTTTTATGAAGCCCACACAGTGAGCTTTCGATTCGGACTTTCCACGTAATGGATTTGCTATCCAAGCAATATTCCATTTCATGCCTCTGGGAGGCTTGTGTAACCGACATGCCTGTGGTATGAAGTATGGCAGTCTAAATACTTCTTCATGTACATTTAAATGTCAACCTGAATACAGTTAAAGTAAACTGCAGTCGACTTGAGCTTGTTGATATCTCCATAAAGCTTGTCCTCGAATGAAGCAGGTGTGGGCCAAAATATCTTTCTCTGTTCTGCATATATTGGGCACTCTTGCAGCAAATGTTTAGCTGTCATTTTACCAGTTCCACAATTACATTCATCTGTATCTCTTATCTTTAGTTTGTTGAACAAGTGGTATTTCAGCCTGTTATGTCCTGTGCGAAGTCTGAAGATTGCTACTTGTTCTTTTCGGTCGAGTTTGTAATATGCATCATCCTTCTGGTGGCCTGGATGCTCTGATTCCCATTTGGTTCTATAAGTGCTTTTTATCAACCTCTTTGCCTCATTATAGGTTATGTCTATGTCAGGCTGTGGTAGTCGTCCGCCCTCTTTTGCCAGTCTGTCAGCCTCTTCATTTCCAGGTATACTGCAATGTGATGGTATCCACTGTATTACAACTTTTTTGGATTTCTGGCATAGACCATGGAGTGCTGCTCTTAGGTCAGCTAGTTCTGTGCTGTTTTTGCTCTTCAGTATTGAGACAGCTGACTTTGCATCTGTAAAGATAGCTATTTGCGTCTCTTTATTTTCCTCCATCAAGAGCATTTCTGCTGCAGTTTTCAGAGCCTCTACCTCCGCTTTGAAGTTACTTTAAAACTTTCCAGTTGCCACTGAATGTGTTTTTTTTCACTCCATTTTTTAAATTTAGGAGAATTCCTCCTCCTCCATTCTCTACTGAATTTTTTGCTGATCCATCTGTATATGCATGGGTCCAATTCCTGCTTGGGTAATGTTCTTTTATGTAGTTTAGGGTTATTTCTCTTCTTTCGGTTTCATGCTGAGTGTTCTTTTTCTCAATACCAGGAATGTTTTCTATCATCTCAGGCAGTTGCTGCTGTCTCCAAGCTGGGAACTTGTCTGCATTGTAAATGGGTTTGACTGTTGATATGTTAAGTATGGGATCTGCCCTAATCTTTCGTTTCGCAGTTTCTACAAAGTTGCTACGCTTCAGTCTTCCCTTTCCAAAACCACTAAACCTTTTATACATAGGGTGGTCTGTCAATCTTCTAAATTTTTCAGCTTGTTGCTGGGCTCTGCTATCTCTTCTATCCTGCATTGGTTGTAAACAAGTGATCTTTTCTAATTCATTAATAGGCGTTGTCTTCAGGCTTCCAGTTATGATTCGCATTCCTTGATTTTGGACTCTACTTATTTTGTTAAAGTTTGACTTAGCTGCCGTTGCCCAAGCTGCAATGCCATATTCCAGTACTGGCCTCACCCGTCCAGTATATAACTTCTTGAGAACTTTCTCATCTGCTCCCCACGTTGTACGAGCAAGCTTTTTCATGATTGCCATTCTTTGCCTTGCTCTTGTTCGATTTTTCTCAACCTGTGTCTTCCATGTCAGGCGACGATCAAAGGTGACTCCTAGATAGTTTGGATTTTCTTCATGGCGCAATATTTTTCTATTCAATACCAGCTTAGGTTGCTGAGTTTTAGTTGAGAGGGAGAACACTGTGCATGTTGTTTTCTCCTCACTTATCTTCACTAGCCATGATTTTGACCAGTCCTCTAGCGCTAATAGGGCTTGCTGTATTCTGCTGTTAGCTGTACTAATATATTCTTCAGATGTCCATATGGCTAGGTCATCTGCAAAGGATGATGTGTGTACTCTGGCTGGAAAATTTTCCGTGATGTCGTTTATATATGCTAGGAATAATGTTGGTGAAAGAACTCCTCCTTGGGGGACACCTTGCTCCAACAGCATCATTTTGCTGGTTTGTCCTTGTACTTTTGTCCTGGCAGTTCTGTTCTCAAGGTAGTGGCTGATCCATTTGTACATTTTCCCACAAACATGCATTTTTTGCAGTTTTACTTTCGGTCCTTCCTTCCATACTTTATCAAATGCTTTTTATAAATCTATCCAGACTGCTAGTGTGTGCTTTTTCTCTTGGAAGGCATCCTCTATTTCTTGAGCTATATAGGTTATTTGATCTTCAGTGGATCTGTACTTTCTGAATCCTGCCTGGTGAGGTGTTAAGAGTTGGTTTTCTTCCAGATGCCATGTTAGCCTGCCATTAATAATGCGTTCCATTAATTTTCCTACACAGCTAAGAAGACTGATAGGTCGATAGCCATTTGGTTCTTCCCGGTCTTTTCCTTTCTTTGGGACTGGTATTAGTATAGCTTCCTTCCATGCCTGTGGGACTATTCCCCTCTTCCAGCTGTAATTTAGGACTGCTAGTAGTTTCTTTTTGCCTTAGTGCCTAGTCCTATTAGCATTTCATTTGTGATTCCATCCTTTCCTGGTGATGTCTTCTTTTTTAGGGTATTCATTGCCTGTTCCATTTCTTCCATTGTTAGATTTGCCATCATATATTCTGCTGCTGTCTCTGTATATCTATGATGTATCTGTTTGTCTTTGATTGCTTTCTTCTGTTCGACTGTAATATCAATGTGGTTTGCACTGGCATAGTGTTTCATTAGTGCATTTGCAGCCTTTTTTCCTGTAAGCAAGACATTTCCTTGTTTAATTGTTATTTGTTTGTTTCTAGGTCCTTCATTGTTCATGGCTTTCACTAGTTTCCATAGTTTGTTTCCATCCCTGTCAAAATTCAGGTTTTCTGTTTGTTTCCTCCAACAATCTCTTGTTGTTTGATTTACTGTTCTTTTATATTTTGCTGAGATGGCTTTGAGAGAGATGTTCGCTTTAGTTGTTTGTTCTCTCTCTGCGGTCTTCCTAGCATCTTCAACTTTGTCCTCCAAAATTTGTAGTTCTTCAGTCCAGTATGGTTTGTAATTTTTCCTCGCTCCTCTTGGAATAGACTCAGTGGCCGCCTGTATTATTGCTCTGTTTAGACTTTCCACCATTTGCTTCATGTTGCCATATCGTGTATTTATGTTTTCACAATATTTGTCTGTTAGTATGGCAAATCTGTCCCAATCTGCTCGTTTGTAATTCCAACGGGGCAAAGGCTTTTGCTCCTGTGGAACATACTCCATATTTATTACAAGCTTGATTGGTCTGTGGTCACTACCTGCTAATTGGTCAAGCACATGGCGATCGATTTTGTGGAGGATGTCTCCTGTGCAGAAAGCTAAGTCTGGAGTAGAAGTGGTAATCCATCTTCTGGAGTAGAAGCTCGGTGTGTCATCCGCTTTGTTGAGTAGATGGAGATTTGAGTCTATTTCCCAGTCCTCCACTTCATCTCCTCTTTTGTCAGTATCTGGATATCCCCATCTTTCTGAACGGCTATTAAAGTCTCCGACAACAATGCAATGTGTGTCAGTTATTTCCATGTTTGAGAGTGTAAGATCCTTATCTGCCGGGCTATACAGATTGTAAATTCTTATTTTCATGTCCTTTATCATTATATCAACACCTATAATTTCCGTTTGGTTGTCAGAGATCACAGATAATTCGCTGCAAGGTATTGTATTTTGTGTAAGTATTACAACTCCTCCTTTGTGTCCTTAGCGGTCGAAACGTGTGGCCTGATATCCCTCGACTGAAAATGTGCGATTGGCGTTGAGGTGTGTCTCTTGAATGCATGCCATATATATTCTATCATTATGAAGACGCTGTGTTAGGGAGGCTTTCTTGTTATAAACTCCTTCTGCATTCCATTGTAGTATGTTGAGTGTCCGGGGTGTTTGGTCAATAGCTCTTAACCTACTCCTCTGAGCCTTGACTCCACAGCACAGGAGAAGGTGACCACCAGTAGTCATGGGTGGACCCCCTCGAGGCAGGGGGCCCGGCACTATCACCGCCTGATGGGACTTCACGGGATTAGCACCATAACGATTAATTTTCATCTGTGGCATCATGAAATGATAAAGTTACGTTGCAGTTCTTTGTCAAGCCTGTGGCTCAGTACATCCGATTTCGACAAGCATTTGTTCGGGATGCTTTCCCTAGCCTTTGACTGTCCCCAGTCTACCTACAAGGCAGCAGGTTTGTACGTCTCTTCGTCTGGTCCCTCTCCCTTGACCTGTCCGACATGGGTGACCCTACCAGTAGCTGTGCTACCGTCGGCATAGCTCTTGGGGTCATTGGAACGCTCAAGCCCCTCTACCTCGTCAAGGTGGACGCACGGCAGAGGGGGTACGTACCTTTACCATCACCTTGTCTGGAATTACACACGTTTGTTGAAGATTGTGATTAACCCTCCTGGCCTCACATCTGCATATTCTTCTGTGACCCAGTTAACCTTGATAGTATTATAAAATTCTTAGTAGTACATTCACCCAACTTAGGCGTAAAATACACGCTCGTTGCAGTGTGGTATGGCTTTCCTCGCTTCAGAGGTCATAGATTGTGAGAACTGTATATAAGATTTGCCCTGGCCATGTGGGAGTGCGAGGGGAATTAACAGATTGATAGGCAGGCAGGGAATACCCCACTTGGTGGTAGATTACCTGTGGACAAGGGAGAGTTGGTCGAGCACATATGGAACTAGGTGGAGAAGGCGGGGGAACAGACTGGGAATGTGGAAATAATGATATTACGGGGGTTCGGCAGGGGTGCTGGAAGAATCTCAAAACTAAAAGAAAAAACAAAGAAAACTTTCAATCAGATAGCAGTAGGAACGATTAGTAGTATGGCTCTTCGCTGGCTGTTGAACGAGGGGATGGAGCGCGTATGGGAATGTCTTGATTGCAGTGATGTCGGTTCTGAGCTCAACTCATCTCAACCCAACTTTCAGATGACAATTATATATATCCAATATGCAATAAAACAGTGGTTCGCAACCGGTGGCTAATCACCCCCCCCCCCCACACACACACACACCCAAGGGGGGAATTTTAGGATGTCCAGGGGGGTGGGGGAATTAAGAATATTTCAAGAGCGCGTTAATGCTAGAACCGATTACTTAATATTGTTTTTACTTTCATATTTTACTTCTCGCCCTTCTGAAATTTGTTTTATAACATAAGTAGACCCGCAAATCATGTTTTATGTAGAAGTCTAGACTTGTTCTAGTATGTTATTAAATTTAGCTTCAATTTTTACGTATACTGTGTAGGAGAGAGAGAGAGAGAGAGAGAGAGAGAGAGAGAGAGAGAGAGAGAGAGAGAGAGAGAGAGAGAGAGAGAGAGAGAGAGAGAGAGAGAGAGAGAGAGAGAGAGAGAGAGAGAGAGAGAGAGAGAGAGAGAGAGAGAGAGAGAGAGAGAGAGAATTTATAGGGAGGAAATACGAAGGGGATATGACGTTCTGAACATATGTTGGAGGGGTGCACGGGCCAAAAAAGTTGAGAACGACTGCAATAGAATATTCTCTATCTTGTGAAATGATCCTAGTGGGGAAGCAGGTTACGACAGCTTGTATATACTGTCATCACGATACCCACATACTTCACTACTTTGCTTTACTTCAGAATAGTCCCATGTACTCTGATGTTGTATTCTGGTTTTCATGTTTCCTTTCTACTAGCCACTACTTCTGGTGTATAGCTATTTTGTCTATTCTTTCCTTTGTTTTAACTTTCCGTTCACAATTTTATATTTGCAATGTATATATATATATATATATATATATATATATTTTTTTTTTTTTTTTTTAGCATATCCTTTACAGGACTTAGCTGTCAACACCAGCATCTTTCAGCTGTATGTTGATCTCTTGGCAAGATTACGCTCAGTAGTTTGCCATTGCTTTCTGAGCGGCCGGCTCACATACCCCGTAAGTTACCGATGCGATTCGAACCACTGCTGATTTGAACAGTCATCACGTTACCGACGAGAGTATACGAGATTACGGAGAAAAGTCATAACCTCCAAGCCACGAAGCCGGCCTATATATATATATATATATATATATATATATATATATATATATATATATATATATATATATATATATATATATATATATATCGGATCTGATTGCGTTGTACCTGTTTACAGCGAGCTGCGATACTGCTCCTTTAGTCCGACACATCCGACTTCTGCGGGCGTTTGTTTACCGGGTTAACCGAGTACTGATTTTGCATCTGTCAATGGCACCACAGGTTGTGTACCATGGCTGGTATTTAGAAATGTCTCTGTTGCTATCCTGATTGCCTCAATTTCAGCATCGAAGTTATGGCAGTACTTTCCTGTTGGTACTCTGGCCGTGTCTCTAGTATTATTTGGGTATTCTATGTACACTCCTGCTCCTCCATTTCGAATAGCATTTTGTGCTGACCCATCTGTGTAGACTAGGATCCAGAGGTCCTGTGGGTATTCTTCATGAAGGAAGCTGATATTTGGTCACTTGAAACGTCACGAAAGTTTCGAGAGAACAATAATGGAGGGGTATATGCCTGGGAAAAGGAAGGCCAAAGAGAAGATGGGTGCAGGATGTGGCGGATGATATATATATATATACTCTAGCTGACCTGGTCTATCTATCTATCTATCTATCTATCTATCTATCTATCTATCTATCTATCTATCTATCTATCTATCTATCTATCTGTCTGTCTGTCTGTCTGTCTGTCTGTCTGTCTGTCTGTCTGTCTTTCTGTCTGCTTGTCTGTCTGTCTGACTGACCCTGGCCGGCTTCGCCCAGCTACTGGTGGGGAGCATCTCATTTAATTCATATAAGTAGTCATATAAGCTCCCGTTCCCGTTCCCGTCTGTCTGTCTGTCTGTCTGTCTGTCTGTCTGTCTGTCTGTCTGTCTGACCCGGCCTGGCTCCGCCAAGCCCCTGGTGGGGAGCATCTCATTTAATTCATATAAGTAGTCATATAAGTTCCCGTTCCCGACTATCTATCTATCTATCTATCTATCTATCTATCTATCTATCTATCTATCTATCTATCTATCTATCTATCTATCTATCTATCTATCTATCTATCTATCTATCGATCTATCGATCTATCGATCTATCTATCTATCTATCTATCTATCTATCTATCTGTCTGTCTGTCTGTCTGTCTGTCTATGTTCGGCCCGCTCCCGTTAAAAATATAGATAGAATAGAAGAATAGATAGATTGATAGTAGAAAATATGATTGGAAGAGATCTATCTAAAGTAAACTTACCAAGATATCACGAACAGTCACTAAATGGTGGGCGGTGGGTTGACTGCAGAGTACTGCAAACGATATGCAACTAACTTTCTCTCACAAAAAATTACTTTTTTTTTTTAACGAACGAAAATCTTTATTTTCAAAGGGCTAAGAATTGGGCACGAAGGCCCGTCCTACATTCTGCCCTTCTTCTCAATTTCCTCTCATACATTCTTTCATTCATCATCTCCTATGAAGCAATTCTTTGACAACAAAAGAACAATAAGCATTAAAATGCATGAAAAGTAACTCGTTGAGGAAATGTTTAACATGGGCATCATAAATACCCAACGTGGGTGTAACGCGCAATACATATGAGAATGTTAAAAAAAAATTAATGTGCTGTTGAAGAAAAATAAAAAGGTGAGTTAAAAAATTATTTGGGTATTCTATGTACACTCCTGCTCCTCCATTTCGAATAGCATTTTGTGCTGACCCATCTGTGTAGACTAGGATCCAGAGGTCCTGTGGGTATTCTTCATGAAGGAAGCTGATATTTGGTCACTTGAAACGTCACGAAAGTTTCGAGAGAACAATAATGGAGGGGTATATGCCTGGGAAGAGGAAGGCCAAAGAGAAGATGGGTGCAGGATGTGGCGGATGATATATATATATATATATATACTCTAGCTGACCCGGTCTATCTATCTATCTATCTATCTATCTATCTATCTATCTATCTATCTATCTATCTATCTATCTATCTATCTATCTATCTGTCTGTCTGTCTGTCTGTCTGTCTGTCTGTCTGTCTGTCTGTCTGTCTGTCTGTCTGTCTGTCTTTCTGTCTGCTTGTCTGTCTGTCTGACTGACCCTGGCCGGCTTCGCCCAGCTACTGGTGGGGAGCATCTCATTTAATTCATATAAGTAGTCATATAAGCTCCCGTTCCCGTTCCCGTCTGTCTGTCTGTCTGTCTGTCTGTCTGTCTGTCTGTCTGTCTGTCTGTTTGTCTGTCTGACCCGGCCTGGCTCCGCCAAGCCCCTGGTGGGGAGCATCTCATTTAATTCATATAAGTAGTCATATAAGTTCCCGTTCCCGACTATCTATCTATCTATCTATCTATCTATCTATCTATCTATCTATCTATCTATCTATCTATCTATCTATCTATCGATCTATCGATCTATCGATCTATTGATCTATCGATCTATCTATCTATCTATCTATCTATCTATCTATCTATCTATCTATCTATCTATCTATCTATCTATCTGTCTGTCTGTCTGTCTGTCTGTCTGTCTGTCTGTCTGTCTGTCTGTCTGTCTGTCTGTCTATGTTCGGCCCGCTCCCGTTAAAAATATAGATAGAATAGAAGAATAGATAGATTGATAGTAGAAAATATGATTGGAAGAGATCTATCTAAAGTAAACTTACCAAGATATCACGAACAGTCACTAAATGGTGGGCGGTGGGTTGACTGCAGAGTACTGCAAACGATAAGCAACTAACTTTCTCTCACAAAAAATTACTTTTTTTTTTTAACGAACAAAAATCTTTATTTTCAAAGGGCTAAGAATTGGGCACGAAGGCCCGTCCTACATTCTGCCCTTCTTCTCAATTTCCTCTCATACATTCTTTCATTCATCATCTCCTATGAAGCAATTCTTTGACAACAAAAGAACAATAAGCATTAAAATGCATGAAAAGTAACTCGTTGAGGAAATGTTTAACATGGGCATCATAAATACCCAACGTGGGTGTAACGCGCAATACATATGAGAATGTTAAAAAAAATTAATGTGCTGTTGAAGAAAAATAAAAAGGTGAGTTAAAAAATTTTCACTATTTAAATAGATGCATTATTTTTCATGAAAACTTTGAAAATGTCTTAAAGATTATATCATTATTTATTATAACTCATATGCCTGTAAATAACTGTAGACAAAGAGTTTATAAATCTTTGAAAACAATGCAACATATAAAATATATTTTTTTTTTTACATTCTCATATGTATGGCGCGTTACACCCACGTTGGGTATTTATGATGCCCATGTTAAACATTTCCTCAACGAGATACTTTTATTTATATATTTATATTATACAACGAGTCCTTATTATTCACAGATTAAAACAAAACAATGCGTGATGGCATGCATATATATATATATATATATATATATATATATATATATATATATATATATATATATATATATATATATATATATATATATATATACTGATGGGGAGCATCTCATTTAATTCATATAAGTAGTCATATAAGTTCCCGTTCCCGACTCTCTGTCTGTCTGTCTGTCTGTCTGTCTGTCTGTCTGTCTGTCTGACGACCCGGCCCGGCTGTCTGTCTGTCTGTCTGTCTGTCTGTCTGTCTGTCTGTCTGTCTGTCTGCCAGCCCGTCCATCCGTCCGTTTCTCCCTCCGTCTATCCCACACTCTCAATCTATCTATCTATCTATCTATCTATCTATCTATCTATCTATCTATCTATCTATCTATCTATCTATCTATCTATCTATCTATCTATCTATCTATCTATCTATCTATCTATCTATCTGTCTAGCCAGGGGAATTACCCTAAGATATAGCAATGCTACTAAAAGTAATGTCCCTTTATATAAATTTTCTTATGTTAAGTCAGATAATTACAAAATTAAATTTTAGTAAGTAAATAGCTGATTGTACAGTACCAAGCTATGACAGTTGGCTGCACGGGAATGAAAAGAAAACATGTAGAAAATTTCATCTCAATCGGATGGATCCTTATCGAACGCATCAAATACATCCCCACCCACCCACATACATACTATTTTATATATATATATATATATATATATATATATATATATATATATATATATATATATATATATATATATATATATATATATATGTGTGTGTGTGTGTGTGTGTGTGTGTGTGTGTGTGTGTGGGTGGGTGGGTGGGTTTACCCTATGTTTAGGGACATGAAGTATGTTTAGTCGTTCGCTATGTCTTGCGTTATATTTGAACAATGGCCCCCAAGTAGCTTGGAGCATTTTGAAATAGGATTTTGTGAATTAGTTTAGCCTTATTAAAAAGTAGGCATTTGTGAAGTGCCAGTAACTGAAGACGTTCATGTAGGTTATAATTGTCAGTAAGCTTTTCACCATTAATTAAACGCAATGCCCTTTTCTGGAGTGAATAAAGGCGTTTTGTTATTTGTTTGGAGCATCCATCCCAGATTGTGGAGTAATAATCTTCTTCTTCTCTTGCGTTCATCAGGAATTTTTTTTTTTCGGATGTGATTGCGTTGTGCCTGTTTACAGCGAGCTGCGATACTGCGCATTAAGGCCGACACATCCGACTTCTGTGGGCGTGTGTTTACCGGGTTAACCTTCCAGGGGATTCGGACTTTCTCATGTAATGGATTTGCTATCAGAGAAATATTCCATTTCGTGCCACTGGGACACTTTTTCCACTTTTGATGACTCCAACAAAATGAGCTTTTGATACGAGCTTTCCACGTAATGAATTTGTTAGCCAAGCAATATTCCAATTCGTGCCACAGGGGCGCCTTTGCCACCGACACATATGTGGCATGAATTGTGGCAGGCTAAGATATTCTACATGCATCTGTGGTATGAAGTGCGGCAGTCTAAATGCTTCTTCATGCACCTTTAAATATCAATCTGACTATAGTTGGAGAAAGCTGCAGTCAACTTGAGCTTGTTGTCATCTCCACAGAGCTTGTCCTCAAATGAAGCAGGTGTTGGCCAAAATATCTTTCTCTGTTCTGCATATATTGGACACTGCTGCATCAAATGTCAACTGTCATTTTACAAGTTCCATAATATCATTCATCAGTATCTCCTATCTTTAGTTTATTGAACAAGTGGTATTTCAGACTGTTATGTCCTGTGCGGAGTCTAACAATTGCTACTTGTTCTCTTCGGTCGAATTTGTAATATGCATCATCCTTCTGGTGGTATGGATGCTCTGATTCCCATTTGGTTCTATAAGTGCTTTTTATCAACCTCTTTGCCTCATTATAGGTTATGTCTATGTCAGGCTGAGGTAGTCGTCCGAACTCTTTTGCCAGTCTGTCAGCCTCTTCATTTCCAGGTATACTGCAATGTGATGGAATCCATTCTATTACAACTATTTTGGATTTCTGACACAGCCCATAGAGTGATGCTCTTAGGTTTGCTAGTTCTGTGATGTCTTTGCTCTTCAGTATTGAGACAGCTAACTTTGCATCTGTGAAGATAGCTATCTGCTTCTCTTCATTTTTGTCCATCAGGGGCATTTCTGTTGCAGTTGCAAGTTGCTTGAAAATTTTCCAGTTATCACTGTGTGTTTTTTTTTCCCTTTTTTTTCACTTCATTTTTTAAATTTAGAAGAATTCCTCCTCCTCCATTTTCTGTTGAATTTTTGGCTGATCCATCTGTATATGCATGGGTCCAATTGCTACTTGGGTAATGGCCTTTAATGTAGTTTAGGTCGATTTATCTTCTTTCTTTTTCATTCTGATGGTTTCATTCCGTTTGGTTGTCAGAGATCTCAGTTATTTCACTGCAAGGTATTGTA
>JACEFZ010016749.1:250000-360000 GCA_014155875.1 Cepaea nemoralis
TCAAGTTTACCGCAGCTTACTTTAACTACATTCAGGTTCACATCTAAAGGTGAATGAAGAAGTACTTAGAAAGCCACACCTCATACCACAGGTAGTGGGGCTGGTCTGGTTCGCTAGATCAGTTCCGCGTCTAGCGTTCGTTGTCTCGGATAGCTGTGTGAGGTGCACCAAAATGGGATCTTCCCAGCCAACGTAAGTTAGCGAGGCAGGCGTTTCGAGAATGTAACCGCATCGTGCAGCCAGGGTCGTGGTTTGAGCGGGCAAAAGAGCAAAATTTGTACGACCGTTCGACAAAGTCTCGATAAGCGCCCACTCTCTCTCGATGAGTAGTGGGCCTGCAGTCAGTAAGCTGGTATAGCTTTTTTTTCGGTCAGTCCTGCCGGCGTAGCTTGAAAGCTCGTCGGTAGGCGTCCAGTGGTTTTGCATGTATCACCTTGTACCGGGAGGGCGCGCTTTAGCGATGCTACTCTTGGCCTGCGTGTGCGTGAATAGTCCGTCTGTCCGATAGATATCTGGTTGATCCTGCCAGTAGTCATATGCTTGTCTCAAAGATTAAGCCATGCATGTCTAAGTTCACACTGTCTCACGGTGAAACCTGCGAATGGCTCATTAAATCAGTCGAGGTTCCTTAGATGACACGATCCTACTTGGATAACTGTGGCAATTCTAGAGCTAATACATGCTTACCAAGCTCCGACCCTCGCGGAAAGAGCGCTTTTATTAGTTCAAAACCAATCGTCGTTGCCCTTCGCGGGGCGCGGCGTTCCCACTGGTGACTCTGGATAACTTTGTGCTGATCGCATGGCCTTACGTGCCGGCGACGCATCTTTCAAATGTCGATGGCTCCCCCGATGTGTCTCCACCTTGACGTGGTGGGGGAGCTTGCGTGTCCCATCGACCCCATTTGCTTGCCGATGGATGAAAAACTACATATCGGACAGCTTATGGGATAGGGACCAGACTAAGAGAGACACAACCTGCTGCTCTGCAGGTAGACTGAGGATAGCAGTCAAAAATTTAAATCAGGTGCACGAAGGCAGAAGTTCTTGGTCCGGACAAAACTCTTAAGGCTCCCTGTCGAGGGCTGTGGCTGAACGCCCCTAAGCCACAAACCCTCGGATCTGAGAGCCGGGCCGATACCCTCCTACCGAAAAATAGAGGCGTGATACTGAGCAAGCTACATGCTCAGGTCTGATACATGTTCGAAGGCTCTCAGCTGGGGGATATGAGAGATTCCCGGATGAGAGGGCCAGGCCGTTTCTCGTTCACTGCTGCACGAAGGTAAGGTGCTGAGCCGGCAGCACATGTAGCCTACCTCGTGAGCGAGTACAAAAAGTCAGAAAAGTGCCCCAGTCGAAGGAAATGGTTACAAAAACTGTATCTAACTCATAGAGAGTGTAGACAAAAGTGAAAGAACGTCTCAATGACGCGAAATGGAACGCACGGCGAGCGAACCTATTGCGTGGTCTGAAGTCAAAAGTAAAAGCTTACCAAGTGGATGTCGCTCGCAGTCTGACCGCTCCTGGTGTGTGCTTGAGCGATCAGTGGCAAGCGAGATTCCCAACACATGGAAGTGAGGAACTAAAGCAGCCATGAGCAGGACGTGGCAACTCCTCGGGTGAGCCCAGTCTCAGAGCAATATGTGCCGGCTCTGCAATTATGGAAGCCTCCTTGGATAGCGAGGGAATGCCCATGGTCTGCCCCTGCCTTCCCTTGAGGGCCGACCGCGATGTCGTTGATCGTTCTATCTTGACCAGCTGAGATGTTGGCGACATCACAACAGTCTAACGTGCCTCGAAACCAGAGGAAGGCTAACCTCATTAAAAAATGCCCGCCGGAAGCCGGAAGTGTCGTCCTACGGGTGGCAAACTAAAAATTGACACTACGCAATTACGTCCGAGTGAAATGTCTCGTCCGAATGTCTCTCGTGCTAGGAACAGCTCTGACTACCTAGTTTCCGAATGCCGCTCTTGTTCGGAACAGCTCTGACTAGGTAGTTTTCCGAATGTCTGTCGTGCCTGGAACAGCTCTGATGGGCGCAATGACAAGCACATGTCCGAAAACTCGCTGAGTGGATACCGTCTGCAACCCTGTCTGGTTTGTGCGGGAATGGCCCGGGGCAAACGAAATGACCAATATATTGAAGTGAGGATTTAAAGCAGCCATGAGCAGGACATGAACCCTCGGTGAGCCCAGAACCAGGGCGCTATGTGTCGGCCCTGCAACTATGGAAGCAGCCTTGGATGGCGGAAAATGCTATGGACTGTCCCTGCCTTCCTTTGAGGGATGACCGTTGTTTTCGACCGTTCAACTTTGGCCAGCTGGGTTGTAGATGGCACCACAAAAGTGAGAGTCTCCCAGGAATGCTACCTGGTCAAAAAAGCACGCCATAGTCGGATGTGTTGGCCTACGGGTTTCGGCCCAAGGGCGCATAACAGACACACCGCAATCACATCTGAAAAAAACACTCCGGATGAACGAAAAGAAGAAGATACCACAGGTATGTCCATTACAAAAGCGTCCCAGAGGCATGAAATGGAATATTCCTTGGATAGCAAATCCATTACGTGGAAAGTCCAAATCGAAAGCTCACTGTGTGGATGTCATCTGCAGACTGCATTCTTCTGGTTTCCGGAAGAACAGCCTATGGTGAACGGAAGGCCCAATATACGTAAGTGAGGCTAAGCAGCCATGTGCAGGACGTGACGATTCCTTGGGTGAGCCCAGTACCAGAGCGCTGTGTGTCAGCTCTGCAAGTATGGAAGCCTCCTTGGATCGGGGAATGCCCATGGTCTGCCCCTGCCTTCCCTTGAGAGCTGACCAGGATGGTTTTGGCTGTTCTATATAGGCCAGCTGGGATGGGGGATAACACCATAACAGTGAGAATAAAACGTCCTAAGAAACCCCCGGGAAGGTTAACCCGGTCAACAAATGCCCGCAGAAGTCAGATGTGTCGGCCTATCCGCAAGAATGCAGCTCTGCTGTAAACAGACACAACGTAATAACGTGCGAAAAAGAAAAAAAACAACTCCGGATGAACGCAGAAGAAGAAGAATATACCGCATATAAACAAACATTGAAATCTGCTGTACAATCTCCAGAACAAAAATGATTTTGTTGGGTGAACATGATGATAAGATTATACGCTAACTCTCATCATTTTCCGTCAGTTGGTTACTGAGATATGGATTTTTATATGGAGGAAACCAAATGTAAATGCACCATAGTAGCCTGACGATGATCCGCAGACTACACAATTAAATCCCACCTCCACGTGGTGTAGACTGGGAAACCATGACCGCGAGGTCATAGGCTAACGGGGATATGGCTCGCCATAGGGGATGGACTCCCTATGGTCAAATTTATGTCCTAAGCCTACGATTGGCCTAGCAAGCCGGCAGGGGATCTTCATATTGCTCGTAGAACAACTAAAAAGTATAAACGGACTGACCCTAATGGGTATAGACTCGGCAATGTTAATGGACTACGAGATAGATCAGCTATTCAAACAATAGGCACAAGGAACGCCTGCGGTTTTAATAGTAAAGAAGAACAACTTATAGAAACAATGAAAGAGAGCAAAATTGGACTGATGGGAATAGCGGACACCAGAATAAAAGGAGAAGGATGCAAGAAGATCCACCACAGTTACACGTTTGTCTACTATGGAGTGGAACAGCAAGAAAGGGCAAGACACGGTGTGGGAATAGTCATTGAACCACGGCTAGCAAGAGGAATACCAGAAATAAAATATATATCAGAAAAAAATCATAACAGTGAGAATAAAAGAACAAACAATTACATCATATGTACAAATATATGCACCATGTAATACAAACAATAATGAGTAAGAATGCGAGGACTTCTGCGACAACATCCATGACGTGCTAAATAAAATAGATAAGCAGGACAACATCATAATTACGGCAGACTTCAATGCAAGACTAGGACATAACAGAGCGGGCATAGAAAACATCTTAGAGCATTTGGAGACCAACATAATGAAAGAAATGATGACGGAAGTAGACTGATAGAGCTATGCAGCCAACACGACCTCTATATAACAAATACATTCTATAAACACAAAGACTCACAAATATACACATGGTATAAATGGAACGATCTAGCTACTAAAAGCCAATTTGATTTTATATTAACAAGAAATAACAGAAATAGAAATATATTAGATGCAAGGGCAGTGCCCAACTTAGGTATAATCACAGACCACAAAGCAGTCGTTGCCACAATAAGAATCATCAGTAGAAGGAAGCAAGGACCAGAAAAATACATGCCATGCGAATCAGTAAACTTAAAAAATCTCAAAGACGAGGCAGTGAGGGAAAATTAGGATAAAGAGCTATCTGAAATCTTTGTAAAGTTACCTATAGAAAGAAATACAGTGGAAGAAGAATGGGGGGTGTTCAAATCAAGCATTTTAAATACTGCAAAGATAACATGTGGAACCACGAAAAATGCAAAACACGGATAAAGAAAATAACAACTTGGTGGAACGCAGAAGTTTAAAAAAGCTGTAAAGACAACACAAAAAAAGAAAAATACAAAAATTGGTCCAAGAGCCAACAGGAATCAATTACATAGAATATAGAAGAGCAAGAAGACATGTGAATAGAATAGTAAAGAGAGAACAACAAAAAGACTGGGAGGAGTATGGAGAAACTCTAAATAAAAACTACAAGGAGGCAACTAGAAACTTCTATAAAAAGATAAGTGCAATGGGAACCAGAGGAGAACCCTTTGACCCAACTAAAATAATTAACAACGAAAATGGAGATCAAATAAGTGAACAAAAAGAAATCATAATAAGATGGAAACAGTACTTCGAAGAACTTCTCAACATCCCATCAGATGTCACAGGAATTCCAGAAACAGATGCCACCGAAAAACTAGAACCAGACATACTGAAAGAAGAAATTATAGAAGCCATCAGATTATCCCCATTGAACAAATCACTAGGACAAGATGAAATACCAAAAGAACTAATCAAAGCAGCAAGAGAAGTAGGAACAGCATGGCTACATAGACTATTCAACCACGTTTGGGTAGAACAACAGACACCACGAGACTGGGGAAACACCATAAGTATCCCAATTTGGAAAAACAAAGGCAGCAAAAGAGACTGCACACAATACAGAGGCATTTCACTGTTGAGTCATACTGGGAAAAAATTATTGAGAAAAGATTACGAACTATTACAGAACCCCAGCTAAGCAAAACACAACTTGGATTTAGGAAAAACAAAGGATGCACAGCTGCCATTTTTGCGCTTAGACAACTTATAGAAAAATCAATCGAATTCAATGAAACACTCTACTTAGCCTTTGTCGACCAAGAAAAGGCATTTGATAGAGCAGATAAAAACAAGCTTATTCAACAACAGTGAATGCATAGGGAGAGCAACTGGAGGACACTCAGAACACTTCACCATAAGATCCGGAGTATGACAAAGTTGAGTCCTGTCCCCTCTCTTGTTTATAACATATTTAGACAACATATGTAAACAAACCAGCCAAATAGAGACCGCAAGAACACCGCATGACGAGAACACAGAAGAAGAACCATCTGCAAATCTAACCATTAGAGAACTCCTGTTTGCAGACGACCAAGCACTAATAGCAAAATCAGAAGCTGAATTACAATACTACATGAATAGTCTAAACGAAATGTATAGGGAACATAACATGAAAATTAGCACAGGTAAAACAGAGGTATTGACTATAACTAAAGAAGAAAAAGCAACAACGATTCAACTGAACGAACATCCCTTGACACAAGTTCAGGAAATAGAGGATGCCTTCCAAGATAAAAAGCACACACTAGCGGTCTGGAAATATAATATCATCAAATGGCAAATCAGAAGACGAGATCGAAGATAGATGCAATAAGGCAAACCAACTCATTGGACAAATGGCACCAATACTAAAGAACAAACATGTATCAATAACTACTAAGAAAGCACTTTACAACGCAATCTTCCTACCAACTCTCTGTTACCAATGCCAAACCTGGACAATGATAGAAAAATAGAAAAGAAAAATCACAACAACAGAAATAAGATTCCTGAGAAGAATACTCAATGTATTAAGAAAAGATAAGATCAGAAATGAAGAAATCAGGACTAAAGTGGGGGTTATAGCAGCACTATATTTTATTAAGCAATGATGTACAGACCAGAGGGAAGCAGAGGAAGAGGCCGACCACGTAAACGATGGACGCAGGGAATAACATAGTCCATGGGAATATCGATACATGAAGCCCATAAGCGGGCACTCTCCCGCTGTTTATACTTCACCTCGACACCGCAAGGTACAAGAGGAACATGATGAGATGAGATGAGATGGTATACTTTTTTGGCCATTTGTTTAACGAGAGCCTGAACATGGGAATTAAAGGTTAGATTTTGATCAATGATAAGACCCAGTGCCTTGAGCTCGGTTACGATTTCTACAGACATAATAACACTGTGACTAATAGAGCAGTGGATTCAACTACCCATGTGCAAAAACGGAGGAGAGTGGAGAAAGACTGCAGGTTGTCGTCGCTTGAGATAATCACGGGAGCAAAGTATTATAATAACGTCCCCGAACCACCACCACACATACTGGCCTAAGACCATCCGATGATTCAAATGAACAATTAATGCTTCTGATGGCAAAGTTGGTCTAAAACTTATTTTTTGTTTTAAATTCTATATTTTTCAGAGATATTTGTCTTTCTCCTTATGGGAGAAAACTTTTTACTAAATAAAAGTATTAGTATCGTTCATTTGAAACCCGTTCCAATGGCTTTACTTCAAAAGCATGAAAGAAACATTAACAGGTGTGGTAGAATCAAACAAAGCATTCATTTTGAATGAATTATGCATCATGTGTTGGTCAGAAGAAATCGCCGTAGGCATTCAGGCAAGCATCCCATTGCCTAGGTAGGCGACGAATGCCGTCCGCAAAAAAGGATTGTGGTTGCTAACTGAACCAAGTGTTTACCGCGTTCATTACATCTGTATCTGTGTGAAATCGTTACCCCTTGACAGCTTTTTTTCTGAACCAAAAAAATCCACATGGTGACAAAGCAGGACTATAGGCTGGATGTTGCAGAATTTCCCATGTCTTCTTTGCTAATGCTTCCTGTACAATCGTAGCGACATGCGGACGAGCATTATCGTGCAACAAAATCACACCGCGAGAAAGCATGCCGGGTCGTTTATTATTGATGGCTTTTTGCAGCTTGTCTAGTGTTTGCAAGTAGTGGGTAAGGTTGATGTTGACACCAGGTTCTTTAAAGTCGGTCAACAATAGCCCTTCATGATCAAAAAATGCGATCAGCATAACCTTATCAGCGGAAACCTGTAGCTTGAATTTTTTTGGCTCTTGGTGATCCAGCAAGCTTCCATTGCATGCTCTCTCTTTTGCTGCTCGGCTCAAAGTGGTGACACCATGATTCATCGCCTGCCACTATGCGGAAGAGAAATACTTCACCCTCCACTCTGTAACGCAGCAAGTGGTTCAAACACCATCCCATGCATTCCTCTTTTTGGTGGTAGGTCAACATCCGTGGTACCCATTGTGAACACACCTTCCGATATTTCAGTTTCTTGCGAACGAGCTTTTGAATTGTCCTAATTGACACATCAAATTCGTTTGCTAGCGAACGTATGCTTCGACAACGGTTCATCTGTATTACTGCATCAATTTTGGCAATTTTTTTTTCTCTGTTGAAACAAATGCATTTGACCCGGCCGTCGAAGATCTGTCATGAACTAACGTCCTTTCTGAAACATTCGTGCCCAGTCTGTCACTGGTGTCTTCAACACACATTTGTTACCGTACGCTGTCTGCATTTTTCGATGAATGTCCACTGGTCGAAATCCTTCAAATGAAAGAAACTGAATCATAGCTCTTTGAGCTTTTTTTGGACGGATTTCGGATCAACCCAGCCATTTTCTCAACGGTCAGAAACAGAGCCTATGCATCATGGGACGATAAGCACTTCTTTTATTCATTGGTCAGTACTTATCACATGACTATGACATGATCATGTTCAATGTACGCAATTGCATGCGGTGCGGCAAGAATGGATTTCAAATGAACGCCCCTTATAATTTGTGTTTGTAGATAATTTCCACAACGTATAACGTTTTTTGCTATTTACAATCAATAGATAATATAATATAGAGATAGTTAATAGGGAACGAAAGTTGTGTTTATATTTTTGTCTCTATCGTTTTGTCGAGTGATAGGGCACAGGGGGTTCACTTCTCCTGCAGGATTCTTGTGGCATGGATAATTAAGCCTGCTGTCTTGTGTCTGTTATAGAGCTTCCAACTTTACCTTCCGTTTTCCCGCGCCACTATAAGCAGAGTAGATTTCTTCTAGGACCGGTTCTCTTACATCCTAGCATCAAGTGAGCCAAATTGTCTTCTCTTCCTTCATTGAGTAGGCTTTCACTAAGTTCAGTCTTATTGTCTTCTATATTCAACGTGGAGTTCCTCTCTATTATCGAAGACCACGCTACAGCATAAACAGAATGTTATGTGCTTGTTGGTATCAACTTTATGAGAGTTCATAAACCATTTGATACAGCGGAGGATTCAACACAATAACAAAACTAAACTGCATATCACAAATTGTCTTTATGTCTTGAATTTGTGAAAACTTTATTTTCTTCATAGTTGCTCAACGCACATACAAGTATTTAACAGTAAAATGTCATGACATGAAATGTGAAATGAGAAAACAGAATACTATACACATTAGCATACTATTATATTTAGATAAACATTGTCAAACACTGTACACATGATTGTGAACACTTTGCCTACTGTACAATTAATCAGAGATGATGGCATAATGCATGCCCGACCTACGAGTTTCTTAGAATTGCCTTGTCTCTAGAGACTACATTCAACGGCAATCATAACAACCTGCTCACTGTACTAGTGATCACAATCTCTGACATCACATGTAAGCCAGCAGCGATCAGGGCACATCATTCACACGTTTCCTCATCATGTGTAGACAAGAAGCGATCAAGTCACAACATTCACACGTTTCCTCATCATGTGTAGACAAGAAGCGATCAGGGCACAACATTCACACGTTTCCTCATCATGTGTAGACAAGAAGCCATCAGGGCACAACATTCACACGTTTCCTAATCATGTGTAGACAAGAAGCGATCAGGGCATAACATTCACACGTTTCCTCATCATGTGTAGACAAGAAGCCATCAGGGCACAACATTCACACGTTTCCTCATCAAGTGTAGACAAGAAGCGATCAGGGCACAACATGCACACGTTTCCTCATCATGTGTAGACAAGAAGCCATCAGGGCACAACATTCACACGTTTCCTAATCAAAGTACGTAATCTGTGATCAGGGCACAACATTCACACATTTCCTCATCATGTGTAGACAAGAAGCGATCAGGTCACAACATTCACACGTTTCCTCATCATGTGTAGACAAGAAGCGATCAGGTCACAACATTCACACGTTTCCTAATCAAAGTACGTAATCTGTGATCAGGGCACAAATTCACACATTTCCTCATCATGTGTAGACAAGAAGCGATCAGGTCACAACATTCACACGTTTCCTAATCAAAGTACGTAATCTGTGATCAGGGCACAACAATCACACTTTTCCTCGACATGTGTAGGCGACAAGAACACATCAGTCACATTTTTCTCATCACATGTACGTGCTCTGTGATCAGGGCACAACATTCACACGTTTCCTCACCACAGAAAAACAACATGGGGCCCCGTGATTAACTACAAGAAATGCTTTAAAATTATTCATGTAATACAGTGATACAGATGCCAACATATTTGGCACATGAAACAACTTTCGTTTTGTGATCATTGCGAATATCACCTTGCGGGCTCAAGTAAACTAATGTTTAAGGGCAAGACACAAAAGTTGAATAAAAGGACAATTTGCTAAAGACTATTAACATTGTGTTACCGTATCTATCCTGACTCACATTTAGGACGCCAATGTTTAGGTTATCTCACCTGACACACATCTAGGACGCCAATGTTTAGGTTATCTCACCTGACATACATCTAGAATGTCATTGTTTTGGTTATCTAACCTGTAATGTTGGTTGAATATGTTAGTTTGGTTATCTATCCTGATACGTATTTATAATGTCCTGGTGATTGGTTGATTGACTGATTTAGGAACCGACATCACAGCATTCGGGACATTCCCATAAGCGCTCCGTCCCCATCCTCAGCAGCCAGAGAAGAGTTCCAACACTAATAGTACCAGCAGCAATCTGATTATATGTCCGTCTCGCCTTTCCTCTGAGCGTCGATCGTCGGCCAGTTCCTCTCGTCACCCCTCGCTGTCTCATTCTTGCCAGACTATGGTGATCCATTTGCTCCTCCGAGGTGTACACGTGCTCCCTTAAGGCCGCAACCACGTCTGCCTTATCATGCATCAATACTCCACCATGTTTTGCAGAGCCAGCCAATCCTGGTTTGGATATCTAACTTGGCACGTATCAAGAATGTCTTGCTTTGGTTATATATCCTTACAGGTGTTTAGAATGTCTTGGTGTGGTTATCTATCTTGGCACGCATCTACCAGAATGTCTTGGTTTGGTAAACTAACTTGGCACGTATCTATTAGAATGTCTTGCTTTTGTTGCCTAACTCGATGCACATATAGAATGTCTTGGTTTGGTTATCTAACTTGGCACGTATCTACCAGAATGTCTTGGTTTGGTAATATAATTTGGCACGTATCTACTAGAATGTCTTGGTTTGGTAATCTAACTTGGCACGTATCTACTATAAGCTAATAGAATGTCTTGCTTTTGTTGCCTAACTCGACGTGCATTTAGAATGTCTTGGTGTGATTATCTACAGTGGTAAGTCTGGAAAATGTTTTGGTTTAGTTATCAAAATTGCCACTTATCTAGAATGTTTCGGTTTTATTGTCTACCCAGACACGTATCTCGAATATCGTGGTTTGGACTCTAGAGAATTAGAGACGAGAAGCCTTGGTCAGCTTCGAGAACTGTGGAGACTATTGTGAAGAAAATAAGGCGGTGTATAGACATCACTGTACAGTGGTAGCAGGGACTGGGTAAGTGAAAAGAATGGGTTTGCACTCAAGACGTCATTAGGTTTGATGGTCACTGGTGTCCAGGCCGCTCATGAACATACGGGATTTTAAAAATCAAATCAAATATATGTTACTTCGAGGTTTACAACGTTTAGTTCTTGTTCTTCCCAATTTTTGTCTATTCTTTTAAACTTATTCTATTTCCTACTTTTCTCTCTTCTCTAAAACGTGTTCTATGCCCAACATTTCTGTCTTCACGAGAACGTCTATCTAAATTTTCTGTATTCTCTAGAAAACAGTGGTTCTGAACCTTTTTTGGTCCGTTCCCCCCTTCACCATATTTTTAGGACGTCATTCCCCCCCCCCCCTCACCATATTTTTAGGACATCATTCCCCCCCCCCCACCTTACCATTTTTAGAACGTCATTCCCCCCCCCCCCCTTTTGTATTTCCTCCCTAAAAATTTCCCCCTGCCCCTACACAGTATACGTAATAATTGAAGCTAAATTTAATAGCACATACTAAAACAAGTCTAGACATGTACATAAAATGTGATTTGCGGATCTACTTACGTTATAAAATGAATTTCAGAAGGGTGATGCGTACAGAAGCGTAAAGTATGAAAGGAAAAACAAGATCAAGTAATCGGTTCTTGTATTAACGCGATCTTGAAATAATCTTCATTCCCTCCCCCCCTGAAAACCCCAAAATTCCCCCCGGGGGGGGGGGGGGGGGGGGAATTCCCCACCGGTTGAGAACCACTGCTCTAGAACTTCTTCCTAATTTGTCTCTCTTCTCTGGAAGTCTTCGTAATGTTCTCTTCTTTAGAACTTATTCTATGCTCAACTTGTTCTATGCCCAACTTCACAGAACATACTTAATGCGCTGACGATACTTCAGCTCTGACATGAAGCAGCCTTTTACGTTGATGGCCGGTGCGATCAACACAAGGGTTTGTGCGGGATTAATTCAACAAGGCAGAAACAAACTATCATGTTATTTCCTGTCGCATGCGCCAACAGCAACCTATTCTCTAGAACAGTGGTTCTCAACCTTTATTTGGCCCATGCACCCCTTCACCATATGTACAGAATGTCATTCCCCTCTTTCTTATTTTCTACCAATAAATCCCCCCCCCCCCCCACAACCTTACATAGTATACGTAACAACTGAAGGTAAATTTAATAACACATACTAGAACAAGTCTAGAGGTCTACATAAAACGTGATTTGCGGGTCTACTTACGTTATAAAATGAATTTCAGAAGGGCAAGAAGTACAGAACTGTAAAGTATGGAGGGAAAAACAATATCAAGTAATCGGTTCTTGAATTAACACGATCTTGAAATTATCTTAATTCAGTCTAGACGAGTACATAAAATGTGATTTACGGGTCTACTTACGTGATAAAATGAATTCCAGAAGGGCGAGACGTCAGTAAAGTATGGAGGGAAAAACAATATCAAGTAATCGGTTCTTGTATTAACGCGATCTTGAAATTATCTTAATTCTTCTCCCCCCCCCCCCCCTGGGGGAATCCCCCACCGGTTGAGAACCACTGCTCTAGAGCGTATTTGGCACTGCCACGTTTATTACGTATATCCCCTACACTACAATCAAAACAAAACAACTTCCCATATTGTGTAAAGAAGTATAAGTATAGTATAAGTAAGTTGCTACATGTGTACAATAACCGCTATGTTCAAATGTACTGCAATCAACTTCGTTGATATTACAACATACAGTTTACTGATGTGACAACAATACATACAACTATAAGCTACTTAAGAACTGTGCACAAGAATTAAATATTTTATTAATACAATAAATGAAACCGTATTTGTATGTTTGTTCTTCTATAATTCCGCACATGTAAGCACGTCCCTATATGTAATGAAAGCACTAGAATTAATCAAGCTAAACATCGTGCTGTCCAACATGTAATCAGCTTGTAACTTCTATTATAGGTCAGTGTAATCACCGTACTACCCGTGGCACTGAATGCATGCGTACATTGTGTCTCATTCACTTTCTGACTAACAACCTATCAAATGAACCGGGAACATAATAATACACGCTTCGCATGTTTGACGCTTTCTGTACCAAAGACAGCATTACAAGAGCATGATATAAGATTGCTCAGAAGACTCGGTAGTTTAAACTGAGTGAACTAATGACTGCATCCTCTAGAATGGGCTTAGTAACATGTCAAACAATGTAGTCTCTCACCCTGCCGGATTTACTTGTCAAATGCAAGTAGAATATGATCAATATAGAACAAAACTACAACTCAATTTTTAAACACAATGACAAGTTTCCTTGCATGTTAACACGTAATGATTGAATGACTTTAATCAACAAGCCTCCCCCCTGCTCCTCCCCGATTCCATCTAGCTCGCAACAATCATCAGCCATCGACAGACGTGTGAGTTTACGTGGCCAGTCATACATCACAAGTTGGTCACTCTGAGGGCTTCAACTGAATGTGTCACGTGGCCGCCTGGTGTCCATAATGAGCACTGAAACAAGCTGACAGTTGTATGTTTCATAGCCGTGGTTCTGACAACAGCTCTGTGAGACAAGTTGAGTGTTGTATGTTTCCTAACCGTGGTTCTGACAACAGCTCTGTGAGACAAGTTGAGTGTTGTATGTTTCCTAGCCGTGGGTCTGACAATAGCTCTGTGAGACAAGTTGAGTGTTGTATGTTTCCTAACCGTGGATCTGACAATAGCTCTGTGAGACAAGTTGAGTGTTGTATGTTTCCTAGCCGTGGGTCTGACAATAGCTCTGTGAGACAAGTTGAGTGTTGTATGTTTCCTAACCGTGGGTCTGACAATAGCTCTGTGAGACAAGTTGAGTGTTGTATGTTTCCTAACCGTGGGTCTGACAATAGCTCTGTGAGACAAGTTGAGTGTTGTATGTTTCCTAACCGTGGGTCTGACAATAGCTCTGTGAGACAAGTTGAGTGTTGTATGTTTCCTAGCCGTGGGTCTGACAATAGCTCTGTGAGACAAGTTGAGTGTTGTATGTTTCCTAGCCGTGGGTCTGACAATAGCTCTGTGAGACAAGTTGAATGTTGTATGTTTCCTAGCCGTGGGTCTGACAATAGCTCTGTGAGACAAGTTGAGTGTTGTATGTTTCCTAACCGTGGATCTGACAATAGCTCTGTGAGACAAGTTGAGTGTTGTATGTTTCCTAGCCGTGGTTCTGACAATAGCTCTGTGAGACAAGTTGAGTGTTGTATGTTTCATAGCCATGGGTCTGACAATAGCTCTGTGAGACAAGTTGAGTGTTGTATGTTTCCTAGCCGTGGATCTGACAATAGCGCTGTGAAATAAGTTGCCACCTTGAACTTTGTGTACATACGTTTTGTAGTGTTATTTTAAACTCTGTTCGTACAACAGTTGCAGGCACGGTACCGTCTGAACACCTCGTGTGTGTTTATCCGCTGTGTTGTATTACACCATGTTAACATCGGTTGCGTGATACCATGTTAACATCAGTTGCGTGATACCATGTTAACATCAGTTGCGTGATACCATGTTAATATCAGTTGCGTGATACCATGTTAACATCAGTTGCGTGATACCATGTTAACATCCGTTGCGTGATACCATGTTAACATCAGTTGCGTGATAAATAGAATCTTCTTCCCTTTAACACTGTATGCACATCAGTTGTGTGACGTGGTGTCATCTTGAACCGTGTACATAAACTGAGTGCTATATCATCTTGTCATCACGAAATTTGTATAAATATATCGTGACAGGCGTTGTGCCACGTTTAATCCTGCTTGTGCATCAACAGAGTGGCACAGTGCCATCAACAGAGTGGCATGGTGTCTACATGAACTCTGTGTGTAAATAATTGAGGTGTATGGTCATATTTGAAACAAAGGTATGAAAGACACGTTTCATGTGCAGTCTGATGAAATATCATTCGACAAGCAAGCAAACGTGTTATCCATGACGTACTGAGTGTTGCTATATATGTAGCACCTCATTAGTTAGTTAGTTAGTTAGTTAGTCTTTCCTCTTGAGCCTAAGGCGGCGCATAGGGCAGAAGTCCTGTCTCTCCATGCCTGGCGGTTCGCTGCTACCTGTTGTAGTTCTTGGACATTTCCTTGGCCATTGAATGAGCCTTCTCTAATGATGGTTCTACGCAGGGTCTCTCTTGGTCTTCCCCGTTTTCCCTACTGGTGACCATATGAGGGCTTGGTAGGGGAGTCTTGACTTGTCCATTCTGAGTACATGGCCGATGTAGTTCCAACGGCGTCTTCTTATGAAATCGGATACTGTATCTTGCTTAGTCTCTTGTCTTATTTGCGAATTGGTTCTGAAGTCTGTCCAGTGGATGTTTAGAAGTCTTCTAAGACATTTGTTCTCAAAATTGTCTAATTTTTTTATCTAAAGCTACCGTTGATTTCCAACTTTCACATCCATACGTTAACACTGGAATCACACAAGAGTTGAAGATTTTAAGTTTTGTGTGTTTGCTGAGTGTCTTTGACTTCCAGATGTTTGACAGTTTATTGAAGGCACTAGATGCCAGTGCGATTCTAGATGATATTTCTGGTGTTGAGTCCCCTGTAGATGTCATTTTGCTTCCTAGGTATGTAAAGCTGTTCACTTTTTCAAGAACGTAGCTGTTCAATTTGGTGTCATCTGAACTGTTGGTAAGATCAATAGTCTTTGTTTTTGTGGTGTTAATTTGGAGACCAATTTGCCCTGAAACATTTTGGAGGTGGTTTATTTTCTCTTGGGCATCCGGGTGTGTTGAACTCAAAAGCACAATGTCGTCGGCAAAGTCCAGGTCTTCTAGAATTTTGTCAACCCAATGGATACCCATATTTGTGTTGTTTGTGCATTTGCGCATGACCCAGTCGATAGCTATTCCAAAAAGCATCGGTGATAAGACACAACCCTGTTTCACTCCTGTTTCGACTGAGAACCAGTCAGAGTTGCCTGTTTCTGTTCTTACGCAGCAACGTGTTTCTTTGTAGAAAGATTTTATGACGTTGGTATATTTTGTAGGAAAACCATAGATGTTAAGTAGATTCCAAAGTGAAGGACGGTGGATACTGTCGAAGGCTTTTTGAAAGTCGACAAAGTTGGTGATTAATTTCGACTGGAATTCTACGGAGTCTTCAATGATTATTCTGAGGGTGAAAATGTGGTCTATGCATGACCGTTTTGGTCTGAAGCCTGCTTGTTCTTCTCTGAGCCTTTCATCTATCGCCTTTTTCAATCTCTCAAGTAACATGCTGCAAAAAAGTTTTCCTGGTACTGACAATAGAGTGATACCACGCCAATTATTGCAATCAGACATATCGCCCTTTTTTAGGCAGTTTGAAAATTACACCATCTTTCCACTGTTGTGGTGGGGATTCGCTTTGCCAGATTTCATTGATCAACTGTAACAAACGTTGTAAGGTGTTCTCATCTGCTGCTTTGAGCATTTCTCCTGAGATTTCATCTTCACCAACAGCTTTGTTGTTCTTCAATTTTTTGATGGCTGCTTTAATCTCTTCCGTGGTGAATGATTTGCAGGAGGCATCTAGTGGGGGCATAGTAATTTCTCCATCCAGGTTCGGAACAGTGTCAGGCTGCGGTCTATTTAATATTTCTTTGAAATGTTCTGCCCATCGTTGCTTTTGAAGGTCATCGGATAACAATTGATTGCCTTGTTTGTCTTTGATGGATATATTTGGTGTAGGTGAGTGATTACATAGTTGCTTCATGATATGGAATACGGCTCTGTTGTTTCCAGTTCTGGCAGCTACTTCGGCTTCGGAGGCCAGGCTGTGAATAAAGTTCTGTTTGTCTTTTCGTGCGCTTTATTTCACCTCTTTATCCAGCATAGAGTATTTTTGCTTATGGGTATCATATGTAGATGTGTCTTTTGCAGAAAGAAGTGTTAGTTTTGCTTGTTTTCTTTCTTGTATCTTCATCCAGGTGTTATCGCTTAGCCACTTCTTCTTCTGTCTTTGTACGTAGCCGACTGTGTTTGTTGCAGCATTTAGCAAGGTATTTTTTAGGAAATTCCAATTTTCTTCAATGTTGTTTTTAATATTCGCATTGCTCGATACACTTTCTTTGTTAGCATAGCTGCTTCGTACCTCTGAATTGAATGCGAGTTGGTGTTCTTTAGTCAGTAGGGACTGTGAGTGTATTTTCTTAATTCTGGGTGATCTGTGCAGAGTTTTGAGCTTTATTTTTAGTTTGGCAATGCAGAGATTGTGATCACTGCCAGCATCTGCACCTCTGTAGGCTCTGACGTCTTGTACTGATGAACGGAATTTGGCATTAATGCAAAAATGGTCTATCTGATTTTTTGTGATGTTATCAGGCGAGTTCCACGTGACTTTGTGTATATCTTTGTGCGGAAATAAAGAGTTTGCTACTATCAGATTTGTTATTCACTTGTGTACCTCATTGTGCTATGTATATAGCACCTCAGTGTTGCTATGTATATAGTACCTCAGTGTTGCTATGTATATAGTACCTCAGTGTTGCTATGTATATAGTACCTCAGTGTTGCTATGTATATAGTACCTCAGTGTTGCTATGTATATAGTATCTCAGTGTTGCTATGTATATAGTATCTCAGTGTTGCTATGTATATAGTATCTCAGTGTTGCTATGTATATAGTATCTCAGTGTTGCTATGTATATAGTATCTCAGTGTTGCTATGTATATAGTACCTCAGTGTTGCTATGTATATAGTACCTCAGTGTTGCTATGTATATAGCACCTCAGTGTTGCTATGTATATAGTACCTCAGTGTTGCTATGTATATAGTATCTCAGTGTTGCTATGTATATAGTATCTCAGTGTTGCTATGTATATAGTATCTCAGTGTTGCTATGTATATAGTATCTCAGTGTTGCTATGTATATAGTACCTCAGTGTTGCTATGTATATAGTACCTCAGTGTTGCTATGTATATAGCACCTCAGTGTTGCTATGTATATAGTACCTCAGTGATCAGAGTATCATCTTGTTATAACATTCCGCATACTACAGATAATTTAGGTGCATCATTACATTGTCTAACTTTCTACCATGACTTGTGTACACATTTCCCATATAATATAGCAATAAAAGTTACATTCTAGAGTTGCAGCCTGGCCTTCCCGACACAGAGGTCCAGATTTTAATCAGACGTGTGGGGTGAGATGAACTATTTTCCCCGGTCAGTATGGTCACTGGAAGTCACATCACAAAATAAGTGGCAGGGAATCTCTGGGAAGATCAAGGCAGCTAGCACGATACTGATCACATAGCCTCGTGTGTGCCGTCAGTCACCAGACACATCACATGTGACTACAGTGGTTATTACTGGTGCTCATCCTAAAGCTCACGGCTCTGTAGGTCCGGTTTCTCCAGCAGAGCAATATGTCAAACCAGTTTCTGACGCAAAAGAAATGAGGCCCTTCATGTAGTAAAAGTAAATAAAACCACTATGGTATCAGGAGTTTCACAACAGTTGTCTTCAGTGCCACATGTCATAGCCTGTGAAGTGTCGAGATTCCACCTAGACTGTTTCTGTGATTTGTTTCACGATGTTAATTGTACTCACTCGTGGAATAAACATGCGGCATACACTTGCACTGGGAATGTAGGCCACAGGAGCATACTGCGGTCTACCATATTTAACCACGACTGTATTACATACCAATGCTGGTTTCCGCCGTGAACTCTCTGACATCATTAGAGTTCTATGTTTATCAATACACAACAGCTACTGTCTTCACGTCAGGTGTTGCCATCTTGACAATATTTATTGCCATATTTACACCAATTGCGATTTTCACATCGACTGCCATCTTCACAATATTGATTGCAATCTTCACATCGGATGCCATCTTCACAATATTTATTGCAATCTTCACATCGGCTGCCATCTTCACAATATTTATTGCCATCTTCACATCAGGTGTCGCCATCTTCACAATATTTATTGCCATCTTCACAATAATTATTGCCATCTTCACATCAGTTGTTGCCATCTTCACATCAGTTGTTGCCATCTTCACATCAGTTGTTGCCATCTTCACATCAGTTGTTGCCATCTTCACATCAGTTGTTGCCATCTTCACATCAGTTGATGCCATCTTCACAGTATGTATTGCCATCTTCACATCGGCTGCCATCTTCATATACTCGGTGGGCTGCAATTGATCTCAGGTATTCTGCTTCTTGCTATGAAGGTATATTCTAACATGTTCCTGACTATTGTCTGATGTTATCTTCCCATCTTAAGTCATGACTTTCTATTGAGTATAGCCGACTCCGTGGCTAAAGGCTTGCGAACGAGGTTCGTGAGCCGGGTACCAGGCGTTCGAAGCTCAGCTGCGACCGATCTGTGCAGCAGACCGTGTCGCGTTGTGTTATAACGTTCTGGTATGGGAGCCGGTCGTTCAGAAAGCAATGGCAAACTACTGAACGTAACACTTGCCTAGTACATCAACAGCAGCTGGAAAATGCTGGTGTTGACTGCAACGTCCCGTAATGGATACGCAACAACATTGTTTTTTTCTATTGAGTGTTTCCCTTCCACATGTTCCTCATAGATAGTTTTTTTTTTTCCATAAGGGTCTAATATATGTGTCTAGAATATGTCTAATATATGTGTCTAGAATAGGTTGTGTGTCTGTGTCTAGAATAGGTTGTGTGTACAAACTAATTTAATCATTCTTTTGTCAAAACTAGTGTGTTAAGAACCTATTTATTTGTCACTTTGCATGCTCATGATATGTCTATACATTCAAATGTTTATGGCATTCAGTGTTTCCTCCTGCTGACTGCCCTTAGCCCCTAACTCTGCAGCAATTAAAAATGCTGGTTATACCTAGCAGTGGGTGCCTCTCACATACAACCAATGAGGTAACCGTTTCTTTGATAAGATTTAAACATCTTCCTTGCTTGGCTCAAGTTTCTTCAGCTGTGTGAAAGACTCTGTGACTTGTTAACACGTGTCAAATAACTGGGCCACTGCTGCTGACTCATTCCAACTTTCATGACTTTATGAATGTCCCTTTAATTGACATCCTGGTTATAGTTTGGTTACAATGAATCTGTGATTGATGGATAATTACTTTGATAGCTTTATCAATGAAATACATTGTTTGCGGTTTCAATGATAATACAAGTTTGCCATGTGACTGTGCTGTATTTTCTCTATATGTGATGTTAATCATACCACAGACAATATTGTTGTCTTGGATACAGCCCATCTGTAGGAGGCCACGTACTGCTACAACTGAGTACCAATCATCACCAGGACACTATGGTCAGTGCCAAGGATTGCAAGCAACAGATGTGGCTTCAGGTGCGAAATAACTTGTCAAGAAATTCAGAATCAGACATGGCACATATCTTGTAGTCCAACAGTCATTCAAACAAACATGAGCATGTCAGCTGTGCGTGCTCACTCGTGTCCCACTGCCAAATAATGACCATTCGGTCTAGAGGTAATTCAGGTCAAGTGCATGATGCAAGGCAGCCAGGTCGGAATGGTTTGCTATTCGCCAAAACGGCCAGTTCATCTGAGGAAAGGATGAAGGAAAACTCAATAACTATGGTAACTTGACACCGGCGGTCAACATACACACATCTGAGGAAACAATAAAGGAAAACTCAATAACTGTGTTAACTTGACAGCAGTCAAGATATGAAGTGGTTTTTTCCTGTTGGTTGTGATAATGGATATCTATAAGGAAAGTTCAAGAAATTTGGAAGGATGACGTGGACATTTCACTTGCTACCCAAAATCAGAATAATTAGCAGCACATTTGTATGAAAATGATACGAGTTGAACGGTTGGATGAATTAAGTGTGGGTAGACTATTTGGCGAAGTTTAAGGTCACAACAAAAGTAGAATATTTGGACAAGTTAAAGATTACAATGTGTATATACAATTTGGACAAATTAAAGACAACAGTGTAAGTATACCATTTGGACAAGTTTAAAATTACAATGTAAGTTGAACATTTGGACAAGTTTAAAATTATAATGTAAATTGAACATTTGGACAAGTTTAAAATTACAATGTTAGTTGCAAATTTGCACAAGTTAACGATTAGAATATTAGGATAAGGCAAGTATTACAGAGTGGATGGAACAGTTGAACAACTAAGAGATCGCAATGTTATCACACAGTATTAAATGCATAAACTTTGTATTCAATGCATTCTTGCTGAACAACCAACATTACCATTCAAAGAACGATATCAAAAAATGAGACCATTAAAAAATATGGGATTTATATTTTTAAAAATCAGCATTGAAAACAACAGGAAAAAAAAAATCATTCTGGATAGAAAATAATGGATACTGACAATACTTTACTCCCACATTACAAGGTGTGGAGGATAGTACTGTACCCACACAATGCTGTTCCATGTAAGCTGCAGGGTATTTACGTTTCATTAGATAATCCGTTCATGTAGGCAAAGGAACGCTACTGCTCTGACTGTGTATGTTCCAGGGTTGGAGCTCGGGTATCAGTTTCAACTGATGATTTCCGTTGTGGAGTAATGGTCAGAATACAGCATAGTGCGACCAGCTCAAGGCAGTCATCAAATCGAAATCCTCAGTTTTTCTATTTGACTAATCCACACAGGTACAACCCACTATGGAAGGGAGGCAATTATAAAAGTGAGGGAAGTAATCATTTGTAGGAGTAATGACTGCTTTGGTTAGCTCTGATCCGATCCATGTCATCATGCACTGCAACGGCATCAGTGAAACTTCACTAGAAGGCCAGGTACAACGTCTGAGAACCAACTGTTCTGTTGAGACTAAAAGGGAACTACAAATCTCAGGATAAAAGACGGGGGAAAATCTCTTCAACTCATCAAGTATAGGGAATTGCAAAAATAGCTATAAACTATATAACACATTTTAACATTTATAATCATGCCAATATTTCCATTGCCAGACAGAACAATCCACATCGATGTCCAGGATGAAAGACTTGGGAGTAAGAATTGGCACGGCCAGACACGAGAGGTACATCGGGAAAAACAAAGCGCCTCGTTAACCAACACAGAACTGGCACTATTAGCCACCGAACGCTGATGCATATGCTGGGCGGGGGGGGGGGGGGGGGGGAGGATCTGAGCACCTATGGACCTGTCCGGAGTGCAATGAAGATACCCCAACAGATAACTGATAACCGAACAAATAGTTGGTATCAGGCATCTTTCGTAATTTACTATAATACATAGAACTACAGTAATTTCGCAAAGAAGGCATTCTGAATAATAGCATAGATTTTCTGTAACTGACTATGCGGGTACCACTGACCTGTTTAGATGCAGACTCTTCATCTCTGCCATCGCCTATGACAACATACGTGCACTTCCGGCCAAACCGTGACACAATACGCTCAAAGCAGCTCTCCTTCCCTGTAAGGTGGAAACATTGCACGTTTATTGTGAGAAAGTACTCAGCAGGGGGTACAATTCATATGGTTAATGTTTATAAACATCAAAACATTTCACGTGTAACAAAGAAAATACTACGTCTGGTTTTATAAAGATTATAAAAGTGTATCTTGTGAATAGATGTTTTTTTTTTTTTTAAAAGAATAGTTGAATACAAAACGAAAGAGACTAGAATAATCATCGGTCAATCATGGCGAATCGTCATTGACCGTGGCATGCAAGCATGATAGGAATGAAGATTGTGAAGTAGTAAAATGGATTCCTAAGTAACAATGTCTACACATTGAAGAGACTCCTCATCCCCCCCCCCCCCCCCAAATCGCCTCTAACCTTACCTCCCCAATTACACAGCTTCTATAGGGAGTATTTTTAATGACTGTGCAGTGTTTGAAAATACTGCCGGTCCAACTTTTGTATTCACCCTCTGTTAAGTTCATGCAACATAATAGGTAAATACCGGCAATATTTTCAAACACTACACGGTCATTAAAAATACACCCTGTATAATATGTGGGAAGTCTAATGAGACACTTTGAGACCCTGAATAGTTCTACAGAGTTCATGAACTGAGACGAGATGTTTCCAGCATGATCTGAGCACTAGTGGACAATTTCAAAATGTGAATAACAAAGTCACAAAACAATAGATTGCACGATTTTCCTACGTCATCGATTGGACGGCAACTTTTGAAAAGCGGTCATGTGATCGATAGGAACAGTGCGTTTGGTGTTTTGTTTAACACAGAAAATGGTGACATGTCAAACTGTGTGCAAACAAAACGACACGGTAGTTAGTTTAAAATTACCACAGCAGACAATGAAAATTATGTGTGAATATGTGTATATTTCAGCTTTGAGATTTATCTAATTACTTTAGTTTAAATTGTGTGATTTCTGAAGTATGTACTTGACTAGATGCAGCGAACTATGCCAATAAATCGTGGTCGTGCAATCTATTGTCTGAGTTGTCCTTAATTAAATTCACAACGGGAAAACAGTGTTTTGAATTTCATAATATGATTAAATGATCCCCGAGTCTTGTGACGTAATCAACCAAAATCTGTCCTGCCATATTCTGTTCATGTTAAAGATATCACGCAAGGAGCTGCTGGAACCTTGCCGTATGGACAGACGACTGCTACATTTCGCTTAAAACAGGAATATTAATTACAACCCGTGCCGGGGACCACGGATGGAGTTAAACCTCTCTATAGCACAAAGCCTGAGCTGAATTGTAGAGACCGTGTGTTGCCCGTTCAAAATGATCTCCCTCTCTCGGCCTGCCTAGTTTACTCCAGGGGAAAGTTAACACTAATATGTCTGGAATAAGACAAGCTGCCAGGTCAGCAAAGAAATGCTCTAGCTGCTAGTCTATCGGAGCTTCGATCCTAGACCAGATGCCGACCAAAGCTTGTGAGAGGCTGTTGTCGTGCTTAATTGAAGAATTATATAACTCAGTTAGATAAAGCTATTATCAAGGCTTCACAACTTAACAGTATCATGTACAATCACAGTTCTCTGTGCAGTAATGTGCTACTTCACAAAGAAAACAGTAGTGATACTCCACCTATTTTTGTAGCACTGTAAATATTTTCAATGTTGAAGACTCCTCCAAGCCCATAGAGAAGAACTTTGGCCAATGCAGGTACCAGCTGGGTTGTTGTCACCAGTACATTCACACAGTTAGACCTGAACAGGAAGAAACATTCACACAGTTAGACCTGAACAGGAAGAAACATTAACACAGTTAGACCTGACCAGGAAGAAACATTAACACGGTTAGACCTGACCAGGAAGAAACATTAACACGGTTAGACCTGACCAGGAAGAAACATTAACACAGTTACACCTGACCAGGAAGAAACATTAACACAGTTACACCTGACCAGGAAGAAACATTAACACGGTTAGACCTGACCAGGAAGAAACATTAACACAGTTACACCTGACCAGGAAGAAACATTAACACAGTTACACCTGACCAGGAAGAAACATTAACACAGTTACACCTGACCAGGAAGAAACATTAACACGGTTAGACCTGACCAGGAAGAAACATTAACACGGTTAGACCTGACCAGGAAGAAACATTAACACAGTTAGACCTGACCAGGAAGAAACATTAACACAGTTAGACCTGACCAGGAAGAAACATTAACACAGTTAGACCTGACCAGGAAGAAACATTAACACAGTTAGACCTGACCAAGAAGAAACATTAACACGGTTAGACCTGACCAGGAAGAAACATTAACACGGTTAGACCTGACCAGGAAGAAACATTAACACGGTTAGACCTGACCAGGAAGAAACATTAACACAGTTAGACCTGACCAGGAAGAAACATTAACACATTTAGACCTGACCAGGAAGAAACATTAACACAGTTAGACCTGACCAGGAAGAAACATTAACACAGTTAGACCTGACCAAGAAGAAACATTAACACGGTTAGACCTGACCAGGAAGAAACATTAACACGGTTAGACCTGACCAGGAAGAAACATTAACACAGTTAGACCTGACCAGGAAGAAACATTAACACAGTTAGACCTGACCAGGAAGAAACATTAACACAGTTAGACCTGACCAGGAAGAAACATTAACACAGTTAGACCTGACCAGGAAGAAACATTAACACAGTTAGACCTGACCAGGAAGAAACATTAACAAGGTTAGACCTGACCAGGAAGAAACATTAACACTGTTAGACCTGACCAGGAAGAAACATTAACACAGTTAGACCTGACCAGGAAGAAACATTAACACAGTTAGACCTGACCAGGAAGAAACATTAACACAGTTAGACCTGACCAGGAAGAAACATTAACACAGTTATACCTGACCAGGAAGAAACATTAACAGTTAGACCTGACCAGGAAGATACTTTAACAGTTGGACCTGACCAGAAGGAAACATTAACAGTTGGACCTTACAATGAAGAAACATTAATAGTTATACCTGACCAGAAAGAAACATTAACAATTAGACCTGACCAGGAAGAAATATTAACAGGATGATTATGTAAGATTGTTTTAAGTTGATTTGTACAAATAGGTGTTCCCATCTTGCAGCGGAAGAATGATATGCAAGATAGATTACCAACAATAAACGAGACAGATGATGTATGATGTACTAGACATTTGAGGTATCTCATGGAAGACACATGACGTGCGATATGCTAGTCATAATTTGTGATATACTACACAGATGACGTGTGATAAGCAAAACAGATGACGTGTGATATGTTAGACAGATGACGTGTCATATGCTAGACAGATGACGTGTGATATGTTAGATAAATGGCGTGTCATATGTTGGAAAGATTACGTGTGATATGTTAGACAGATAACGTGTCATATATTAGACATATATATGCTAGACAGATGGCGTGTGATATGCAAGATACTAGAATGATACAAAATACCTTGCTGTTAAATATTCAACACTATATGCAATCACCAACACTATGTCAACACAACATACATGATAAAGAGGGCAATAACAGCGACGATGATGGTGGGGCACTTATGATTATGTGAATGATGGTAACAATGACTACCTAGAATTGTGATACTTATGATTATGTGAATGATGGTAACAATGTCTACCTAGAATTGTGATACTTATGATTATGTGAATGATGGTAACAATGACTACCTAGAATTGTGATACTTATGATTATGTGAATGATGGTAACAATGACTATCTAGAATTGTGATACTTATGATTATGTGAATGATGGTAACAATGTCTACCTAGAATTGTGATACTTATGATTATGTGAATGATGGTAACAATGTCTACCTAGAATTGTGATACTTATGATTATGTGAATGATGGTAACAATGTCCACCTAGAATTGTGATACTTATGATTATGTGGATGAGGGTAACAATGTCTACCTAGAATTGTGATACTTATGATTATGTGGATGATGGTGGCAATGTCTACCTAGAATTGTGATACTTATGATTATGTGAATGATGGTAACAATGTCTACCTAGAATTGTGATACTTATAATTATGTGGATGATGGTGACAATGTCCCCCTACAATTGTGATACTTATGATTATGTGGATGATGGTGACAATGTCTCCCTACAATTGTGATACTTATGATTATGTGAATGATGGTGGCAATGTCTACCTAGAATTAATTATTTGTAGAGATTTCAGTGCGAGCGTCAGCCAGGAGTCTGTTAGCGTCTCGATCTCTTGCCGGAGCTGCAGCCATTGTTCTCTCTTCTGATGCCCCAGAAGTCCTGCAACCAATGAAGCACACATCTAGGTTAATTGTTCACAATCTTGTTCACAGTTACATCCCGGATGTGTATGGTATAAATAATTCACTAAAAGTATGTGATATATGCCGCTCTCCGTGGCGAATGGTTTACGGACTTGGTTCGCAATTCTAAACACAGCTGCATGCGATTTGGCAGCAGACCACGTTGCGTTGGTTTTACGTTGGTATCGATGCCAGTCGTTCAGAAAGCAATGGCAAACTACTGAACGTAAACTTGCCAAGAGATTACAGCGGCAGAAATGCTGGCGTTGAATGCGATGTCCAGTAAAAAGGATATGAAACCAAAAAAAATAAAAAATGTGACAAATAACTGTACTTCATTCATTAATAAGGTCAGTCAATCTAAACACTGGTAGTCTTGTAGTCTGATCATGTCCCACCACAGGCCCCGATTCCCAGCAACTCCCTTCAGATTAGCATAACTTTGTGTCCCATCGTGCTTGTGTGACGTAAATGCACTTATTTGATTAAAATAACGACTGGAAACTGCTGTGAACTTGCACGAGTTACTGAGTGCATTGTTACTTTATTGCAAGCAAGTGTAATAGACAATTGAATTAGTGGTAGATTTCATTGGTTGTGAAGTTTGTGGAAGACCGAGATTTAACAATAAAACACGACTGAGTGCCAGCAAGTGTGGCAGATATTTCCAAGCCTCCATGAGAGGCAGCCAGTATTCCTTGGCAACTCTGATCAAGCATATCTCGTTTTGTCATGGTTATCGTTTGTACATCACCACCACCCCGCCACCCACCACAACCACCATAACATCCCAGCACTGACATTGTTCATCTATCCATCATCGATCTGAGGTTGGTGTAGTTTCCTGTGTCTGTAACAAGGTATCAACTTCACGGAGACTGTGTTGTGAAGTCCTGTACCAGGGTATCAACTCCACTGGATATGTGTTGTGAAGTCCTGTACCAAGGTATCAACTCCACTGGGTATGTGTTATGAAGTCCTGTACCAAGGTATCAACTCCACTGGGATGTGTTGTGAAGCTCTGTACCAAGGTATCAACTCCACTGGGATGTGTTGTGAAGCTCTGTACCAAGGTATCAACCCCCCTGGGATGTGTTCAGCTCTGTACCAAGGTATCAACTCCACTGGGTATGTGTTGTGAAGTCCTGTACCAAGGTATCAACTCCACTGGGTATGTGTTGTAAAGTCCTGTACCAAGGTATCAACTCCACTGGGTATGTGTTGTGAAGTCCTGTACCAAGGTATCAACTCCACTGGGTATGTGTTGTGAAGTCCTGTACCAAGGTATCAACTCCAACTGGGTATGTGTTGTGAAGTCCTGTACCAAGGTATCAACTCCACTGGGTATGTGTTGTGAAGTCCTGTACCAAGGTATCAACTCCACTGGGTATGTGTTGTGAAGTCCTGTACCAAGGTATCAACTCCATGGGGACTGTGTTGTGAAGTCCTGTACCAAGGTATCAACTCCACTGGGTATGTGTTGTGAAGTCCTGTACCAAGGTATCAACCTCACTGGGATGTGTTCAGCTCTGTACCAAGGTATCAACTCCACTGGGTATGTGTTGCGCTCTGTACAAAGGTATCAAACCTCGCGGGGACTGTGTTACGGAGCTCACTTTATCTTCTCGAAGCCTAGCCACCAGCGGGGTGTACAATACCGGCTCTGAAACGTCACACCTGTGGTTCCGTCACCCTGCTACTGAGCTGAGTCCGCGGAGCGACACTGTGAGCTGTGAATTTCGTGTGGGGTGCTTTTACATATGTCCGCAGTCGTTTGTAGCGTGAACTGCATATTCAGAAAAATGGCGACCGGCTGGTCGCTGAACCAAGAGAGTTGCTTTTTATGCAGTAATGTGTGGCTGCTGGTTCTCCAGTGACTGCCGCTTCCATCGATGATTAACTGTATTTGTCGTGGCGGACTTTTGTATTGGCATTCTGGCAGCGGCATTATGCGTAGTATACCTTGCAGGCTGTTGATTTGTCGAGACTCCTGTCTGTTCCATTTTTCACATGGGGCAGTGAGGAGCATTTTGTGTGATATTCACTGGCACAGAAACGGAGCAAAATGTGGCGTCCCTTTGACGTGAAGTTGGAACCGCGACTTACTATCTAACTAACCTGTGGAGAGACATGTTAAGACGTAACCACGTTATCATTCAGCACAACACCCACGAACTGGCGGGGATTAAGTTTAGACTGAGCATGTTTCCTGCATGGTAATTTTTTTAATGTAAATTTCATGTCAACAGACAGCAAGCCGATGCCCATAGGCAGGTGAAGGCCTATATTTGATTTTGAACATGTGTTTGGGAGATGTGGTCTGTATCACACCGGCGACATTTAACCTTCCAGACAATGTTTGTGTACCCAGTTCGAGGCTGGGTTGACGCTGGACGAGATACACTTGTAGATATCCAGGCGTCGAGGAAATCTGAAGCTGTAGCGGACTATGTGGAAAACAAACATAGATGGTACAACAGCCTGGCACTGACAGTCTACGTTGTTGCCATGAAGTGTATATGTTATTACAACAACTTTGCTTAAATTACTTATATTAATATCTTCTACACCCCGTTGGAGAGGTACAGGAGAGTTGCTCAACACAGTTCCCATGGAGTCGATACTTTGGTACTGGGTCGGGGGGCAAGTTTCAGTTGTGATTGTGTTCTAGTCAAGTTTACCGAGCCCACTTCTCGTGTTCATTCATATCTTGTGCTTCGTCACTCCAGAGTTGACTACAGCGTGGCCACCGTAGTATTGTCTACTGCAGTAACTATAGAACTCATTGGTGACATTGTTCCAATATATTCATTGTCTACTGCAGTAACTATAGAACTCATTGGTGACATTGTTCCAATATATTCATTGTCTACTGCAGTAACTATAGAACTCATTGGTGACATTGTTCCAATATATTCATTGTCTACTGCAGTAACTATAGAACTCATTGGTGACATTGTTCCAATATATTCATTGTCTACTGCAGTAACTATAGAACTCATTGGTGACATTGTTCCAATATATTCATTGTCTACTGCAGTAACTATAGAACTCATTGGTGACATTGTTCCAATATATTCATTGTCTACTGCAGTAACTATAGAACTCATTGGTGACATTGTTCCAATATATTCATTGTCTACAGCAGTAACTATAGAACTCATTGGTGACATTGTTCCAATATATTCATTGTCTACTGCAGTAACTATAGAACTCATTGGTGACATTGTTCCAATATATTCATTGTCTACTGCAGTAACTATAGAACTCATTGGTGACATTGTTCCAATATATTCATTGTCTACTGCAGTAACTATAGAACTCATTGGTGACATTGTTTTAATATATTCATTGTCTACTGCAGTAACTATAGAACTCATTGGTGACATTGTTCCAATATATTCATTGTCTACTGCAGTAACTATAGAACTCATTGGTGACATTGTTCCAATATATTCATTGTCTACTGCAGTAACTATAGAACTCATTGGTGACATTGTTCCAATATATTCATTGTCTACTGCAGTAACTATAGAACTCATTGGTGACATTGTTCCAATATATTTATTGTCTACTGCAGTAACTATAGAACTCATTTGTGACATTGTTCCAATATATTCATTGTCTACTGCAGTAACTATAGAACTCATTGGTGACATTGTTCCAATATATTCATTGTCTACTGCAGTAACTATAGAACTCATTGGTGACATTGTTCCAATATATTCATTGTCTACTGCAGTAACTATAGAACTCATTGGTGACATTGTTCCAATATATTCATTGTCTACTGCAGTAACTATAGAACTCATTGGTGACATTGTTTTAATATATTCATTGTCTACTGCAGTAACTATAGAACTCATTGGTGACATTGTTCCAATATATTCATTGTTTACTGCAGTAACTATAGAACTCATTGGTGACATTGTTCCAATATATTCATTGTCTACTGCAGTAACTATAGAACTCATTGGTGACATTGTTCCAATATAATCATTGTCTACTGCAGTAACTATAGACCTCATTGGTGACATTGTTCCAATATATTCATTGTCTACTGCAGTAACTATAGAACTCATTGGTGACATTGTTCCAATATATTCATTGTCTACTGCAGTAACTATAGAACTCATTGGTGACATTGTTCCAATATATTCATTGTCTACTGCAGTAACTATAGAACTCATTGGTGACATTGTTCCAATATATTCATTGTCTACTGCAGTAACTATAGAACTCATTGGTGACATTGTTCCAATATATTCATTGTCTACTGCAGTAACTATAGAACTCATTGGTGACATTGTTCCAATATATTCATTGTCTACTGCAGTAACTATAGAACTCATTGGTGACATTGTTCCAATATATTCATTGTTTACTGCAGTAACTATAGAACTCATTGGTGACATTGTTCCAATATATTCATTGTCTACTGCAGTAACTATAGAACTCATTGGTGACATTGTTCCAATATATTCATTGTCTACTGCAGTAACTATAGAACTCATTGGTGACATTGTTCCAATATATTCATTGTCTACTGCAGTAACTATAGAACTCATTGGTGACATTGTTCCAATATATTTATTGTCTACTGCAGTAACTATAGAACTCATTTGTGACATTGTTCCAATATATTCATTGTCTACTGCAGTAACTATAGAACTCATTGGTGACATTGTTCCAATATATTCATTGTCTACTGCAGTAACTATAGAACTCATTGGTGACATTGTTCCAATATATTCATCGTTTACTTTGCTATCGCTGCTCACAGTAACATTGTGTAACTGCACGGTTCTACAATAGATCAGTACTCACCGCCTACATTGTTCCGGTACGTATTGTAGATCTCTTTCATCCTACGATACCGAAACGCCAACTTGCGCATCCAGTCAACACCACCCCTCACTCCTGTGGCCAGACACAAGCTGGCGTTGTTAGCTGCCGCGTGGAATCCGTCGGTGGTAAAGTTGTAATTACTGAGGATAGTAGAAACAGGGTATTGTTAGAGCACATATGGGGGTAATAGAAACGAGGTATTGTTAGAGCACATATGGGGGTAATAGAAACGGGGTATTGTTAGAGCACATATGGGGATTTTAGAAACAGATTATTGTTAGAGCACATATTGTGGTAATAGAAACAGGGTATTGTTAGAGCATATATGGGGGTAATAGAAACGGGGTATTGTTACAGCACATATGGGGGTAATAGAAACGGGGTATTGTTAGAGAACATGGGGATTGTAGGAACAGGGTACTGTTAGAGCACATATGGGGATTGTAGGAACAGGGTACTGTTAGAGAACATATGAGGATAATAGAAACAGGGTGCTGTTAGAGAACATATGTTGATTGTAGAAACGGTTTACTGTTATAGATAACAAGGGGATTATAGAAACAAGCTAACGTTAAATTAAGAAGGTGTAATTACTGAGAATATTGGAAACAAGATAGTGTTAGAGAGCAGAACAAACACATTCTCATCATTAAGTATCACAAGACTGGGTACTCTTAGTAAACAGAACAGATTAGTTATAGTTACTGATGGCAACAAAATCTGACTACATTTACTGACAGAACAAGTTTCACAAAGTTACAGACACAGCTATGATTACGCAAAACGAGAGAAACAGATCACGATTATTGTGAGTGTACAACCAGTAGTTTTCTGCATATATGTGTACACAGATTGCACACATCTTCATGTACACATGTGAACAACCGATTTAAATATATCTTGATGAATATTTTGTATTAATATTGATGCGATGAGGACCATGCGATCTGTACTCATACACATGAATGGTTCTCTATGTGCTTATCTTTGTACACACACGTACACATGAATGGTTCTCTATGTGCTTATCTTTGTACACACACATACACACCCACACACATAAACACACGTGTGTGTATACATATATAAGGGTGATTAACATTTGAACATCATTCAGTAGGCTAACTTTTCACTAACACCATTCCATGATTTAACTGTTCACTAATACCATTTCATGATTTAACTGTTCACTAACACCATTCAAAGGATTTAACTGTTAACTAGGGGCTGCGTGGTCTCGAGGTGTGGTGTCCGCCTCGAGTGCTGGAGGTCCCGGGTTCAAGCCCCGTTGAGGACTGGGATTTTTGTTCACATGGACTTCTAGTAATAAAATTTCCCCTGGTCTCTGGATAGTGAGATCAGACGCCCGTGTGTATTGTTGCACACGTAAAAAATCCCTTGGCAGTTGGAAATCGAAAAAGAGTAGACTAACGGCCCGGGCAAAACTTCGAGTTAAAAATCTACCCAAAGTATTTCAGGATCCTCGCCGGTGCTACGGAGTACGTGCACTGCGCTGAGTTTCTCCAGTCTCAGGTTTGAGTTAGGAGGAGAACGGAGCACTTATGGATTACACCCATGTGCCGTAATGTTGATCCATCCACTAAACTAAACTAAACTGTTAACTAAAACTATTCCATGATTTAACTGTTCACTAATACCATTACATGATTTAACCGTTCTCTATTACCATTCAGTGGGTTAACTGTTCACTAACACCATTCCATGATTTAACTGTTCACTAATACCATTCCATGATTTAACTGTTCACTAATACCATTCCATGATTTAACTGTTCACTAATACCATTCAGTGGGTTGTCTATACTTTTGTATGGATGTGAAACTTGGACAATGAGCGGTCAAACTGAAAAACATCTGATGGCTGTAGAAATGTGGTTTGTGAGGAGAATGCAAAGAATACCATTGACTGACAGAAAAACCAATGACCACGTATTACAAGAAACACACGAAAATCGTAAATTGTTTAGAGAAATTAGACGTAGACAGTACAAAATATTTTGCACACGTTATGAAAGAAAATGGATTGGAGACCTTGGTGACAACTGGCAAGATCGAAAGGAACAGACCAAGGGGAAGACCGAGAAGTAAATACCTGGATGGCTTGGCCACATGGCATAGTCGAGATAGGAACACTGAGCTGATCCATGACTCTGGTGATCGAGTGAAATGGCGAGTCATGGCCGCCCAGGCTTTCCGGCATGGCACATGATGGATGGGTTGACTGTTCACAATTATTCAGTGGATTAACTGTTCCCTAATACCAGTGGTTCTCAACTGGTGGGGAATTCCCCCCAGTGGGGAATTTTAGGGTTTCCGGGGGGGGGGGGGGGGGGGGGTGGAAATTAAGATTATTTCAAGATCGCGTTAATTCATGGACCGATTACTTGATATTGTTTTTCCCTTCATACTTCACGGTTATGTACGTCTCACCCTTCTAAAATTCAATTTTATAAAGTAAGTACAACTACAAATAACGTTTTACGTGGACGTCTAGACTTGTGTTAGTATGTGTGCTATTAAATTTAGCTTCCATTATTACGTATACTGTGTAGGGGCCGAGGGGGGGGGGGGGGATTTTTAGGTAGGAAATACGAAAGGGGGGAATGACGTTCTGAAAATATGGTAAAGGGGGGCACGGGCCAAAAAAGGTTGAGAAGCACTGCCTAATACCATTCAGTGGGTTAGCTGTGTATGAGCACCATTTTTCCGACCATCAGTTATTTCTCGGCCGTTTGGCTCAGATCAGCGTGTCTTGTCACTAGGACCGAGCAAAATACGAATACCGGACCACTAGAGCACACGGGCCTGGATGGACTATACTGGGTCGGAAGGTTCTTTGTGGGACTTAGAGGCCTTTAAACAAATAATTAAATAAATAATAATGTACATTTAAATATTGAGCACAACCCACTACTGGCAACGCCGATCGCATTCTGATATGAACCTAAGGCCTATCCACGTCAATATGGAAGCACTATACTCGAGTTTCGCCCTCATTTGAGCTCGTCAGTAGTGCATATCCCTGACCGGATCCGGAAACAGTCCCGGATCACGCGTGTGAAGTGGGTGTGTAACCACGTGGCACACACTGGACACACCAAATTATCACAACATAATATCACAACGCTACCCATCGTAGGCTATGCTCAATGTACATTGTTTAATCGGTCACCAGTTACTCTTTCATAGTCAACATGTAATTATTCTTTTTTAATAGGTGATCAGTTAATTAACTCATTCAGCCACCCATCAGCTTTATGTTGTCACTGGTAAGCCGGTATGGGACAACAACCAGCCGAGGAAAGGACGGTAAAGTACACATGCCAGGGACACTAGCAAGATTGTCTGGATCGCTGCCGAATGAATACATCACGGCTAGACAGAATGCAGACATGTGTCTTTACAGCACCTTCTCATTGGTTTATCGCCCTTGCCTGGTTGCTCCTTGTGCGTATAGATCATTTTATAAACTGTAAACATTTTTTTTTTAATTATTGTTTATTGTGTTCACTGGTGAAGTCATTTGCGGAATGAGTCGTCGAGGAGTGTGGGGGGTGGGGGGGGGGGGGGGTGTACTATTGTTGAAGAAACGTTTGCAAAACAAAGTTTAGCATAACGCTCTGGGGATAATAAAACACACTTTAACTAATGGCGGGCTCCCGTTGCCAGCAGATATATAGTCTTGCATCTCCCGCCTCCTGTCAGCCAGCAATCTTCAAATAGCAAGGGACTTCACTCTGGAATCTCAATCAGGACCCCGAAAGACCTTACTTATCTTTTCACACCCACGGGCTTATCTCCTCTTACCACACAGAATCCAGCAACGCTTGATTGTCTCTGGTTTCACATCTGCCAGCTTCCCCCCTCCATCATCTCTTTTTTCCCCAGCAGTAAGCAAGGCATGCGCACCTTTTGGCCAACGATAACTCTTTACTTCTCTCTGTGCTGCCGTTCCGGTGTGATCAGATATATTGGAACAGTGCATGTTTGTAAAATTGTGTTTTCAAACATATAATAATAACAGACTGAAGAGGGCTAGAATACAGAAATTTATCAAATGAAAACAAACTGGTATACTCAACTGATAAAATTAGTATTTATCTTTAACAATGAAAGTACTTGCTGGTCTGTATATGCAAGAATAACATATTTTATATGATTGTGTTAGAAGTGAGTTATTGAACTTTCTGTGGTAGCAAATCCAACTATTGTAGCTCTGTGTATTAGAACTGCTTGATGTTATGTGCACCAGAAGTGAAACCACTTGATGCTGGCGCTTACAAATGACAACGAAATTGACACAATTCTGAAGCAAAATATGTTGTATAATGTGAAAGGTTCAGTCAATACTATAATTACACGAGCATACTAGACAACTAACTAACGCACGTTACCTTACTTTCAGCAGACAGTCGGAAATCACGAAGAGTAGGCCGTAAATACAACATACATAGTTTTGTTGTAAGTCAAAGAAAACTTAGTAATATAAGCGAACAATAATATTGAAAGTAGAGCTGTATAGCGGATGAAAGCCTGGCTGACGACCACTGTGTTTGTGGAAAGGTGCAAATATGGCAGCTAACGGACACAAGGCAATCAACGTCCTTATCGGGACGACTGAAGAAAAATCTAGAAGACACGCCTGACAGGTGAAATAACATAGGCAGATAGCAGTGACGCATAATCACAAGATGTACTGTGCTGAGCGACTGGTTCTGAAATATATAGGTTCTACAAGGAAAGGAAATGAATAATAAAAACACGCACATAAAATAACTAATAGGATGTGGGGGAGGATAATAATATATTGACTATACTGGAAAATAACACAAGACATGATGTTCTGGCAGGTAATAGCATGCAGTCACTATTGGCAAGGAACTCATTCTTCACCGCCTTCTTATTTTGCTGTTGATCTTTTGACGGGAGTGCTTCACGCCTAAGATTGCACATCTCTAGCTAAGTTGCACATGGTGAACAACGGGGGTTAGAATTTCATTGTAAGAAGACACAGATTATGGTCGTCACTAGGAAGGAGGAAATACCACAATGGAATATATAAGTAAATAGGAATATTCTTAAACAAGCGAATCGGTACAATTATTTCGAAACAGTCATAACATCTGATGGGAGAGGCCTTGAAGAGATTAGAACAAGAATCGCCATGGCTAGGGTAGCCTTCTGAAAGATAGAAACATACTGAACAATAAAAATATGTCATTTGCAACGAGAAAAAGTGTTAGAGTGTTACATAACACCTGCACTTTTGTATGGATGTGAAGCGTGGACAACGAGCAGACAAGCTGAAAAATATCCTTTGGCCGTGGAAATGTGGTTTCCTAGGAAAATGCAAAGAATACCATGGACAGACTGAAAAACTAATGATCAAGTCCTACAAGAAACAAATGAAAACCATAAACTGATTATACAAATTAGACGTAGTCTATCAACGTTTTTAGACACCTTATGAGAAGAAATAAATTGGAGAACTTAGTGACAACTGGTAAGATTGAGGGGAAAAAAAAACAAGGGGAAGGCAGAGAAGTAAATACCTGGATGGCTAGGCCACATGGTATGGCCGAGACAAGAACACAAAGTTGACCTACGACTCTGGTGATGGTGAGAGATGGTGAAACATGGCCGCCGACGTTTATTGACATGGCACATGCTGATGATATTCTAAACAACCGAAAGTATAGTCTGTCCGGAAATTTATGCCGTCATTCAAGATCAATTATTTTGAAAACTATCTGTTGCATCGTTATGAAATTTTTCCAGCCGTCTTATATTTACCCCCACCCAAGGAATATGTCTTTGATAGGTCCAAAAACAACTTAAATCATTAAAAGCGGCATCATTCCTTTGATGTTTTGCTTAACAACTAGTGATTTCTTGTTAAAAAAGTTATGTTTACGGTAATGAGGACCTGCAAATTCAGATGACAAACAAAGGCGTATCTGGATTCGTATGGGAGTGGGTGCAATCAAAGAAGTAGCTTACAGTCGACAGAATCGGCTGCATTGCACCGGGTTTTTATCCCATATGGCTCAGTTTCTTTCCGCAGCGCGGAAAGCGTCGCACAAAGCACGAACTCCGTAGCTCCAGCGACGACCCTCGGCAGTCTCCGAATAAAATGAATGACGCGGCCCGGACAGACAGACAGAAAGGTAGGTAGGTAGGTAGGTAGGTAGGCAGAAAGATAGGTGGGTGGATGGATGGCTGGCTGGCTGGCTGGCTGAGTGGGTGGATCGGTCGGTCGGTGGGTCGGTCGGTCGGTGGGTGGGTGGGTGGGTCGGCAGGCAGGCAGGCAGGCAGGCAGACAGACAGATAGATTAGATAGATAGATAGATAGATAGATAGATAGATAGATAGATAGATAGATAGATAGATATCGGTAGGTCGGTCGGTTAGTGGGTGGGTGGGCGGGCAGGCAGGCAGACAGACAGACAGACAGATAGATTAGATAGATAGGACAGACAGATAGATTAGATAGATTGATATCGGTAGGTCGGTCGGTCTGTCGGTGGGTGGGTGGTCGGGCCGGCAGGCAGAGAGATAGATAGATAGATAGATAGATAGATAGATAGATAGATAGATAGATAGATAGATAGATAGATAGATAGATAGATAGATAGATAGATAGATAGATAGATATCGGTAGGTCGGTCGGTTAGTGGGTGGGTGGGCCGGCAGGCAGACAGACAGACAGACAGATAGATTAGATAGATAGGACAGACAGATAGATAGATAGATAGATAGATAGATAGATAGATAGATAGATAGATAGATAGATAGATAGATAGATAGATAGATAGATAGATATCGGTAGGTCGGTCGGTCGGTCGGTTGGTGGGTGGGTGGGCCGGCAGGCAGGCAGGCAGACAGACAGACAGACAGATAGATTATATAGATAGATAAATAGATAGATAGATAGATAGATAGACAGATAGATAGATAGATAGATAGATAGATAGATAGATAGATAGATAGATAGATAGATAGATAGATAGATAGATAGATAGATAGATAGATAGATAGATAGAGAGATAGAGAGATATCGGTAGGTCGGTCGGTCTGTCGGTGGGGTGGTGGTCGGGCTGGCAGGCGGATAGATAGATAGATAGATAGATAGATAGATAGATAGATAGATAGATAGATAGATAGATAGATAGATAGATAGATAGATAGATAGATATCGGTAGGTTGGTGGGTTGGTCGGTGGGTCGGTGGATGGGTCAGACAGACAGACAGACAGACAGACAGACAGACAGACAGACAGGCAGACAGGCAGACAGGCAGACAGACAGACAGACAGACAGACAGACAGATTGATTGATTGATTTCCACCAGAAACCGGGCCATGGCAGCTAGTTTATTTATATAATCACGTTTCATGAAAGAACCCACATTTGGAGACGCCTCTGAATCTTCGCGCTGTTTGTTTGAAAACGAAAGTCACGTGAAAATTTTGAATAATTTGGGTCGAATCTTGGGGAAGCTGTAAAACTGTTAAAATCATGGACGTAATCTTTAAGTCATAATTAATATACCGTATATAAACTAACTTTAAAATCTGCTGTAAAATCTCCAGAACAAAAATTTTTTTGTTGGGTGGACATAATGATAACGTTATATACTAAATCTCATCATTTTATCTCAGCCCGTTACTGAGATATTGAATTTTATATTGAGGCAACCAAAAAAAAACACACTATAACAAACATGAAATAGTGAAATCACTCAAATGTGTACATAAAAATAAACAAATACGTAAACAATATTAGTGAATAATTGAACTCTATCGACGTTGGCATTTGTAAGCATTCATGAACTCTGATTATCAACGTAAGTGGGTTATACTGGATCATTTACCGAAAGCCATGCTCAAAACACGACCATGTATATTACGTTTGTGATCACCTGCCTATGGCTGGTTCTTCATGCGTTGGAAACTTAGAACTTTAGAATGTTAACTGTACATCAATCAATATATATATGTATGTATGTATGTAGTGTGTGTGTGTGTGTGTGTGTGTGTGTGTGTGTGTGTGTGTGTGTGAGGGAGGGGGTATGGCTAACACTGGAAACAATACGGACACAGCTACACAACATTGAGAGAAAAAGACGTGTAGCACCAATGTCCTATGTGAAACACAAATAGTATAGGAAGGTATGGCGAGAGATATAAACTAAAGATCTGACAATAACCCATAACAAACTTCACTTGTATAATGGTCCATGTATAAAATGTCGGCACTAACTCCGGCGAACAGTCTGGGTGCAAGCTGGTATTTGCACTAATAATTGCACTAACTGCAATCACAGTTCACAACGACACGCGTGTCCCGGGACGACCTGGCAGGGAGCCAGGGGCCGGGGCTGTGTTTACTCATCATCGGAGGCGATAAGGCCGGGCCTGGCTGCTGTGCTGCCACCAGTGGTGTAATGTTATGTCAACATCGTCCGGCGCAACCAACAATCTCTGCGCATCAGTCCGGGCATCCCCGCCGGCTGAAGTATTCCTGATAACGCCATCTCCATTTGTCTATGAACCGTTTCACTTAATTTCTGGCCCCGTTGCTTTGTGACCCGCATGGCTGGGCGCCCAGTCCTGCACCTGACGCCTTGAGATCTGTGTTATCTGCTAGATACGACATCTAACAGGATGTCCCCTGGGTAGAATACCAAGGCAATGAATCTCATCGGTGAGAATATTTTTTTTATAATTAAATTGTGTGATATAGTCGCTGATATTATTATTATTATTATTATTACTATTATTATTATTACTATTATTATTATTATTATTATTATTATTATTATTGTTATTTACCACCACAACTACCACCACCACCACTACTACTACTACTACTACTACTACTACTACTACTACTATTCTGACTGTAACCACCCAACCGTGTACAAATTCTAATCCGCGTGAAGTACGTCAAGGCTCCTTGCACACGCCGTCACTTGCCAATTCATTTCCTCATACTTATGTTATTGTGGGTCAACCTGGGAGCTAAGGTAAATTAACTATCGGCCTGGATGCGAATTCAACCCCGTGACCATCGGGCCGGCTGGCTATCGTCTAGCCACATTACCGCAGCTTCCATCGTATGCCGTACCGTCCTCCAAGTTGCAATCTCTGATAGCTCCTACCATATCATCCTCGAAGTTGCAATCGTTGGTAGCTCTACCACGTCTGTCCTATCAGTTGCAATCTCTGATAGCTCCTACCATATCATCCTCGAAGTTGCAATCGTTGGTAGCTCTACCACGTCTGTCCTATCAGTTGCAATCTCTGATAGCTCCTACCATATCATCCTCGAAGTTGCAATCTTTGGTAGCTCTACCACGTCTGTCCTATCAGTTGCAATCTCTGATAGCTCCTACCATATCATCCTCGAAGTTGCAATCTTTGGTAGCTCTACCATGTCTGTCCTATCAGTTGCAATCTCTGGTAGCTCCTACGAAGTCTACCCCGTATTTCTCACCCCGTTTGTAATTCTCTTCTCTCTCTCTGTGTTGTTATTGTTATTGCATTCACTTCTTGTTATGAATGGTTGTGTTTGTCCAGTTCACCCCCCCCCCCCCCTTTTACTGGCATTTTGCATCATGCTAAGGGCTTTGAGGTATGACTATATTTTGCTGTTGGTGGGGTGCCAGTGTAAACACAGGTGAATATGATTATATTATTCGTCAACCAACACAGAACTGGCACTATTAGCCACTGGACGCTGATGCATATGCTGGGGGGAGGATATGATCACCTATGTACCTTTCTGGAGTGCAATGAAGATGCCCCAACTAATAACTGATAACTGATTATTTGTTTATTATTACTTGCAGCCAGTCTGTTATTAATCGAAGTGCATCAACCAACAGTCCTTCGCAAGATGGAAAATATACTCAACAACAACAATTGTCAAATGTCGTGAGAAAAGGCTGTACTGTCTAGAATTGTACACACTGTATGCGTGTGAAACGAGGACAAATAACAGACAAGCTGAGAATCATTTAATGATAGTGGAATGTGGTTTCTTATCAAAATGCAAAGAATGACCCCAGGGGGACACAAAAACGAATGAGACATTCCTTCAAGGAGCAAATAAAAATCGTAAATTAAATATATAAATTAGATGCAAACATTAGAGCTATTTCGGGCACGTTATGTGGAAATATACAGTGAAAAACTTCATGACAACTGTCAAAGTGAAAGTTGGAGAGGAAGGGGGAGACAAAGAGATAACATCTGGATCGTCTGGTTACAGGGCATAAACGTAACAATAATACGAACCTCATTCAAGTCTGGCAATCATACCATGACCGTCGATATTTATCGGAATAACACATGCTAATGATGATGATGATGATGATGATGATGATGATGATGATGATGATATGGACAAAAGCGGACAGTGGAATTGGTCAGATGTACAAGACCACAATCACAGGTGACATAATGAACGGTGCGGCTAGAGAGCCTTCGTCAACACACAAAGAAGAGACTCGTACAACAAAGCCACTTAGCTGAGTTGCTGGAGACATCTCAATCCTAGGGCAACATCAAACTGTCATCTCTCAACTGTCATGATATTAATCGCAAACACGTGGCCAGTGTTGTAAAACGTTGTTATAAGAACGCAGAAAACACAGGCAATGAATTGTTTGTACTGCTCTTACACGTCTAGACATTAATTACAGATACTCACCTCAAGTCCTGCCCGTTGTCGTCGGATGAGACGTCATCTATATGTACTTGATCACATTCCTGCCAATAGTACACCAAAAGTACTAACATAAATACACGTACAGAACTAACACAAGCTGGGGAAACTAATCATATAAATAAACACGGAGCTGTAATATATTACTTGAAATACAACTAACATAAAAACAATGTATGTATTAAGAGAGAGTACTAACATATGCAACTAACATATATACAGATGTAGTAGTAATCGTGGGAAAGTACTAATCACTCAACACAGAGGAGGGGGATAAACGTCTTGTAGTACGGACCTGATGTGGGTGTGTGCACCTGCTGTGGGTGTGTGCACCTGCTGTGGGTGTGTGCACCTGCTGTGGGTGTGTACACCTGCTGTGGGTGTGTGCAGCACTTGGACCATGTCATTGTTGTAGGCTTATGTGCACAGATGGTTAGGTGGCCGGTCTATCTCTCCCAGGCTTATGTGCACTGATGGGTAGGTGGCCGGTCTATCTCTCCCAGGCTTATGTGCACTGATGGGTAGATGGCCGGTCTATCTCTCCCAGGCTTATGTGCACTGATGGGTAGGTGGCCGGTCTATCTCTCCCAGGCTTATGTGCACTGATGGGTAGGTGGCCGGTCTATCTCTCCCAGGCTTATGTGCACTGATGGGTAGGTGGCCGGTCTATCTCTCCCAGGCTTATGTGCACTGATGGGTAGGTGGCCGGTCTATCTCTCCCAGGCTTATGTGCACTGATGGGTAGGTGGCCGGTCTATCTCTCCCAGGCTTATGTGCACTGATGGGTAGGTGGCCGGTCTATCTCTCCCAGGCTTATGTGCACTGATGGCTAGGTGGCCGGTCTATCTCTCCCAGGCTTATGTGCACTGATGGGTAGGTGGCCGGTCTATCTCTCCCAGGCTTACTGTTTTTTGTTTTATTTTACTGTTATCAATCTCTTATTCCCCTAAAAATGTATGTGAGATGAAAATATTAACATAAACTGGGGAGAAAAGAGTACATTTGAACTGTCTGAATTGTTTTCTCAGTACTAATTGCTTGCCATGGCCATGCGGGAAAAAGGGGGGGGGGCAGGGAATGAACAGGCTGATAGGCTGGCAGGGAATGCACCTATATGTGGTATATTGTCTATGGACAAGGAGGTGGTGGTCGCGCGCTTGTGGAACCAGGTGGAGAAGGTGGGGGAACAGATTGAGAACCCGTATGTGGAAAGAATGAGATTGCGGTGGATCGGCAGGGGTTCTGAAAGAATCTCAAAACTGAGAGGGAAGACCAGGAGAACTTTCAGATAGATGTGGGAACGATTAGTAGTGTGACTCTTCACTGGCTGTTGAACGAGGGAACGGAGCGCGTATGGGGGATGTCCTTAGTGCAGTAATGTCAGTTCTTGCTCAACTCAACTCAACTCAACTCTTCTCAATCCATCCACCCATCATGTGCCATGCCGGTAAGCATGGGCGGTCATGTTCTGCCATCTCACTCGATCACCAGAGTCGTGGATCAGCTCCGTGTTTCTGTCTCGACCATGCCACAAGGCCAAGCCATCCAGGTACTTGCTTCTAGGTCTTCCCCTTGGTCTGTTCCCCTCGATCTTACCAGTTGCCAATACATTTCCTCATACTTATGTTATTGTGGGTCAACCTGGGAGCTAAGGTCAATTAACCATCGGCCTAGATGCGAATTCAACCCCGTGACCATCGATCACCAAATTCTCCAATCCATTTCTTCTCATAACATGCCCAAAAAATTTTGACTGTCTACGTCTAATTTCTCTAATCAATTTACGATCTTCATTTGTTTCTTGAAGGACTTGTTCATTGGTCTTTCTGGCTGTCCATGGTATTCTTTGCATTTTCCTCAGAAACCACATCTCTACAGCCATCAGATGTTTTTCAGCCTGACTGCTCATTGTCCACGCTTCACATCCATATAAAAGTACAGGTTCAATGTAGCATCTCAAAACTCTTTTTCTCGTTTCAATTGACATCTTTTTATTGGTCAATATGTTTTTCATCTTGCTAAAGGCTACTTTTGCCATGGCGATTCTTGTTCTAATCTCTTCAAGGCATCTCCCATCAGATGTTATTACTGTTCCGAGATAATTGTACCTGCTTACTTGTTGAAGAATATTCCCATTTACTTGTATATTACATTGTGGTATTTCGTCCTTCCTAGTGACGACCATAATCTGTGTCTTTTTACAATTTAATTCTAACCCTAGTTGTTCACTGTGTGTAACAATCGCATCTACTAAATTTTGCAGGTTCTGTTCATTGTCTTCTCAATACTTACCTCTAAATCGTTGAAGAATAAGTGTGTGTCTGCCAGGTTGAATATGATTTCCTCCATCCTCAAACCTAACGACATGGATCCCTGAGGGTCCTGGGGACAAGAGCAAGAGAGAAATGCACCGTTAGACAAATAGTTGAATAGGCTGAGTCATTGTATATGTTTGTGAACAATGTGTAACAACGACAGGATCAAGATTACACTCCATGATTAAACTAACAGTCTAGCAGGCTCTGTAATGATCATACTCTCTAGTAAACTAAATATACCTGTAATGATCATACTGTCTAGTAAACTAAATATATCAACAGCAAGAATAACAAACAACCGTGTGATCAGTAAATCTGGGAACATTCCCCAGGTAAATGTCATTCTGTGATGAACATGCTCCAGGTAGAAAGAAAGAGCGATACACAGGCTTGTCCATGGGGCACATTTTCCAGTCCCATCCCATCCCATGGTAATTTAAGCCTGTTCCATCCCATCCCATCCCATCGCTTGGGATCCCATGATAATACTAATATGGAATACAGTTCAAATAAAATTATGAAATTTATGAAAGTTAGGGTTAGTGTCCACTAAATAGGATTACATGTACACAGAGAAATGTAAATTAACATCCCATTGTTTATCTGACAAAACGCAAAGAATATGTGTACTTTACGTATTAAATAAAGAGAAAGAAAACAACAAAATGAATTAAATGTAAAATAAAAGAGATTTAGTCTTATCTTTATTACCTAGAAAACGATCATGGGAAATTTGTCACTTTCTTTGTTATTCTGAATCATTAGTTTCAGGAGTATCTTGTCGCTGTTTCTTGGCAGCCGAGTATTAATCTTTCTGCACCAAGAACCTATCAAGGGAAATTTGTCGCTTCCTTTGCTGGAGAATATTTCTGAAGGGGGCCATCGTGTTATCACTCATCAGGTTTACTGCACTGTTAGCAACAAATTTGTTTGGATGATGGTTCACAATGAAGTCTTCGGTGTCTGCCCACTTGCTGCACATTTCTTTAATCCGGGTAGAAAGAAAGAGCGATACACAGGCTTGTCCATGGGGCACATTTTCCAGTCCCATCCCATCCCATGGTAATTTAAGCCTGTTCCATCCCATCCCATCCCATCGCTTGGGATCCCATGATAATACTAATATGGAATACAGTTCAAATAAAATTATGAAATTTATGAAAGTTAGGGTTAGTGTCCACTAAATAGGATTACATGTACACAGAGAAATGTAAATTAACATCCCATTGTTTATCTGACAAAACGCAAAGAATATGTGTACTTTACGTATTAAATAAAGAGAAAGAAAACAACAAAATGAATTAAATGTAAAATAAAAGAGATTTAGTCTTATCTTTATTACCTAGAAAACGATCATGGGAAATTTGTCACTTTCTTTGTTATTCTGAATCATTAGTTTCAGGAGTATCTTGTCGCTGTTTCTTGGCAGCCGAGTATTAATCTTTCTGCACCAAGAACCTATCAAGGGAAATTTGTCGCTTCCTTTGCTGGAGAATATTTCTGAAGGGGGCCATCGTGTTATCACTCATCAGGTTTACTGCACTGTTAGCAACAAATTTGTTTGGATGATGGTTCACAATGAAGTCTTCGATGTCTGCCCACTTGCTGCACATTTCTTTAATCCTGGCAGTTGAAACGGTCACTGACTCCTCATCATCGGACGACCTGCTCCTCCTTTAATGTCTTTAACTGTTCATTCTGAAGATCCACAAGCTCATCCGTAGTACTGTACTGTACTGTACGTGATCGTTTGTCTCCAACGTTACACCTTGCACTCTCTCTCTCTCTCTCTCTCTCTCTCTCTCTCTCTCTCTCTCTCTCTCTCTCTCTCTCTCTCTTTCACCTTCGTTCGTAACCCGAGGCACTGTTCGTTACCCGAGACATACAATTTTCGAAGTTGTTCGTCACCTGAATTGTTCGTGGTCTGAGGCGTTCGTAACGCGAGGTATTCGGAATGTGGTTTAGGAATTCTTCATCATCTTCATTAAAGCAATGAGAGTAATTTTTTTTTTAATGGGCATTGAAACGTTGGTAATATGATCGCCATTCACGTGTTACAGATTTTGTTGGTATGGAAAATGGCAGCTTTTGGCACGCCTTTGCCTGATGTGTATGGTAATATGTTTCAATAAATGAAAGTTGATCCATGAACTGATCCAGTTCAGAAATCACGCCTCTGCTGAAGCTATCAGTAATGCATGTTGATAACCCGCTGGTTGGTGCGCATTTATTTATTTATCCCGTATCCCACCACGAGATAAAGAATTGATACAAATATATAAAGAAAAAAAGAAGGATAAAAGGCTTTAATAAGGTAAAAAAAAAAAAAATTTAAATTAAGGGCAGCTCTGACATAGATCAAGTTGCTACCTTGTCCCATGCGAAATGCAAATGTGTGCTGTCCCATCCCATCTTATCCCACGGGACGTTTCCCATGGGATTCCCATTCCCATGGACAAGCCTGGCGATACATAGGCACTCTGAAAGCCTCATTGAGGAGCTGTAGTTTTATGTCACAACTGGGAGTACACTGATGTTGATTTCGGTAACTTAACTAGTCACATCCCTGATACTACGGTGACTCTTAGCTTGAGGAAGCTACACGCAGGTGTGCCACAGAGGTATGCCTTACGAAGTTATGCCTTACAGAAGTATACAACAAGAAAATATGCCACACAGAGGTATGCTGCACGAAGGTCTGCCACACAGAGGTATACCACACAGGGGTATAACACACGAAGGTATAACACACGGAGGTATAACACACGGAGGTATACCACACAGAGGTATAACACACGGAGGTATACCATCCGAATGTATGACATACAGAGGTATACCACACGAAGGTATGACATACAGAGGTATACCATCCGAAGGTATGACATACAGAGGTATACCACACGAAGGTATGACATACAGAGGTATACCACACGAAGGTATGCCATACAGAGGCATACCACACGAAGGTATGCTACATGGAGAAACCCCACACGGAAGTATGACGCATAGAGGTATGCCATAGAAATGTATGTCACACGAAGGTAAGCCACATGGAAGTAGGTCATAAAAAAGGTATGACACAAAGAGCTATGTTACATGAAGGTATGCCATACAAATGCACAATAAGCGATACCACAAAGAGGTATGCCACAAAAAGGTATGCCACACAAAGATATACCATACAGAGATACGCACCGCCGAGGTATGAACCACGAAAGTATGCCACATCGAAGTATATTGAAACGGATTGTGTTCGCAGCAAAAAATGTAGCATTACCAGAAACTAGAAGAAGAAGATAGGAAGAAGAGAGGAGGGAGAGATGCGCGCACGCTCACACACACATACACAGGCACACACAAATATACACACATACAAACACACACAAATACACACACACACACGGATCTGTGGTCAGTGCTTGAGCAGTACTGCATACATGGGGCTAGCTCCATATTGTCAGGCCAGTCAACACTGGGCGTGGTCAGCGTCACGTGGTTCAGCATTACCTCCACCTGCGCCATCCAGGAAATGTCCGGCTGTACATATGACCTACCTCCACCTGGAGGACACGATCTCTGACAACAACCTCGGTATCCGAAGGGATTCGAACGTATAACCAGCGGACCGGCATGCGCTACCGTGGCCCTGTACACAACAGGGGGACATTGTTAAATGTGATGTCCACATCAGTCTTGTCCAACATCATTAAAGTGGCATAAAAGCGTCCAGTGCAGAGATATATGGCTGTCTTGTTGACACACAAATACTATTCGCACCTGTTTGACAGGTACTACCATTGTAATTGTGTCTATTGTTTGTCTCTTCAATAGCACCGCCATTCAATTTCCAACCCAACTCCAAACTACAAACTCCGTAGAGTAGAACGGTGGGTAATTTTGGCCTCCATAAAATTTAGTCCCAGCACTCACCAGCTGTCACATAAACTGTCCGTCCTCCGCGGACCCCAATGTCCTGTTTACGGTGTAGGGCGGAGAAGAGTGAGGGGAGAGTCTCCCAGTCTCAGTGAGAAAACAATGAACTAGCAGGAAAAGTCTCCCAGACTGAGGCGAGCATACAATGGACGAGCAGGGAACGGAATCAATTAACTAGTCATGAAAGGGAAGGGGCAGAAACCTGACGCAAAGCCACAAGAGTAACTTTGGCCAATGTGGAACACTAGGAGCAACCATAGTCTTTGAGTTGGACATGAGACATGGATAATCTGATTTCTGAAAGTTCCCAGTTTACCCAACAGAAGATGTCCATATAGAAAATAGATGATAGGGCGATAATGGAGCGGAGAGTTCATTGTGCATGTAAACATTAGGTGTGATTTAAACAGGCGGATAGGTTTTACAGTAGTTAATATAAGATGAAAATAGTTACGTATAGGTGGTTCCTGTGAAAAAGAGAGATAACAAACACAGACAGTGTTACAACGAACTCAAACCAGGTTAACATAAATCACAATGGAGAACAAAATAATAGTAATGAAAAACGGAAAGTAAACATGTCAAAGATAAGCTTAAACCCGACGTTTCGATCTTAGTTATCTTCTGCAGATACAATATAAAACATATCTAAACGAAATTAAACTAGATAATAAAAATAAACCTAATATTGTAAGCACACAAAAATGTATTACTATATGTGTGTATATAGCTATTTGGGCTGTCCTCCATGTCTTCATGAAATCCATCATGATCCTTCAGTGTGTTGCAACCCCGTTGTTCTGATTGTCTAAGACTAGTAAATATAACCTCATCGCAGATACTGCCTTTGCAGTGTGAAGTGTTTGAGCTTCACTTATTCTAGGCCACAGCAACTGCTGTGAGGTTGACTAGAACATTGGCAGTCATTTCTGAACATGATCAGACACCAGTTGTATGAGACCAAGTCCACCTCAGGGCCTGACTGGTGGCAAACAAGACACACATGATCAGACACCAGTTGTATGAGACCAGGTCCATCCCAGGGCCTGACTGGTGGCAAACAAGACAAACATGATCAGACACCAGTTGTATGAGACCAGGTCCACCTCAGGGCCTGACTGGTGGCAAACAAGACACACATGATCAGACACCAGTTGTATGAGACCAGGTCCATCCCAGGGCCTGACTGGTGGCAAACAAGACAAACATGATCAGACACCAGTTGTATGAGAAAAGATCGCCCCCCCCCCCCCACAGCCTGACCGGTGGCACACAAGAATAACATGATCCTGTCATAGCTGAGGCTATCTGACCTTGAATACTTCATTTACTTAGCTCATTGAGTATTTGTTTCGTTTCTAAATGCTGGGGTGGATTGCTACTTCTCGTAAAAAAAACATGCAACTAACTTGTACTTTCTCGTGAATCATTGAAAATCCCAAAACAGCGTTAGTGCGTATTAGTAATTATGGTGGTAGTAGTGGTGGAAATAGTAGTAGTAGTAGTAGTAGTAGTAGTAGTAGTAGTAGTAGTAGTAGTAGTAGTAGTAGTAGTAGTAGTAGTATAGTAGTAGTGGTAGTACTAGTAGTAGTAGTAGTAGTAGTAGTAGTAGTAGTAGTAGTAGTAGTTGTAGTAGTAGTAGCAGTAGTAGCAGTAGTAGTAGCAGTAGTACTAGTAGTTGGGGGGTACAAGGTGCTAGGCATTGGTAGTGCCATTGGTAAGGATGACTGTCACGCTCTTTTCAGTGCACATCCCCCACTGGGCCAAGCCTGACACCCAGCTCACGCTATGGCTTCTAGTAGCTGTCAGCATGCGACAGCGGCCACCCCCCTCCCAGGCAACAACTGTGATAGGCTGGTTACACCAGGCGTGGATGGCCTATTTGGTGTCAAACCATTCGGTGAACTAGGGTATGAATACCCAGCATGTGAAGACAGGACTCGGCAGACTGCGCAGAAGAAATCATTGTTGATTCAACGGGCAAGACGGCGTTTACCTGCAAAGCGCTGTGGAACGTAATTAGCACGGCAAGGCACTTAGAGCGCCCTGGTCATCCACTGCAACTGCATTTGTCTCCAGTAGTCCTGACTTGTCTTGCCACTGGACTCAGGCGAGAGAGTGAGGTCGACGAATTGCGCAACTCTTCCTCACTTAATCCAATTCATCGTGCAAGTCATTCTTCATCGAACATTTCGAGCCGAAATAGGCCTTATCAGGCATCTTCGAACTCAAGGCTCCATACTTTCACCCCCACTGGATGAAATGAATGGTCATTATCATTCTTGATGGACAAACAATATACAGTAGTAGTAGTAGTAGTAGTAGTAGTAGTAGTAGTAGTAGTAGTAGTAGTAGTAGTAGTAGTAGTAGTAGTAGTAGTAGTAGTAGTACTTGTTGTTGTTGTTGTTGTCGTTGCAGTGGTGGTGATTCTGTTGTCTTCTCATTTGTCTGCTATTGATTTTTACCCGCCATTGTACATCGGCCCTCAACCATCTCGCCCCATGCAAATCTGTAGCTATCTCTTGGATTCCCCTCTGTGTCCTTTCTATATTCTGCATGCAGCATATCTGTCTACAATCCTCCTCTCCGTGTATGTTAGGTCTCCCTGAAATCCAGTAACCCGGTTGTTACAGACACATGATTTCTAATTGTAATGTTTTCAGTCTGTCTCAATGTGGGTCCAAGTCAGTGCCAACGTAGTCACCTCACTATATACACAACAATGTCAAGAAGATTTAAACATCTTACTAGGAGAAAATCTAAGAACCTCATATTGGAGAAGATTTAACAATCTCATATACGAGAAAATTTAAGAACCTCATGTAGGAGAAGATTTAACAATCTCATGTTGGAGCAGATTTAACAATCTCATGTAGAAGAAGATTTAACAATCTCATGTTGGAGCAGATTTAACAATCTCGTGTAGGAGAAGATTTAACAATCTCATGAAGGAGAAGATTTAACAATCTCATGTAGTTGAAGATTTAACAATATCGTGTAGGTAGGAGATGATTTAACAATCTCATGTAGTTGAAGATTTAACAATCTCGTGTACAAGGAGATGATTTAACAATCTAGTGTAAGAGGTGATTTAACAATCTCATATAGGAGATGCTTTAACAATCTAATGTAGTTGAAGATTTAACAATCTCACGTAGAAGATGATTTAACAGTCTCATGTATTTGAAGATTTAACAATCTCATGTAGGAGAAGATTTAACAATCTCATGTAGGAGAAGATTTAATAATCTCATGTAGGAGAAGATTTAATAATGTCATTTAGGAGAAGATTTAACAATCTCATGTAGGAGAAGAAATAGCAAACTCAGGTAGTAGAAGACATAACAATCTTGGGTAGTATATTAAACAACATCAAGTTGTAGGAGAAACAAGTCGTTGAGTTGAGTTGACACATGAAGGAGAAAAAATAACAATATCAAATCTAATGTAGTAGATGAAATGACAATATCAAATCTAATGTAGGAGACGAAATTATCAAATCTAATGCAATGTTGTTGTTGTTGTTTGCCCATCAAGAATAATGATGACCATTCATTTATTCCAGTGGGGTTGAAAGTATGGAACCGTGAGTTCTAAGAATCTAATGTAATAGACGAAATAACAATATCAAATGTAATGTAGCAAACGAAATAATAATATCAAATCTAATGCAGTAGACTAAATAACAATATCAAGTACTATAAGATATAACAATCTCAGGTAGTAGAAGAAATAACAATCTCAAGTAATAGTAGATATAACAATCTCATGAAGTAGAAGAAATACCAATCTATTGTAGTGAAGAAATACCAATCTCATGTAGTAAAAAAATAACAATCTAATGTAGTGAAAATATACCAATCTCATGTAGTGAAGAAATACCAATCTCATGTAGTGAAAAAATAACATCTAATGTAGTGAAAAAATACAAGTTTGAATGTAGTGAAGAAAATGCAATCTAATGTAGCGAAAAAATACCAGTTTTAATGTAGTGAAGAAAATGCAATCTAATGTAGTGAAAAAATATCAGTTCTAATGTAGGGAAGAAATACTAATCTAATATATAGAAGAAATAACAGTGAAGAAATGGCAACCTAATGTAGTAGAAGAAATAACAGTCTGATGCAGTAGAAGAAATAGCAATCTTGTGCAGCAGAAGAACTAACAATATGATGTAGTAGAAGAACTAACAATATGATGTAGTAGAAGAAATAACAATATGATGTAGTAGAAGAACTAACAATATGATGTAGTAGAAGAACTAACAAGAACTATCAATATAATGAAGTAGAAGAACTAACAATATGATGTAGTAGAAGAACTAAAAATATGATATAGTAGAAGAACTAACAATATGATATAGTAGAAGAACTAACAATATGATGTAATAGAAGAACTAACAATATGATGTAGTAGAAGAACTAACAATATGATGTAGTAGAAGAACTAACAATATGATATAGTAGAAGAACTAACAATATGATGAAGTAGAAGAACTAACAATATGATGTAGTAGAAGAACTAACAATATAATGTAGTAGAAGATGTAGTAGAAGAACTAACAATATGATGTAGTAGAAGAACTAACAATATGATATAGTAGAAGAACTAACAATACGATGAAGTAGAAGAACTAACAATATGATGTAGTAGAAGAACTAACAATATGATATAGTAGAAGAACGAACAATATGATATAGTAGAAGAACTAACAATATGATATAGTAGAAGAACTAACAATATGATATAGTAGAAGAACTAACAATATGATGTAGTAGAAGATGTAGTAGAAGAACTAACAGTATGATATAGTAGAAGAACTAACAATATGATGTAGTAGAAGATGTAGTAGAAGAACTAACAATATTATGTAGTAGAAGAACTAACAATATTATGTAGTAGAAGAACTAACAATATGATATAGTAGAAGAACTAACAATATGATATAGTAGAAGAACTAACAATATTATGTAATAGAAGAACTAACAATATGATATACTAAAAGAACTAACAATATGATATAGTAGAAGAACTAACAATATGATGTAATAGAAGAAGTAACAATATGATGTAGTAGAAGAACTAACAATATGATATAGTAGAAGAACTGACAATATGATGTAATAGAAGAACGAACAATATGATGTAATAGAAGAACTAACAATATGAAGTAGTAGAAGAACTAATAATATCATGTTGTAGAAGAACTAACAATATGATATAGTAGAAGAACTAACAATATGATATAGTAGAAGAACTAACAATATGATGTAATAGAAGAACTAACAATATGAAGTAGTAGAAGAACTAACAATATGATGTAGTAAAAGAACTAACAATATGATGTAGTAGAAGAACTAACAATATGATGTAGTAGAAGAACTAACAATATGATGTAGTAGAAGAACTAACAATATGATGTAGTAGAAGAACTAACAATATGATGTAGTAGAAGAACTAACAATATGATGTAGTAGAAGAACTAACAATATGATGTAGTAGAAGAACTAACAATATGATATAGTAGAATAACTAACAATATGATATAGTAGAAGAACTAACAATATGATGTAATAGAAGAACTAACAATATGATATAGTAGAAGAACTAACAATATGATATAGTAGAAGAACTGACAATATGATGTAATAGAAGAACTAACAATATGATGTAATAGAAGAACTAACAATATGAAGTAGTAGAAGAACTAATAATATCATGTTGTAGAAGAACTAACAATATGATATAGTAGAAGAACTAACAATATGATACAGTAGAAGAACTAACAATATGATGTAATAGAAGAACTAACAATATGAAGTAGTAGAAGAACTAACAATATGATGTAGTAAAAGAACTAACAATATCAGGTAGTAGAAGAACTAACAATATTATGTAGTAGAAAAACTAACAATATGATGTAGTAGAAGAACTAACAATATGATGTAGTAGAAGAACTAACAATATGATGCAGTAGAAGAACTAACAATCTGTTGTAGTAGAAGAACTAACAATATGATGTAGTAGAAGAACTAACAATCTGTTGTAGTAGAAGAACTAACAATATGATGTAGTAGAAGAACTAACAATCTGTTGTAGTAGAAGAACTAAAAATATGATGTAGTAGAAGAACTAACAATGTGTTGTAGTAGAAGAACTAACAATATGATGTAGTAGAAGAACTAACAATATGATGTAGTAGAAGAATTAACAATATTATGTAGTAGAAGAACTAACAATCTGTTGTAGTAGAAGAACTAACAATATGATGTAGTAGAAGAACTAACAATATGATGTAGTAGAAGAACTAACAATATGATATAGTAGAAGAACTAACAATATAATGTAGTAGAAGATGTAGTAGAAGAACTAACAATATAGTGTAGTAGAAGATGTAGTAGAAGAACTAACAATATGATGTAGTAGAAGAACTAACAATATAATATAGTAGAATATGTAGTAGGAGAACTAACAATATAATGTAGTAGAAGATGTAGTAGAAGAACTACCAATATAGTGTAGTAGAAGATGTAGTAGAAGAGCTAACAATATAATGTAGTAGAAGATGTAGTAGAAGAACTAACAATATAATGTAGTAGAAGATGTAGTAGAAGAACTAACAATATGATGTAGTAGAAGAACAAACAATATAATGTAGTAGAAGATGTAGTAGAAGAACTAACAATATGATGTAGTAGAAGAACTAACAATATGATATAGTAGAAGAACTAACAATAGGATGTAGTAGAAGAACTAACAATATAATGTGGTAGAAGAACTAACAATATAATGTAGTAGAAGAACTAACAATATAATGTAGTAGAAGAACTAACAATATGATGTAGTAGAAGAACTAACAATATAATGTAGTAGAAGAACAAACAATATGATGTAGTAGAAGAACTAACAATATGATGTAGTAGAAGAACTAACAATGTGTTGTAGTAGAAGAACTAACAATATAATGTAGTAGAAGATGCAGTAGAAGAAATAACAATATAATGTAGTAGAAGATGTAGTAGAAGAACTAACAATATAATGTAGTAGAAGATGTAGTAGAAGAACTAACAATATAATGTAGTAGAAGATGTAGTAGAAGAACTAACAATATGATGTAGTAGAAGAACGAACAATATAATGTAGTAGAAGATGTAGTAGAATAACTAACAATATGATGTAGTAGAAGGACTAACAATATGATATAGTAGAAGAACTAACAATATGATGTAGTAGAAGAACTAACAATATGATATAGTAGAAGAACTAACAATATGATGTAGTAGAAGAACTAACAATATGATATAGTAGAAGAACTAACAATATGATGTAGTAGAAGAACTAACAATATGATATAGTAGAAGAACTAACAATATGATGTAGTAGAAGAACTAACAATGTGTTGTAGTAGAAGAACTAACAATATAATATAGTAGAAGATGTAGTAGAAGAACTAACAATATAATGTAGTAGAAGATGTAGTAGAACTAACAATATAATGTAGTAGAAGATGTAGTAGAAGAACTAACAATATGATGTAGTAGAAGAACTAACAATATAATGTAGTAGAAGATTTAGTAGAAGAACTAACAATATGATGTAATAGAAGAACTAACAATAAGAAGTAGTAGAAGAAATAACAATATGATGTAGTAGAAGAACTAACAATATTATGTAGTAGAAAAACTAACAATATGATGTAGTAGAAGAACTAACAATATGATGTAGTAGAAGAACTAACAATATGATGTAGTAGAAGAACTAACAATCTTTTGTAGTAGAAGAACTAACAATATGATGTAGTAGAAGAACTAACAATCTGTTGTAGTAGAAGAACTAACAATATGATGTAGTAGAAGAACTAACAATCTGTTGTAGTAGAAGAACTAACAATATGATGTAGTAGAAGAACTAACAATGTGTTGTAGTAGAAGAACTAACAATATGATGTAGTAGAAGAACTAACAATATGATGTAGTAGAAGAACTAACAATATTATGTAGTAGAAGAACTAACAATCTGTTGTAGTAGAAGAACTAACAATATGATGTAGTAGAAGAACTAACAATATAATGTAGTAGAAGATGTAGTAGAAGAACTAACAATATAATGTAGTAGAAGATGTAGTAGAAGAACTAACAATATAATGTAGTAGAAGATGTAGTAGAAATAACAATATGATGTTGTAGAAGAACTAACAATATAATGTAGTAGAAGATGTAGTAGAAGAACTAACAATATGATGTAGTAGAAGAACTAACAATATAATATAGTAGAATATGTAGTAGAAGAATTAACAATATAATGTAGTAGAAGATGTAGTAGAAGAACTAACAATATAATGTAGTAGAAGATGTAGTAGAAGAACTAACAATATAATGTAGTAGAAGATGTAGTAGAAGAACTAACAATATAATGTAGTAGAAGATGTAGTAGAAGAACTAACAATATAATGTAGTAGAAGAACTAACAATATAATGTAGTAGAAGATGTAGTAGAAGAACTAACAATATGATGTAGTAGAAGAACAAACAATATAATGTAGTAGAAGATGTAGTAGAAGAACTAACAATATGATGTAGTAGAAGAACTAACAATATGATATAGTAGAAGAACAAACAATATGATGTAGTAGAAGAACTAACAATATGATGTAGTATATGATGTAGTAGAAGAACTAACAATATGATGTAGTAGAAGAACTAACAATGTGTTGTAGTAGAAGAACTAACAATATGTTGTAGTAGAAGAACTAACAATATAATGTAGTAGAAGAACTAACAATATAATGTAGTAGAAGAACTAACAATATAATGTAGTAGAAGAACTAACAATATAATGTAGTAGAAGAACTAACAAAATAATGTAGTAGAAGAACTAACAATATGATGTAGTAGAAGAACTAACAATATAATGTAGTAGAAGAACAAACAATATGATGTAGTAGAATAACAAACAATATGATGTAGTAGAAGAACTAACAATATAATGTAGTAGAAGAACTAACAATATAATGTAGTAGAAGATGTAGTAGAAGAACTAACAATATAATGTAGTAGAAGATGTAGTTGAAGAACTAACAATATAATGTAGTAGAAGATGTAGTCGAAGAACTAACAATATAATGTAGTAGAAGATGTAGTAGAAGAACTAACAATATGATGTAGTAGAAGAACTAACAATATAATGTAGTAGAAGATGTAGTAGAAGAACTAACAATATAATGTAGGAGAAGAATTAACAATATAATATAGTAGAATATGTAGTAGAAGAACTAACAATATAATGTAGTAGAAGATGTAGTAGAAGAACTAACAATATAATGTAGTAGAAGATGTAGTAGAAGAACTAACAATATAATGTAGTAGAAGATGTAGTAGAAGAACTAACAATATAATGTAGTAGAAGAACTAACAATATGATGTAGTAGAAGAACTAACAATATAATGTAGTAGAAGATGTAGTAGAAGAACTAACAATATGATGTAGTAGAAGAACTAACAATATGATGTAGTAGAAGATGTAGTAGAAGAACTAACAATATAATGTAGTAGAAGAACTAACAATATGATGTAGTAGAAGATGTAGTAGAAGATGTAGTAGAAGAACTAACAATATGATGTAGTAGAAGAACTAACAATATGATGTAGTAGAAGATGTAGTAGAAGAACTAACAATATAATGTAGTAGAAGAACTAACAATATGATGTAGTAGAAGAACTAACAATATAATGTAGTAGAAGATGTAGTAGAAGAACTAACAATATGATGTAGTAGAAGAACTAACAATATGATGTAGTAGAAGATGTAGTAGAAGAACTAACAATATAATGTAGTAGAAGAACTAACAATATGATGTAGTAGAAGATGTAGTAGAAGAACTAACAAATATGATGTAGTAGAAGAACTAACAATATAATGTAGTAGAAGATGTAGTAGAAGAACTAACAATATAATGTAGTAGAAGAACTAACAATATGATGTAGTAGAAGAACTAACAATATGATGTAGTAGAAGAACTAACAATATGATGTAGTAGAAGAACTAACAATATGATGTAGTAGAAGAACTAACAATATAATGTAGTAGAAGATGTAGTAGAAGAACTAACAATATAATGTAGGAGAAGAATTAACAATATAATATAGTAGAATATGTAGTAGAAGAACTAACAATATAATGTAGTAGAAGATGTAGTAGAAGAATTAACAATATAATGTAGTAGAAGATGTAGTAGAAGAACTAACAATATAATGTAGTAGAAGATGTAGTTGAAGAACTAACAATATAATGTAGTAGAAGATGTAGTCGAAGAACTAACAATATAATGTAGTAGAAGATGTAGTAGAAGAACTAACAATATGATGTAGTAGAAGAACTAACAATATAATGTAGTAGAAGATGTAGTAGAAGAACTAACAATATGATGTAGTAGAAGAACTAACAATATAATATAGTAGAATATGTAGTAGAAGAACTAACAATATAATGTAGTAGAAGATGTAGTAGAAGAACTAACAATATAATGTAGTAGAAGATGTAGTAGAAGAACTAACAATATAATGTAGTAGAAGATGTAGTAGAAGAACTAACAACATAATGTAGTAGAAGATGTAGTAGAAGAACTAACAATATAATGTAGTAGAAGATGTAGTAGAAGAACTAACAATATAATGTAGTAGAAGATGTAGTAGAAGAACTAACAATATGATGTAGTAGAAGAACAAACAATATAATGTAGTAGAAGACGTAGTAGAAGAACTAACAATATGATGTAGTAGAAGAACTAACAATATGATATAGTAGAAGAACTAACAATATGATGTAGTAGAAGAACTAACAATATGATGTAGTAGAAGAACTAACAATATGATGTAGTAGAAGAACTAACAATATAATGTAGTAGAAGATGTAGTAGAAGAACTAACAATATAATGCAGTATATGATGTAGTAGAAGAGCTAACACTATGATGTAGTAGAAGAACTAACAATGTGTTGTAGTAGAAGAACTAACAATATGTTGTAGCAGAAGAACTAACAATATAATGTAGTAGAACAACTAACAATATAATGTAGTAGAAGAACTAACAATATAATGTAGTAGAAGAACTAACAATATAATGTAGTAGAAGAACTAACAAAATAATGTAGTAGAAGAACTAACAATATGATGTAGTAGAAGAACTAACAATATGATGTAGTAGAATAACTAACAATATGATGTAGTAGAAGAACTAACAATGTGTTGTAGTAGAAGATGTAGTAGAAGAACTAACAATATAATGTAGTAGAATAACTAACAATATGATGTAGTAGAAGAACTAACAATATAATGTAGTAGAAGATGTAGTAGAAGAACTAACAATATAATGTAGTAGAAGATGTAGTAGAAGAACTAACAATATAATGTAGTAGAAGATGTAGTAGAAGAACTAACAATATAATGTAGTAGATGATGTAGTAGAAGAACTAACAATATGATGTAGTAGAAGAACTAACAATATAATGTAGTAGAAGATGTAGTAGAAGAACTAACAATATGATGTAGTAGAAGGACTAACAATATGATATAGTAGAAGAACTAACAATATGATGTAGTAGAAGAACTAACAATATGATATAGTAGAAGAACTAACAATATGATGTAGTAGAAGAACTTACAATATGATATAGAAGAAGAACTAACAATATGATGTAGTAGAAGAACTAACAATATGATATAGTAGAAGAACTAACAATATGATGTAGTAGAAGAACTAACAATATGATATAGTAGAATAACTAACAATATGATGTAGTAGAAGAACTAACAATGTGTTGTAGTAGAAGAACTAACAATATAATGTAGTAGAAGATGTAGTAGAAGAACTAACAATATAATGTAGTAGAAGATGTAGTAGAAGAACTAACAATATAATGTAGTAGAAGATGTAGTAGAAGAACTAACAATATAATGTAGTAGAAGATGTAGTAGAAGAACTAACAATATAATGTAGTAGAAGATGTAGTAGAAGAAATAACAATATGATGTAGTAGAAGAACTAACAATGTGTTGTAGTAGAAGAACTAACAATATGATGTAGTAGAAGAACTAACAATATAATGTAGTTGAAGAACTAACAATATGATGTAGTAGAAGAACTAACAATATAATGTAGTTGACGAACTAACAATATGATGTAGTAGAAGAACTAACAATATAATGTAGTTGAAGAACTAACAATATAATGTAGTAGAAGAACTAACAATATAATGTAGTTGAGGAACTAACAATATGATGTAGTAGAAGAACTAACAATATAATGTAGAAGAAGAACTAACAATATGATGTAGTAGAAGAACTAACAATATGATGTGGTAGAAGAACTAACAATATATTGTAGTAGAAGATGTAGTAGAAGAACTAACAATATGATGTAGTAGAAGAACTAACAATATGATATAGTAGAAGAACTAACAATATGACGTAGTAGAAGAACTAACAATATGATGTAGTAGAAGAACTAACAATATGATGTAATAGAAGAACTAACAATATAATGTAGTAAAAGAACTAACAATATAATGTAGTAGAAGAACTAACAATATGATGTAGTAGAGGAACTAACAATATGAAGTAGTAGAAGAACTAACAATATGATGAAGTAGAAGAACTAACAATATAATGTAGTAGAAGAACTAACTATATGATGAAGTAGAAGAACTAACAATATGATGTAGTAGAAGAACTAACAATATAATGTATTGGAAGAACTAACAATATAATGTAGTAGAAGAACTAACAATATCATGTAGTAGAAGAACTAACAATATGATGAAGTAGAAGAACTAACAATATGATGTAATAGAAGAACTAACAATATGAAGTAGTAGAAGAACTAACAATATGATGTAATAGAAGAACTAACAATATGAAGTAGTAGAAGAACTAACAATATGATGTAATAGAAGAACTAACAATATGAAGTAGTAGAAGAACTAACAATATGATGTAGTAGAAGAACTAACAATATGATGTAGTAAAAGAACTAACAATATAATGTAGTAGAAGAACTAACAATATGATGTAGTAAAAGAACTAACAATATCAGGTAGTAGAAGAACTAACAATATGATATAGTAGAAGAACTAACAATATGATGTAGTAAAAGAACTAACAATATGATGTAGTAAAAGAACTAACAATATGATGTAGTAAAAGAACTAACAATATCAGGTAGTAGAAGAACTAACAATATGATGTAGTAGAAGAACTAACAATATGATGTGATAGAAGAACTAACAATATGATTTAGTAGAAGAACTAACAATATGATGTAGTAGAAGATGTAGTAGAGGAACTAACAATATCAGGTAGGACAAGATTTAATATCTCGCGTAGTAGAAGGTGCAGCAATCTCTGTTAGAAGACCTAATAGCTATTCCGGGTACTTAAATAATTAAGACCTGCACTGTTCCCATTTACCGCATGCTCTACACACAAGTGTTCTAGGGACCTATTATCCACTGGATGTAATTGATAACTCTCCACTTGAGCAGAACAGGTCAACCATTGTCCTAAGATTCAGAAACGCCTACCAATGTCGGAGATCACAAACACCCGTGTCGGCGTGGAAGGCAGCAATAAGCCATCATACAATCTTGCAAAGATAACCTTGCCAGTTGGCAAAATAAAATCTGGACTAGAGGAATGGAAGGTCAAGAGACTTTATGCCAGGCTTCGAATAAGTAAACTACCATAAACATGACATGTCTTTTCTTTTCTTCGATGTCAACATATCCCTAAATCAGACAAAAGAGCAGACTTGGATGTTATATTATAAGGCTAACAAAAAACAATAAAAGAGCAAGCACTCCTTTCCACTTAAAAGTGCACAAATCCGACACGCACGCACGCGCAAGCACACACACATACACACACACACACACTCAACATAATCTCAAAGAAACTTGTTATTTCTTCTAGTACAAAAGAAGTCATGTTATAACCAGACGTCCTCTTATCCCAGCTGATGGATGGGCCCAATCAAAACCCATCATAGACAGACGATAAGCAGACATGCTCAATGGGAAACACGTGCTGCAATGACAAGCCCGCTTCGCGCGTGATACTCACGAGCCAGTCAAGATAGAGAACCCGATGCTTGTGGCTTTCGTCACGAGATACCAAATCGGTTAGCAAGTACTGCGACTTGACGTCTGCACCCGCGGTGGGACAACAACCAGCCTCAGTGATATAACACTCTTGTAACCAGCCTCACTTATATAACACTCTTGTAACCAGCCTCACTTATATAACACTCTTGTAACCAGCCTCACTTATATAACACTCGTGTAACCAGCCTTACTTATATAACACTCTTGTAACCAGCCTAATTGATATAACACTCATGTAACCAGCTTCAGTAATATAACACTCTTAAAACCAGCCTCAGTAATATAACACTCTTGTAACCAGCCTTAGTGATATAACACTCTTGTAACCAGCCTCAGTGATATAACACTCTTGTAACCAGTCTCACTGATATAACACTCTTGCAACCAACCTCAGTGATATAACACTCTTGTAACCAGCCTCAGTGATATAACAATCTTGTAACCAGACTCAGAGAGAAGTCGACAGAAGTCCAACAGATTGATGTGTGGAGACAACCCATAATGCCGCAATCACCAGAGAAAGTTTCAGCGCAAATCGCGCCGACCTAGCACTGTATTATTTGCAGAACGATTCGTAGACAAAAACAACGACCAAAAACAGACCACTCCATGTGTAACTATATCACAAATCAATATTCCTTGGAAAGATACATGAGATTTATGAAATGAATTAATAGAAAAGGCAATTAGCCTTATGCTAAAATGTTTATGTGTTCCATCGTTATTTTTTTTTTTTTAAATGTTTTTGAAGCATGAAAAACACAGAGACAGGCAAAACATGGTTTTCTCAAAACAATAACAGGAATCACATCGATTTAAAAACTAACAAATGACCTAAATGACGAGGACACCCGAGGCAAGGTTTATTTAACAACCATGCACATATTTATCAATGCAGGCACACATGGGATTCAAGAGAGCGGCGCGTGTGGCGCAACGATTCCATGGCATGATTGGCAGTTGTCACAACCAGCCCAACTCCTGGGAATCATCGTGATTACCATATGGGTGGGGGGGGGGGGTGTCCCCCAGACGGAAGGGGGGTCCCCGGAGCTGCAATGGTATGTCATGTGTTAGGACCAGCACATTCTGTAGGCCAGAATGTACGGAGGAACAGGCCAGAATGTACGGAGGAACAGGCCATATGTCTTTCCTCTCTAAGCGAGCGACCTCGTCCGTCAGTTCTCACGACAGCATCAGCGTAGTCTCCTAGCGATTACGCTAACAAACCCGCTTAATCCAATGAAAATGAAGCAGAAATGAATCTACTGTCCCCACTTCGAAGTGTACAAAATGATCTTGCTGACAGCGAAGTAGAGAAGAGAATAATATTGTGAAAGTGAAATAAGTAATTACGATAAATAGCTGTAGTTCATGATTCAACTTATTCAAGCACAACGCAAATCTTCACCAGGTAATTGTCATTTCTCTAAATGCCATTTCGCATATGTCATTTACAATATCGTTATAAGCAACGAGCTGAGAAGGATAGCAGCTGAATGTCTTGGTGTCACCACAAATATAAGTATGCTCAATTATGTGACTCATAGTGTAAGTGGCCACAATGGCCGCAGAAAACACCCGGAACAGTTCCACTGGTGTGCAGTTTACACAAGAATATGATACTTTTGTATGTTCCAGGTTACCACTCAACGCCAGTCGATTTACACAGAAAATGAGACACGCAATAATGTGCTGTAATATGTGTTGTTTATAGTGCTAGAATCAACCAGAGATTCCATAAGCTGATGATACAGTATTACTATCCACATCACAGACTGGTATAGAAAACTTAATAACCGCAAACCACAGAAATAGTGAAAATCATAACATGTATCTTAACATAGCAAAAACAAAGATAATGCATACAGATAAAACTGCTATGAAGAAAGAAATATATGTTAACGAGTAAAGATTGGAGGTGGTGGAAGATTTTTAACATCTTGAGTCATTGATTACCAACAATGGTGACACAATGAAAGAAATTAAACGACGACTATCAATTGCTCTTGAAAGACTAAAACAACTTAATAAATTATGGAGTGGGACAGATAGAACTACAAAAATTAGATTTTTAAGAGCATGCATCTTTCCCATTGCAACATACGCCTGTGAGACATGGACACTTACTAAACAAGCTGAACAGCGCATAAATGCTTTTGAATATGAATATTAAAGACGGGTTCTAAGAATATCTTGGGTAAAGAAAAGAACAAATGCATTCATACTTGAAGAGCTGAATATTAAAGACGATAAAACAAAGAAGATTGATATATTTTGGTCACTTGAAACGTCATGAACGTTTGGATAGAACAATAATGGAGGGGTATATGCCTGGGTAGAGAGGAAGAGGAGGGCCGAAGAGAAGATGGGTGCAGGATGTGGCGGATGATCTCCAAATGGGTGTATCGGACGCGGGACATCTTGTTGTGATCGAGAAGTTTTCCGGAAGGTTGTTATGGGAGCGAGGTTCTGCAAATTACATGCTACTGTATGAATTAATAGTGCTAGAAACATACCCACACACAAATATCCATTGTTTAGGGTAACTTCTCTGTAGAATGTTTCCACATGATGTCTGTACAGACGACATTCTCTTGTTTGTTATCTTAAATATCACAGTCTCGACAAACTAGATTTTCAAACTCCAGCTCAGCAAACCAGTTTCTCCAACACCGTCTATATCTCAACAGTTTCTCCAACACTGTCTATATCTCAACAGTTTCTCCAACACTGTCTATATCTCAACAGTTTCTCCAACACTGTCTATATCTCAACAGTTTCTCCAACACTGTCTATATCTCAACAGTTTCTCCAACACTGTCTATATCTCAACAGTTTCTCCAACATTGTCTATATCTCAACAGTTTCTCCAACACCGTCTATATCTCAACAGTTTCTCCAACACCGTCTATATCTCAACAGTTTCTCCAACACCGTCTATATCTCAACAGTTTTTCTAATACTGTCTATATCTCAACAGTTTCTCCAACACTCAAATATGTCAACAGTTTCTCCAACACCCCAATATGTCAACATTCACCAACTCGACCAATCTCAACAACCCAGGTTCTCTCTCTCTCTCTCTCTCTCTCTCTCTCTCTCTCTCTCTCTCTCTCTCTCTCTCTCTCTCAACGGGTCTCAACAACCCAGGTTTTCTCTAACCCTAACAGTCTCAACAATCCAGCTTCTCTCTAACTCAACCGGTCTCAACAATCCAGCTTCTCTCTATCTCGATGGGTCTCAATAACTCAGGTTATCTCTAACTCAACCGGTCCCAACAAGACAGGTTCTCTCTAACTCAACCAGTCTCAACAACCCAGGTTCTCTCTAACCCAACCGGTCTTAACAACCCAGGTTCCCTAACTCAAGCGGTCTCAACCACCCAGTGTATCTAACTCAGCATTCTCAAGAACCCAGTGTATCTATGCCTCAACCACCCAGTGTATCTAACTCAACATGTCTCAACAACCCAGTGTATCTAACTCAACATGTCTCAACCACCCAGTGTATCTAACTCAACATGTCTCAACTACCCAGTATATCTAACTCAACCGGGCTCAACCACCCAGGTTTGCTCTAACTCAACTGGTCTCAACCACCCAGTGTATCTATCTCAACAGTCTCAACCATCCAGCATATCTAACTCAACATGTCTCAACCACCCAGGTTTGCTCTAACTCAGCCGGTCTCGACCACTCAGTTTCTAACTCAACATGTCTTAACCACCCAGTGTATATAATTCAACCAGTCTCAACAACCCAGTGTATCTAACTCAACATCTCTCAACCACCCAGTGTATCTAACTCAACATGTCTCAACCACCCAGTGTATCTAACTCAACATGTCTCAACCACCTAGTGTATATAATTCAACATGTCTCAAACACCCGGTGTATCTAATTCAACATGTCTCAACCACCTGATGTATCTAACTCAACATGTCTCAACCACCGGTGTATCTAACTCAACAAATTTCAACCACCCGGTGTATGTAACTCAACATGTCTCAACCACCCCGTGCATCTAACTCATTATGTCTGAATCACCCGGTGTAGCTAACTCAGTATGTCTCAACCACCCGGTGTATCTAACTCAACGTATCTCAACCACCCGGTGTATCTAACTCAACATGTCTCAACAACCCGGTTATCTAACTCAACATGTCTCAACCACTTCCGTGTATCTAACTCAACATGTCTCAACCACCCAGTGTATCTAACTGAACACGTCTCAACCACCCAGCATAGCTAACTCAACATGACTCAGCCACCCAGGTTTGCTCTATCTCAACCGGTTTCAACCACCCAGTGTAGCTAACTCAAAATGTCTCAACCACCCAGTGTATCTAACACAACATGTCTCAACCACCCAGTGTAACTAACTCAACATGTCTCAACCACCCAGTGTATCGAACTCAATATGTCTCAACCACTCATTGTATCTACCTCAATCGGTCTCAACCACACAGTGTATCTAACTCAACATGTCTCAACCACCCAGGTTTGCTCTAACTGAACATGTCTAAACCACCCAGTGTATTTAACTCAACATGTCTCAACCACCCAATGCATATAAGTCAACATGTCTCAACCACCCGGTGTATCTAACTCAACATGTCTCAACCACCTATCTAACCCCAGTATGTGAGAGTGGCTTGCTGGTCTGCCCGGTGGGTACGTGCTCGAACCCCCATGGAGGCGGAATGTCTCAACTGGGCTTGGGCTTGTAGGTGGATGCAGCCTACAACTGGAAGCCCTGGGAGGTACAAGTGGCTGGGGTGATACTGAATATATACTCATATAGCCAGTGATGATTGGCACATACAAATATAGGTTTACAACCATATAGCTAGTGATGATTGGCACATACAAATATAAGTTTACAACCATATAGCTAGTGATGATTGGCACATACAAACATAAGTTTACAACCATATAGCTAGTGATGATTGGCACATACAAACATAAGTTTACAACCATATAGCCAGTGATGATTGGCACATACAAACATAAGTTTACAACCTTATAGCCCATATATCTCCAAGCGTGTAAAGGGGTCATTAAAATTACTGTTTTTTGGTTTTGTATTTTTGTTCGCATATCCTTTACGGGACATCACTGTCAACATTAGCATCTTTCAGCTGATTGTTGATTTCTTGGCAAGATTGCGCTCAGTAGTTTGCCATTGCTTGCTGAGCGACCGACTCACATACCCCGTAAGTTACCGACGTGGTGAGAACCGCTACCGATTCTCGCGCACGTCACGTTACTCACGAGAGTATACGGGATTACGGAGAAAGACGTTAAACCCCTAGCCAGGGAGACGACAAAATTACTGCTGCTATATGCAATATTGTATTATGAATGTTACTTGAGGTTCAGTTAAACAAGGACACCACACGGTTATTTATACCAATAACTTTGAACAGAAACCCGAGCAGGATGTCGAGGGCAGCTTATGAACCAAGCATCATCTTCGCCATACATCATTCGCTTGCTTGACAACAATTCTCCTGCCTTAAATCAATGTTGGTTCTGGGTACTTTTTCCAATATCTATTTTTGTCTCCAGTTACCAACTACCTCCTTGTGTCTGGTATTGACCATAGGCTTCTTGCTGCGGGCCCAGCACAAAAGCCATTAACAGGTCCAACGGTGAGTGCCTTCTTGTTTCCCTCGTGTAATTGTCTCCGGCGCTGTACCCAGGAAACTTGGGTCGTAAAAGAGTCAGCAAGAACGACCGTTGCAGGGACTGTGTGAAATACAACACCATACCTCCTACTCTCCTTCCCTTTTCATTCAAACATCATTCTCAGCCCACTTCACCTTCCCATCGCTGTTTCTTTATCTTTCGACATTTTCCCGCCGTCTGCCTGGTCGATAAATAGATTCCATTTTTTTGTTGGCTGGTATTAGAGGTCCATGATTGATGTTTGGGGTATTTTTATTTGATCAAAGTCTTCTACATCTCAAATGGTTATATGGTTGTTGTTGTTTGTTATCCCAACTTTGCTGAGTTGTTTATTCTTGGGTTGCAGGTTTTTCTGAGTATGATCGCAATATTCCTGAATTATTTATTCTTGAGTTGTCTAATGTTTTGGTTGTGATCCCAGTATTGTTGAGTTGTTTACTCTTGGGGTGTGATTTTTTTATGTTTTTGAACCCAATTTTGTGAGTATATTTTCTTGAGGTGTGGGTTGTTGTCAATGCCGCCGTGTTTGTTTTTTGGATTGTGGAGTCAAGAGGGCCGTCATATTATACTGTATAAAGGTTCAACGTCAGAGAAGAGGGTGGCCGAAGGGCTAGAGCACCAACCCCACATATTGTTCTATTCCACCACACATAACGCGTATCTTTTGGGGGTCACATAACAATTACCAAGCCACGTGACAACTGCTTCAGCGCGTGCTCATTAAGCTTGGGCCGGGAAAAGTTTGCAGCAGCGTGTGTGGTTCTCAATCAAAAGTCTGTGTTTACGTTTTTTCAACATGGCAGAACAACGTGTGTTTTCCGAACGATCAGCAGTCAACATACCGAAGCGGCGTGGTAGCCGCGCAGGGAAAAAGAAGCCAGGTAAGCGCGGTGGCTTGAGACGTTTTAGACTCAAGTGTCACCGTCTAGGACTCAGGAACATCAGTATTCTATATTTGAACTGTGCCAGTGTAAAACAACGGGGCTCTATTTTAGAAACCCTAGTTTACAGGAACGACATTGTAGCACTCCAGGAGACGAGACTGGGCGATCAGCTACTCCGAATTGCCGGCTTCAAATGTTTCTATAACAGACGACATCTGGGAACGGCGATTCTCGTTCGCGACAGCATGGTGGCGTCAGAGCTAGACATGTCCAGTTGGAACAGTGACGATATACAAATACAGGCGTTGAGAGTTCATTCCAGTATACCATTCGTGTTGGTTAATGTTTATGCCCGCAATGCGAGTGTGGACGCCCAGAAGTGGCAGTGCTTAAGTGGCATATTAGGCCACGAGAGAAATGTTATTTTCTGTGGTGACTTCAACGCTAAAGGCAGATCATGGGGAAACACTTCCTCCAATACACAAGGGGAGGAGCTCGAGACTGCACTGGAAACCATCGACCTGGTTTGTATCAACAGTGGCTGTGTCACCAGGACAGCAAGCCGTCCAGGCGATGAGGACAGTGCTATTGATCTGGCGCTAGTTTCACCTTCACTCACTACAGTGTGTAGATGGGGTGTCCTAGGACACCATGGCAGCGACCACCACCCATGCAGCATATTGGTGGAGAAAGGCAGAACCAGGCAGCACAAGCTAAAGGTAAAGACGTTCCAGTATGACAGTACAGAGCAAGATGTGGTGAGTAAAATAAGACGTGACAAGCGCAGAACGTTTCAGGGCAGGAAGAAAAGGAAAAAAAGCTGGGAGCAGCCACCGTGGTGGAGTTTCGAGGTGGAGAAGGCTTGGGTGGATAAGCGTAGTGCTGTAAGGAGATGGCAAAATGCCAAGAAGAACAGAGCTGGTCATCCTAGTCCCTGCTTGCACTTAGAAAGAGAGATGCACACAAAAGTAAGCTATTTCAAAAAACTGGTCACGGTGGTTAAAAGCGAAAAATGGGCAGAGGTGTGTCAAAGAGTAAGCACAGACAAGTCACTGAAATTGTTCTGGCGACTACATAAAAGCATGAGTGGTGTAGTCAAGAATAAGAGCATTTCTGACTTCCAAGGTGCTGACCTCATCTGGCAGAGGACTGACGAGGACAAGGGCAAAGCCCTCTTTGAACGCTACCTTGAGCAGAGCAACCAGACAGACATGGGAGGCCGGAATCTGGCCAAGGAGGTCACCTCAGACAGATGCAAGGCCCAGAACACTTCGGATGAAGACACAGTGACAGTGAAAGAAATCAAGGCTGTGCTTCGACGATCAAAAAACAGTGCTCCAGGTCCTGATGGCATAAGATACGACGACATAAATAGGTGTACCGACAATGAGCTAGAGAAACTAGCAGACATGTACAACAACAGTATAGGGAGTGCTAGCATCAAGGAGGAATGGTTACACAGCTATCTGATTCCCTTGCCGAAGCCTGACAAAGACCACAAGAAAATTCAGGGATATCGAATTATAACCATGCAGAATACAATAGGCAAGCTGCTGGAGAAGGTAATTGCCAGGAAAATATCAAGCCAACTAGAGAGGCAAGGTGTTTTCCCACCTACCCTGGGTGGGTACCGTCCAAAAAGAGAAACCTGGACCAATGCAGCAGTCTTTGCCCACGATGTCTATGAAGGTTTCCACTCAGGCACTGAAACCGTTGCTGCAGCGATTGATCTTGAGGACGCATACAACAGAGTACCACTGGACTTTTTAATGTTTCAGCTTCTTGAACTAAACGTAAGTCCATTCCTCCTTAGTTGGATCGCTGCAGCTCTCTTCCAACGGAAAGTAGTTTTTAGATGTGGCAGTTGGACTTCGGAACCAACAACAATATATCCTGGCCTACCACAGGGATCACCATTATCTCCGGTACTGTTCAACGCCTACACAGTGAGAATCACCAGTGAGCAGATCACTGGACCTGGCAGGACATTGTCATATGCCGATGATGTTTTAGTGTATCGTCAGGGTAAGGATAGAGAGGAGGTTGCTGTGGAACTACAAACCGAACTCAATCGCATAAGTACTTGGTGTGATGAAGCTGGGGCAATGGTCAACCCAACAAAGGCAACAGTGACTTGGTTCTCGTTGAATAATCATATTGTCAACAATCCAACACCAACTGTAATGCTGTGTTCAGAGTCGGTGGAAAGAACGCAGGCAATGAATTACCTGGGGATACGGTTTGATCGAAGCCTTGCTTATAATGTGCACATAGACCAGGTAATAACAAAGGCCAAGCGGGGTTTGGCAGCGATGCGGGTGATGGCGGCAGCAAACTGTGAGCAGCGCCATCTATGTCTTCTGTACGAGGGGCTGGTCATGTCTGTTTTGGAGTATGCAATGGCAATCCTGACTCTCAGCCATAAGCAGATAGAAAGGATGGAAAGGATACAGAATGAAGCTATGCGCATTATTCTTGGATGTACAAGAGATACAGCATGCAGGGCGATGCGCTACCTTCTTGATTTTCCAACCATTGAAGAGAGAATGCAAGTTTGCAGGGCACGTGCCTATCTCAGAATTAACGCAAACACACAGCATCCACTGCATAGTGAAATTAGGAAGGTGAAGGGCAGCAGGTTAAAAAGAGGACGGTTGTGGATGGGTCAAGCCGAGGACATTCTTCAACAGGTGTGTTCACTTGAGGACTTAGAACCTGGCGAGGAGTGGGTGCAAGTGCCAACAGACTTCTGCACATCCTTTTCAGTTTGCATCCAACTAGATAGAAAATGCAGACAAGAACATCCGGCTGCTGTTGAGGCTGAAGTACAAGTGTTGATTTTCGAGAATTCGCTAGACAGTGACGCGGTCATCTACACAGATGGGTCGGTCGTCCGACATGTGAGAAGCTCATGGGCCTTTACAGCTCGGGCCGGAGGGAGAATTGTGAAGGAGGACTCTGGTGCTTTCACTGAAACCACAAGTAGCCTGACCATGGAAGTCATGGCAGTAAGTAAAGCAATAACGTGGCTCGAGACACAGACATTCACTAGGGCTTGTTTCCTTAGCGACTCAATGAACATGATCAAGAGGATAGAGGAGGGGTCGATCCGAAGAGAATGGTTGCTGCCTCTGAAGCGGTCTCGGCTGGCAAAGATTAGTTTCATCTTCGTGCCAGGGCATGCGGGAGTACAAGGAAATGAGCGGGCTGACAAGCTCGCAGGTGAGGCTACTGTTGAGGGCGGACGCGCCATGGACCAGGCTGACATTCTGAATGCTCTACGAGAAGTGAGACTTTTGCAAGAACCAAGTGATGACTGTGAATCTACAACAATGGCCAGACTGCGAGAGCAGCAAATTAAAAGAGGGGTGGCCAAACAAGAACACTACGCAGGAAGCCAAAGAAGATTGATAAACCAACACAGAACTGGCGTCGTTAGCCGCTACACGCTGCGGGATTTGCTGAGGAGGGGATCCGAGCACTTATGGACTGAATGGTCCGATGTGCAACGAGGATGATCTGTCGACTAACTAACTAACTAACTAACTCACCTAAACGAAACAGGGAAGAACCCTAGACCAGTGTACCTATATTCAGAAAACGGTTAAATAACTGTGGACAGGTGTGAGGTGTTTTCACTGATGGATTATAACAACATAAAACGGAAAACTCTGTCTACGGAAAGGACTTACCGTGATCACATTACTGTACGGTAAGAGAACGTTCTAAGTCTGTGTTTGATGTCTGATGTTTTGGCCTTTTGAATATGCCGGAGAAGATTACGAAGACTAACATCTAAAAGTCCTATCTTGCAGTCACCTTAGCAGACACTACCAACTACAGATACACATTCAATACATACAACTGACATAGTTTTCAACAATAAACAGGTTATTCATTGTTGGAGGAAACTGTTGTCAGGGTATGTTATAAAGGAGAGAGAGAGAGAGTGAAAGAAATAGATATATGGAAGGGAAGACAGAAGGGAGGAGTGTAGACAGAAGTCAGTCAATAATCCCAACAGGGAATAAAGTTGAAGATGTGCTTGTTGATTCCACAGTCCTCCCGGGTAAACAAGTGACACTTAGGTCAACACATCCGGCTTTTGCGTGCATTTTTGACCAGGTTAGCATTCCTGGGAGACTCTCACTTTTGTGGTACCATCCACCTCCCAGCTGGTCAAGTTGGAACAGTCGAAGACTTCGCGGTCGTCCCTCAAAGGAAGGCAGGGACAGTCCATAGCATTTCCGCCATCCTGGGTGGCTTCCATAATTGTAGAGCCGACACATAACGCTCTGGTGCTGGGCTCACCGAGGGAATCGTCATGTCCTGCTCATGGCTGCTTTAATTCCTCACTTCAATATGTTGGGCATTTCGTTCGCCCCGGGGCCGTTCCCGCACAAACCAGACAGGTCTGCGGACGGTATCCACTCAGCGAGTTTTCGGACATGTGCTTGTCCTTGTGCCCGTCAGAGCTGTTCCAGGCACGACGGACATTCGGAAAACTACCTAGTCAGAACTGTTCCAAACAAGAGCGGCATTCGGAGACTAGGTAGTCAGAGCTGTTCCTAGCACGAGAGACATTCGGACGAGACATTTCACTCGGACGTAAATGCGTAGTGACAATTGTTAGTTTGATACCCGTAGGACGGCACTTCCGACTTCAGCGGGCATTTTTTAATGAGGTTAACCTTCCTCAGGTGAGGAGCTTCGAGAAAGGTGTCTTTGCTGGTCACGGACTCATGGTCGCATCCTTCTCCGTTGCATTTGCGCATCGAGTGCTGAGAACCCGACATGGTGTATGCTAAATTTACAAAACAGTTAGTTTTTATTTGCCTCTATGAATGAGAGAAAGAGCATTGTAAGATCACATTTTTTTTTTTTGGGTTCGCATATCCAAAAGATGGAAGAGTAATAATAGAAAAAGATCAGATCTTACATGTACGGTCAGATTACGTGAAAAACCTTTATGATGATAACAGAGCCGAACAGTATGATGTTCAAAATAATAACGAAGGACCAGCAATTTTGAAGACGGGGGTTCAGAATGCTCTTAACCATATGAAATCTGGCAAGACCCCCGGTTTAGACAGCGTCACAACAGAAATGATTAATGCTTTAGAAGAATATGGAATAGATAAAGTTACCAGTCTGCTTAATACAATATATGATATTGGAAATATACCTCAGGAGTTATGTAATTCTGTATTTATTGCAATCCCAAAGAAATCCGGAGCCTTGGAATGTGATCAACATCGAATAATTAGTATAATGAGTCACATCACGAAGATTTTGCTAAGAATTATCATGCAGAGAGTTAGGAGGAAAATACAACCTGAAATAGGAGAACAATGTGGGTTTGTAGAAGGCAAGGGTACAGTAAATGCTGTGTATATACTGAGAACCGTAATCGAACGTTCTATAGAAGTAAACAAAGATCTACACCTTTGCTTTATTGACTACACAAAGGCTTTCGATAAAGTGAGACATGTCAACATGATAAGGATGCTTGAGGATCTACAGATTGATGGAAAAGACCTTAGACTTGTAAAAAACATATATTGGAAACAACAAGCTGCCATAAGAGTTGATATAGTAAGCCAATATCAGCCTATTAAGAGAGGTGTGAGACAGGGATGTGTAATGTCTCCAGATCTGTTTTCCGTGTACAGTGAAAGTATTTTCAGAAATATTGAAGATATGGAAGGAATCAACATTGGGGGACGATGTATCAATAACATTAGATATGCAGATGATACAGTCTTGATTGCAGACAATGAACAGGACCTGCACAATTTAGTAGATGCGGTTGTTACACACAGTGAACAACTAGGGTTAGAATTAAATTGTAAAAAGACACAGATTATGGTCGTCACTAGGAAGAACGAAATACCACAATGTAATATACAAGTAAATGGGAATATTCTTCAACAAGTGAATAGGTACAATTATCTCGGAACAGTCATAACATCTGATGAGAGTTGCCTTGTAGAGATTAGAACAAACATCGCCATGGCAAAAGTAGCTTTTAGCAAGATGATAAACATACTGACCAATAAAATGATGTCAATTGAAACAAGAAAAAGAGTGTTGAGATGCTACATAGAACCTGTACTCTTATATGGATGTGAAGCTTGGACAATGTGCAGTCAGGCTGAAAAACATCTGATGGCTGTAGAAATGTGGTTTCTGAGGAAAATGCAAAGAATACCATGGACAGCCAGAAAGACCAATGAACAAGTTCTTCAAGAAACAAATGAAGATCGTAAACTGATTAGAATCATTAGACGTAGACAGTCAAAAATTTTTGGGCATGTTATGAGAAGAAATGATCTGGAAAACGTGGTGACAACTGGTAAGATCGAGGGGAACAGACCAAGGGGAAGACCTAGAAGCAAGTACCTGGATGGCTTGGCCTTGTGGCATGGTCGAGACAGAAACACGGAGCTGATCCACGACTCTGGTGATCGAGTGAGATGGCAGAACATGACCGCCCACGCTTACCGGCATGGCACATGATGGATGGATGGATGGATCCTTTTACAGGACATCGTTGTCAACATCAGCATCTTTCAGCTGATTGTTGATTTCTTGGCAAGATTACGCTCAGTAGTTTTCCATTGATTTCTGAGCGACCGGCTCACATACCCCGTAAGCTACCGACGCGGAGAGAACCGCTACCAATTCTCGCGCACATCACGTTACCAACGAGAGTATACGGGATTGCGGAGAAAGTCGTGTAACCACTAGAGAAAACGAGGATAAACTAAAAGCAAAGAAACTATTGTATAACAAACCAGGAGGTTAAGAATGACACATTAAGTGTTGACTTCTTCAAATGGTCATAAAATAAAGTCTGCATCAAACTTAAGGAGATACGACCCGTATGTCAGTCAGATAGCACGAGGAATTTGAGCTCCACCGTTGCCAGCCAACCGGGCCACACTGAGCATTCTGTGGCCGCGCTGGAAGAAATAGCCATGAAACACGAGTAGCTGGCACAGCCAGGCCAGGCCACATATTCATTTCCGGTCTCATTTCCTTCCATCTATTCTGGTTGTCCATATTTCCACCAACAAGACAGGTTTCTATTCCGAGAAAAAATGAGGTAGGGTGGACAAAGGGGGAACGATTCAGAGAGAATTTAAAAAAAAAAAAACACACACACACATCCAGGTCACAATATAATCACGAATATAGCAAGTGAATGTATGAAGCCACCGATCCATAGACAAAAGAGGTGAACAAATACAAGGACAACATATGAAGCACAACATCAGACTGCCAATATGAATATACCAGCAACTTGAACATCCTGGTGTTGTAGTCTCCGACAGTTTCTTCATTCTATCCCTCTGCGAAACCACCAAGATTGATGGCAACAGAATATAACATTTAAATATATTATAAATAAAAGACAAAACCATTAGACTACTTTAAACCTATAATAGCTTCTGTGTTACATAAAAAGCTATTTACACACAATCCGCTGGTGTCACATGGCATCAAGAATAGAATGTCATTATTTGTGTCGATATTACGAGAGCGGCCGTCTCTCTGCCGAGGGGTTACAACACTTTCTCCGTAATCCCGTTTATCACGGAGAGTCTCGTAGCGGGGCGAGAGCTGGGAGCGGTTCGACCCCCGCTGGTGACTTGCAGGATACCTGAGCCGGCCGCTCAGAAAGCAATGGCAAACTACTGAGCGTAATCTTGCCAAGAAATCAACATACAGCTGAAAGATGCTGATGTTGACAGCGATGTCCTGTAAAGGATATGAAAAAAAATAAATTACGAGGGCTAGTCAATAAGTAAGTCACACAGTTCTGTGGGATGGCAGGTAAATGTAGTTGGTGTTTTCTACAGGTGTCATTAGATGACAGAAACATCGAACTTTATAGTCCCGTTCGTCAGGTGCCGCTAAGTGTCTCATGCGCATGCGCAGCGCATAATCAAAATAGCGACTGTACTTACGGAGTGTACAACCAAAGAGCAACGTGTTATTGTGCTTTTGTTTTTGTTTTTTGGGGCAAAAGGATTGCCTGCACAGGACATTCATAAGGAAATGTTTCCTCTTTATGCTGACAAATGTTTGTTCCGTAAAGTGGTGCATAGCTAGGTAGAAAAATGTTCTCAAGGACGTTCTAAAATGTTTGATGATATCCGATCTGGTCGTCCTGTTGAGATTTCAACAGAAGCATCCGTGCAGAGGGTGGAGGAGATGATTAGAGGTGACAGGCGAGTAACGATAGACTCTGTATCGTCTGAAAAAGGGTGCTCACATGGTTCAGCATACAACATAATGCATGATCGATTGAAATTTAAGAAAGTGTAATCAAGGTGGGTACCCAGACAATTGAAGGAGGAACACAAAATGAACTGATCTGGCCTGTCCTTGCATCATCTCTGTCGATACAAAGATGAAGGAGAAGACATGCTGAACAGGATTGTTACTGTGGACGACTCATAGGTGCATCACTACCAGCCCGAATCAAAGAGTGTTTCAATGCAATGGAACCATCCTTCTTCGCCTTGTGTCCAAAAATTCAAGGTTACGCCATCAGCAGGGAAGGTTACGTTGACAGTGTTCTGGGATTGTCAAGGAGTGCTATTAACCAATTTCAAGAAGAAAGGTGACAGTGTGAATTCTGAATCGTTCTGTGAAATTCTATAGATGCTTCATGATGCAATTCGAAAAAAAAGAACGCCTAGGGCTGCTGACTAGAGTAGTGTTGCTTTTTCATGACAATGCCAGACCACATACGGCTCGATTAACTCAGGAGAAAGTTAACCAACTAAGGTGGGAATTTCTGGAACATCCACCTTACAGCCCCGACTTAACCCCTAGCGATTTCCATCTTTTTGGTCCCCTGAAAACCCACCTTGGCGGGAGACATTTCGCGAATGACGCCGAAGTTGAATGTGAAGTGAAAGCGTGGTTTAGAAAACAGAGCACGCAGTTCTATGCACCCGATTTGGGAGGACTGATAAAATGATGGGATAAGTGCATCAATGTTGGTGGAAATTATGTTGAGAAATAAAAAGACAATGTATGTATAAAAATAAACTGGTTTCAAGTTGTTATCATATTTAGTTATGTTTTCTATAGTCATTTGTGATTTACTTATTAACTTTCCCTCGTATGTGTGCATATACACAATATTGTGCATATGCACACATATATGTAATGTGTGTACACCTATATGTATTTTATGTACACCTACATGTAATCTATGTATTCCTATATGTAATGTGATGCTTACACATATATGTAATGCCTGTGTTCCTATATGTAATGTGTGCACAATTATATGTGTACAATACAATTATGTGTATTCCTATGTGTACTACTATATGCAATGTGTGTGCTCATACAATTAATGTATGTATATTCATAAATGTGATTTGTGTGTACTCCTATATGTAATGCATGCGTACTCATATCTGTAATGTATGTATACTCATTTATGTAATGTATGTATATTCTTAAATGTAATGTGTGTATACTCCTATATGCAACGTATGTATACTCCAAAATGTGATGTGTATGTACTCCTATTTGTGATGTGTATGTACTCCTGTATGCAATGTGTGTATACTCCTATATGTAATGTGTGTGTACTCCTATATGTAATGTGTGGTTTGTGTACTCCTATATGTTATGTGTGTATACTCCAATATGCAATGTGTGTATTCCAATATTCAATGTGTGTACTCCTATTTATGTGTGTATATGTAATGTATTGGTACCTATGTGTGTAATGTGACAGAGAGCTGACGTAAATATTACCATCGCAGGTATCAGCAAGCAGCATGTTTATATCACAACTAGAATAATGACGGTCAAGTCTGGATGTAGGCATAAGAAAGGGGGGGGGGGGCAAGGGGAATTTATAATATGTACAACTGGTATCGGCTGGTATTTGTAATTATAAACATCATTGGTGTGAAAAGCTTACGATGGTAACCGACAACAAATGCAAATGCCCGTCAATGCCTTTCCCGCCCATCCCTTGCATGCAAATGTTAGCAGATACGGACATCTACTGCCGCGAACAACAACCGCCGTCAGTTTTCATTTCCGAAGATGTCGCTTGGATTGTACAGACGAGGAAGTCTGGAGGATCGCGGGTCACCTGATTGCTGCAACATCCTTTTTAAAAAAAGAAAAAAAAATTGGCGTTGCATTGTTTTTGTTTTTTGTTTTTTTGGTTTGTTCTCTACGCGCAATTCACACTTCCTGGACTGTTCTGTACTGACCCTAGCACCCCTCCCTTCCTGGACAGTTCTATACTGACACTAGCACCCCTCCCTTCCTGGACAGTTCTATACTGACCCTAGCACCCCTCCCTTCCTCAGTTCTTTACTGACACTAGAACCTCTCCCCTACCTTGACAGTTATTTTCTGACCCTAGTAGCTAACTCCTTTCCTTGACAGTTCTATACTGACCCTAGTACACCCCCCGCCCTTTCTTTGACAGTTCTATACTGACCCTAGTACCTATCCCCCCTTTTCCCTTAACAGTTCTGTACAGACCCTAGTACACCCCCCCCCCATTTCCTTGGCAGTTCTGTACTGATCCTAGTACCCCTTCCCCCCTCCCCCCCTTTACTTGACAGTTCTGTACTGATCATAGTACCTTTTCATTCCTGGACATTTCTCTACTGTCCCTAGTATCACCCCCTTCCTGGACATTTCTCTACTGTCCCTAGTACCACCCCTTCCTTGACATTTCTCTACAGTCCCTAGTATCACACCCTTCCTGGACATTTCTCTACAGTCCCTAGTATCACCCCCTTCCTGGACATTTCTCTACAGTCCCTAGTATCACCCCCTTCCTGGACATTTCTCTACAGTCCCTAGTATCACCCCCTTCCTGGACATTTCTCTACAGTCCCTAGTATCACCCCTTCCTGGACATTTCTCTACAGTCCCTAGTATCACTCCCTTCCTGGGCATTTCTCTACTGTCCCTAGTACTACCCCCTTCCTGGACATTTCTCTACTGTCCCTAGTATCACCCCTTTCTGGAAATTTCTCTACTGTCCCTAGTACCACCCCCTTCCTTGACATTTCTCTACTGTCCCTAGTATCACTCCCTTCCTCGACATTTCCCTACAATCCCTAGTATCACCCCCTTCCTGGACATTTCTCTACTGTCCCTAGTACTACCCTCTTCCTGGGCATTTCTCTACAGTCCCTAGTACCATTCCCTTCCTTGACATTTCTCTACCGTAACTAGTACTACTCCCTTCCTGGACATTTCTCTACTGTCCCTAGTATCACCCCCTTCCTGGAAATGTCACTACTGTCTCTAGTATCACACCCTTCCTGGGGATTTCTCTACTGTCCCTAGTATCACCTCCTTCCTGGACATTTCTCTACAGTCCCTAGTTTCACCCCCTTCCTGGACATTTCTCTACAGTCCCTAGTATCACCCCCTTCCTGGACATTTCTCTACAGTCCCTAGTATCACACCCTTCCTGGACATTTCTCTACTGTCCCTAGTACTACCCCCTTCCTGGACATTTCTCTACAGTCCCTAGTATCACCTCCTTCCTGGACATTTCTCTACTGTCCCTAGTACTACCCCCTTCCTGGACATTTCTCTACAGTCCCTAGTATCACCTCCTTCCTGGACATTTCTCTACAGTCCCTAGTATCACCCCCTTCCTGGCCATTTCTCTACAGTCCCTAGTATCACTCCCTTCCTGGACATTTCTCTACTGTCCCTAGTATCACCCCCTTCCTGGACATTTCTCTACAGTCCCTAGTATCACCCGCTTCCTGGACATTTCTCTACAGTCCCTAGTATCACCCCCTTCCTGGACATTTCTCTACAGTCCCTAGTATCACCCCCTTCCTGGACATTTCTCTACTGTCCCTAGTATCACCCCCATCCTGGACATTTCTCTACCGTCCCTAGTACTACCCCCTTCCTATGCATTTCTCTACTGTCCCTAGTACTACCCCCTTCCTAGACATTTCTCTACTGTCCCTAGTACTACCCTCTTCCTTTACATTTCTCTACTGTCCCTAGTATCACCCCCTTCCTTGACATGTCTCTACTGTCCCTAGTATCACTCCCTTCCTGGACATTTCTCTACTGTCCCTAGTACTACCCCCTTCCTGGACATTTCTCTACTGTCCCTAGTATCACTTCCTTCCTGGACATTTCTCTACTGTCCCTAGTATCACTCCCTTCCTGGGCATTTCTCTACTGTCCCTAGTACTATCCCCTTCCTGGGCATTTCTCTACTGAGCTTAGTATCACCCCCTTCCTGGGCATTTCTCTACAGTCACTAGTACCATTCCCATCCTTGACATTTCTCTACCGTCCCTAGTATCACTCCCTTCATGGGCATTTCACTACTGTCCCTAGTACTACCCCCTTCCTGGGCTTTTCTCTACTGTCCCTAGTACTACCCCCTTCCTGGGCATTTCTCTACTGTCCCTAGTACTACCCCCTTCCTGGGCATTTCTCTACAGTCCCTAGTACCATCCCCTTCCTGGGCATTTCTCTACTGTCCCTAGTATCACTCCCTTCCTGGGCATTTCTCTACTGTCCCTAGTACTACCCCCTTCCTGGGCATTTCTCTACTGTCCTTAGTATCACCCCCTTCCTGGGCATTTCTCTACAGTCCCTAGTACCATTCCCTTCCTTGACATTTCTCTACCGTCCCTAGTATCACCCCCTTCCTGGACATTTCTCTACTGTCCCTAGTATCACCCCCTTCCTGGACATTTCTCTACAGTCCCTAGTATCACTCCCTTCCTGGACATTTCTCTACAGTCCCTAGTATCACCTCCTTCCTGGACATTTCTCTACTGTCCCTAGTACTACCCCCTTCCTGGACATTTCTCTACAGTCCCTAGTACCATCCCCTTCCTTGACATTTCTCTACCATCCCTAGTATCATCCCCTTCCTGGACATTTCTCTACCGTCCCTAGTATCACCCCTTCCTGGACATTTCTCTACAGTCCCTAGTATCACCGCCTTCCTGGACATTTCTCTACTGTCCCTAGTACTACCCCCTTCCTGAACATTTCTCTACTGTCCCTAGTATCACTCCCTTCCTGAGCATTTCTCTACTGTCCTTAGTATCACCCCCTTCCTGGGCATTTCTCTACTGTCCCTAGTATCACTCCCTTCCTGGGCATTTCTCTACTGTTCCTTGTATCACTCCCTTCCTGGGCATTTCTCTACTGTCCCTAGTATCACTCCCTTCCTGGGCATTTCTCTACTGTCCCTAGTACTACCCCCTTCCTGGACATTTCTCTACTGTCCCTAGTATCACCCCTTTCTGGACATTTCTCTATTGTCCCTAGTACCACCCCTTTCCTTGACATTTCTTTACTGTCCCTAGTATCACTCCCTTCCTCGACATTTCTCTACAGTCCCTAGTATCACCCCCTTCCTGGACATTTCTCTACTGTCCCTAGTACTACCCCCTTCCTTGACATTTCACTACAGTCCCTAGTACCATCCCCTTCCTTGACATTTCTCTACCGTCCCTAGTACTACCCCCTTTATGGATATTTCTCTACTGTCCCTAGTACTACCCCCTTCCTGGACATTTCTCTACTGTCCCTAGTATCTCCCCCTTCCTGGGCATTTCTCTACTGTCCCTAGTATCACTCCCTTCCTGGGCATTTCTCTACTGTCCCTAGTATCACTTCCTGGATATTTCTCTACTGTCTCTAGTACTACCCCCTTCCTGGACATTTCTCTACTGTCCCTAGTATCACCCCCTTCCTGGGCATTTCTCTACTGTCCCTAGTATCACTCCCTTCCTGGGCATTTCTCTACTGTCCCTAGTATCACTCCCTTCCTGGGCATTTCTCTACTGTCCCTAGTATTACTCCCTTCCTGGGCATTTCTCTACTGTCCCTAGTATCACTCCCTTCCTTGACATTTATCTACTGTCCCTAGTATCACACGCTTCCTGGGCATGTCTCTACTGTCCCTAGTATCACTCCCTTCCTTGACATTTCTCTACTGTCCCTAGTATCACCTCCTTCCTGGACATTTCTCTACAGTCCCTAGTACTACCCCCTTCCTGGACATTTCTCTACTGTCCCTAGTACTACCCCCTTCCTGGACATTTCTCTACTGTCCCTAGTACTACCCCCCTTCCTGGACATTTCTCTACTGTTCCGAGTATCACTCCCTTCCTCGACAGTTTAGAACTGACCCCTGTAAATGTCTCTTCATTGCATTTTGCAGATGTAGTGTTGTGACATAAAAGCTAATAGGCAGGACTGGAATCCCCGTCTATAAACAACTTTCTCTGGAAACGTGTTTCAACGACTTCACGGGAACGAATAGAAATCCCTCTTCTTAACAAACAAACAAAAAATCCAACTGTTAAAGGATATTATTCAACACAAGACATCAACGATTGTCTTTGATAAACCTGGTTTGTTTTATTATTGATAACATTTCAACTGCATCATTGATGTGCGGCTGTCTAGATGTCTCCCCTTTCACTGGGTGTGGTCTCGGTCTTCCCATCACAGAGCTATTGTTTTTTATTGTTTTCAGACATGCGTAGGTTATCTTTCTTCTGTGAGCGATTCATGGATCTGAGCAAACGAAGACTGACACTCATTTGGTTAGAATGTGTTTTCTGGTTTTGCTTTTGATAATGTTATATTTCATGTTGCGTCTACACTTAAAACCATATTCTTTCTGGTGGAATTTGCTTCCACGATTGACTGTTGTTTCTTATAACCTGATATAGAATATAGGAGACAGGTCTGACCATACTAGCTCGCGGCAGCAGTCTCGTGCCGACTGTCATAGAATAAGAGGATCAAAGAATTGAACAGCTTTCTAGGATAAGCAACAACCAGGGAATAGCACATGTATTAAATGTTTGACAACATTGGTATTCAAACTGTTGATAATACCATCACATGTATTAAATGTTTGACAACATTGGTATTCAAACTGTTGATAATACCATCACATGTGTTAAATGTTTGACAACGTTGGTATTCAAACTGTTGATAATACCATCACATATGTTAAATGTTTGACAACGTTGGTATTCAAACTGTTGATAATACCATCACATGTATTACATGTTTGACAACATTGGTATTCAAACTGTTGATAATACCATCACATGTGTTAAATGTTTGACAACGTTGGTATTCAAACTGTTGATAATACCATCACATGTGTTAAATGTTTGACAACATTGGTATTCAAACTGTTGATAATATCATCACATGTGTTAAATGTTTAACAACATTGGTATTTAAACTGTTGATAATACCATCACATGTGTTAAATGTTCGACAACATTGGTATTCAAACTGTTGATAATACCATCACATGTGTTAAATGTTCGACAACATTGGTATTCAAACTGTTGATAATACCATCACATGTGTTAAATGTTCGACAACATTGGTATTCAAACTGTTGATAATACAATGTAAACTGAAAGAAATGAGTACAGTGTGGAGAGAAGTACATACAAACTAACACATGTGAGAACTGAGAGCCACGTCTACAGTGGAAAGAGACGTCTCTAGACCAGCTTCACTCCGATTGAGGCAAGTTATATTCAGGGCTCAGACAACCTGAACGCCGGTGATTCGGACTTAGAGTTCACACTCAGTCTTCCAGGGGCTTCACCGGCAGCAAGTCAGTGTACGGTGTCGAGACAACAGCATCCAGTCAACGTACGGTGTCGAGACAACAACAGCCAGTCAACGTACGGTGTCGGGACAACAGCATCCAGCCAACGTACGGTGTCGAGACAACAACAGCCAGTCAACGTACGGTGTTGAGACAACAGCAGCCAGTCAACGTACGGTCTCGAGACAACATCAGCCAGTCAACGTACGGTGTTGAGACAACAGCAGCCAGTCAACGTACGGTGTCGTGACAACAGCAGCAAGTCAACGTACGGTGTCGGGACAACAGCATCCAGCCAACGCACGGTCTCGAGACAACAACAGCCAGTCAACGTACGGTCTCGAGACAACAACAGCCAATCAACATACGGTGTCGAGACAACAGCAGCCAGTTAACGTACGGTGTCGAGATAACAGCAGCCAGTCAACGTACGGTGTCGAGACAATAGCAGCCAGTCAACGTACGGTGTCGAGACAACAGCAGCAAGTCAGCGTACGGTGTCGGGACAACAGCATCCAGCAAACGTACGGTCTCGAGACAACAGCAGCCAGCCAACGTACGGTCTCGAGACAACAGCAGCCAGTCAACGTACGGTGTCGAGACAATAACAGCCAGTCAACGCACGGTCTCGAGACAACAACAGCCAGCCAACGTACGGTGTCGAGACAACAACAGCCAGTCAACGTACGGTGTCGAGACAATAGCAGCCAGTCAACGTACGGTGTCGAGACAACAGCAGCCAGTCAACATACAGTGTCGAGACAATAGCAGTGGACATGACCTCAACCTACCTTAGTGTAACGCTGGGCGTACGACCCTGTGAGCAGCGAGTGGAAAATAATAATTGTCTCATCCAGGTCCCACACAAACACACGTTCAAGGTCAGACTCTGGTCCAGGGGACGGCTGAGTTCTACTTCTGCCTCTCGGCCTGGGCACTCGTCCTGGAACATTGAAATATTGTGAAGTAGGCACTTGAACCAATTATAATTACATGGCTCATGTCTGAAAGATTGCTGTGGATAAAGCATTAATTGCTACGAATACGTTTGTCATCATCATTAAGTGCCATCTCCGCACAGGAAATCGCCTGCAATGTGCCTCCAGCATCCTCTGTCTTTTGTCTGTGTTGTATATTTACATCTTCCGACACTCTTCGCGACATACACGCATATATAACATTGCCTTTCTTTTGCACGCGCCTCCTCCACTTTTCCTTTCTGCACATCCTTTAAGCAGGAGCTGTGTCTATTTGTATGGTGGAAGAACCTGAACTGTGTGGTCTTGATTTCATTCAGGATCAGTGAAAGATAGTCCCTTGGCACATACTTCCGTTGGGGTGTGACGCGTTAGGCCTAAGCGTGTTGTAGGCCACGTCGTACAAGATGTTTGAATCCCCAATCTGTTTGAAACTGGAGAAAGAAAAGGGGCAGAAACTTGTAAGGTATCACTGAGGTGTATCGACGCCTCCTTGCCACACATGCATCACTTACACAACACCTTGAGGAACTTATTTGTTCATTACTCAGTAACATTGTAAACCTTATAAACCTCGGGGATAAGATGTTTGACATGGATACATGCATAGCATACACGACCAAAGCCAGGAGAACAAAGAGCACATCCTGTTCTTGCTGAATCCACCAGCGATGCTACATGGTCTCTGATTGTTGTCTTCTGTGGATGTCTGTCAACTATACACATCGTACAATGGTAAACATCTTCCTGTAGCAAGTCTTTTGTAGAGTGTCCCTATCATGACTGGCCGCCAGAAAGCCTCTCAGTCTGTTCACAATTTTTTGCCCGTGTATGTTCATGCCAAGGATATCTGTAATGCCCCGTGCCCAGCTTTGTGTCAGCCGATCCCTGTATGATCTTACAGAAATCATATGTCTCTTGCTGTTTTTATCGAACTACTGTGACGTTCGCCGGTCTCTCTGGCTGAGGGGTTACACCACTTTCTCCGTAATCCCGTTTATCCACGCAGGGTCTCGCAGCGAGGCGAGAATTGGAAGCGGTTCGACCCGCGCTCGTGACTTGCGGGATAATGAGCCGGCCGCTCAGAAAGCAATGGCAAACTACTGAGCGTAATCTTGCCAAGAAATCAACATACAGCTGAAAGATTCTGATGTTGACAGCGATGTCCTATAAAGGATATGCAAAACATTTTATTTTTAAACTGTGACGTTCAATAGCGTTATATTATTTCAGTTTCCGATACAGGATTTGTTTATGACACTTCCATATTCAGATCTTATTCAGCAAATAATTCAGGAAAATTCTCGCCCGGGTGATGTGATTATCTACACGGATGGGTCGGTGTTGAGAGGTAGGAGAAGTGCCTGGGGGTTCTTGGCAAAGACTAATGGTCGGCGTTTGGTGCAGGAGAGCCTGGCTTATGATGATACTACATCTAGCTTAAGAATGGAGGTGGAGGCGGTCAGTGCAGCTTTCCGCTGGATAGAGAACACGATACATACACACATTGTGATTGTTACTGACTCAGAAAGCATGCTGAGGAGGGTGAGAACAGGCAAGCTTCGTGCAGAGTGGCTTGCTTCGCTTCGGAGGTCACGTGTAGTAAGCATCACCTGGATCTTTTCTCCTGGGCATGCCGGTGTGCTGGGTAATGAACAGGCGGACAGATTGGCTGGCTCGGCAAAACTTGGTGGAGTATCGATGTATGACAAAACAGATGTGGTTGCGGCCTTGTGGTATGTGGTACACCTCGGAGGAGCAAATGGATCACCATGGTCTGGTAAGAATGAGACAACGAGGAGTGACGAGGGGATCTGGCCGATACGTTCGACTCTTAGAGGAAAGGCGAGACGGACATATAATCAGATTGCTACTGGAACTATTAGTGTTGGAACTCTTCGCTGGCTGCTGAGGATGGGGACGGAGCGCTTATGGGAATGTCCCGAATGTTGTGATGTCGGTTCCTAAATCAATCAATCAATCAATCAATCTTATAGATACCACGAAATACAAGCAAGAAACCCCCAACAGGGAACGTGTAAATAGCCAGAAATTGCTACACATGGAAGGGTGTGCAAATAGGCAGTCAACACCTGTCTGTATGAAGATTGCCACTATATATCTGATCTCCACAATAACACGTAATACTTTCAAATGTAGGCTCCACTGATGGAGCTCTTGAATGTTCTTAAAAATGAGACAATGTGCCTGCACAATTATGTGTATGCTTGTACGAGTGTAGACACACATATACAAACATACACACAAACATGCATTCATAAATACAAACACAGAGATAAACACACTCTTCTTCCAGGAATCATACCTTCCATCACTGTTCTATTCGACCCACAGTGACGCGTCATTTGACCAGATATTTCAGTATCGCCCGTGTGGTACCGTCAAGGTCAATTAAACTTAGCACCACAATTACATTACTTAACTTCATTATTTATTCGCTGCTACCGTATGAACCAGAAACAAGGAAAAAATCTAAAGGAATTACCAATAGACTACAAACATCCATTCACTGGTGCCTGAGCAAAATAGAATGCCTAAAGTGGCATGAGAATCACCAATGTGAAGCTCATAGAAAAAATCAAAGGAATTCCAATGAATCAAGAGTTGAGAAAAACACAATATCGCTGGATAGGAAACACGCTGAGAAAACCCGAGGATAGTATAACTAGACATTCTCTTTTCTGGAACCAACAAGGAGAACGAAATATTGGGAGGCACAAACGCAAGGAAGGGAGAATTAAAGACAGATGAACTATATGGGAAGGACATGGAGGGAGCTGGAGGAGATAGCGAAGAATAGGACAGCTTGGCGTGATTTGGTGAAGGATGAACAGCAGTCGAAGACAGCATTTCAGTTTCCAAGAAACGGTGCTGTTTGTAAACCATTCTTCTATGCTCAGATCTTGGAGAATGTGTGCATTTTTCGTCAGTTTGGTCCATGGTATTCCAACATATTTCTTAACTGTCCTTTGCTTGCTGCTGTTGTGCTATAGGTTTTTAATACTGGGTTATCTCTGCCCTGCTATGGCCAGTCTACTGCTAATTTCTTGCGAACAGTCTCCATTGTGGTTGGTTAATGATATTCACAGTTTGTGACATTTTCAGTATCTCCATCGTTGATTGTGACTGTTGTTTGACATGTACTTTTCTCTGAGACTTTATTGTTTAACTTTCAAGTTCAGAAATAGATTGTGATCTTCGCTGTGTCTTATGTCATGCAGTGCTTAAATATTCTAATCGCTTAGCAATATTTAAGAGAGGACCGTCATCTGCATATCTTAATTATGGAACTGGATTGTTACCAATTATGAATAGTTTCAAGCTGAAATATGCACATGTTCGCACAGTAATGTCAGTTGTCTACCACTATTATATATTTCTGTTTGCACAAAACTGGCCTATGCAGATTGACTATTATGGCTTCTGCAAACTTTAGCAAGCGACTATTTTGTGTATTAAACAACACGCGAAAGGCACTGTCTCTATCAATCACATGGCCTGTTTCCAAAACGTTCAGTGCAATCGAGGACGCAGGAAATGTGTGGTGTGTCGGCCTACCTAGGCTCCCATGGCCTGTGTGTAGTATCTTGTAAACTGAATTGATCATAGTGTTTCTGGTCTCATTATTGTTGATGTTTCACATTACATTCATGTTCTTTAAGGGTATGGAGGCGAAAGGCAGCCATGTCTCCACTACACCTCAGAGCAGCTTGATGTTCCACCGGCTACTCTGACAACTGCCTGTTTTCCATGATATAACAATTCATTAAGTGGATCAAATGTGCTGGCAACCCAAAAACTATTATAGTGTTATACAATGTCTGACGCTGAACTACAGTCTGAGGCCTTACTGTAGTCTACGAAACAAACATGTATGCTGACACACAATGTGGATGATAACTTTTTTTTTTTTTTTTGCATATCCTTTACAGGACATGGCTGTCAACACAAGCATCTTTCAGCTGTATGTTAATGGCAAACTATTGAGCGTAATCTTGCCAAGAAATCAACATACAGCTGGATGATAACTAGGATGTATTAAAATGATGACAGAGATCTAAAATCCTTAGTCAGAAACATTACACACTCTCTATGTCAGAAACATTACACACACTCTATGTCAGAATTATTACACACACACTGTCAAAAATCATTACACACACTATCAGAAACATTACACGCACTCTGTCAGGAATAGAACACATACTATAGTTTGAAGAGTCAAGGCATTGCCAAACAACGGGCGAGAGCACTAGGAGACAAACACGTGCAGGTGGAAATATGGAAGGTGTAGAACACAATATTGGTGCTTGACTGAATAATTACCGTTTTCTTTGAGTGGTGGTGACGGGCTAGCCAGCTGGTTGTAGGTGGCATCCAGCGCTGGGGACAACGAGAAAATACAGGACTCAGATCGCAGTCTCAAGATTATGTCTTCTGTGACTAGTGGGAAATGTTGCCTCAACGGTACACATAACATCACAACCATACTGCCATAGGCGCGTTTGGCATAAAAGCAACGAAACCACTACAAGGCCGTGAATGAAAAATAAGTCGTGCTTTTCATTGTGGTCTTCTGGTGTATTCTATCATATCTTCGACACAATTTTCTGGTGTAGTTACATTTTCAATAGAGTTTACCGTGTAGTTATATTTCTATGTGTTTTTGTAATTATGTGTGCATACGTTGTTTTCAGTGCAGTTGTATTTGTCACCTTTTTCTTCAGTATCGTTTGAACTTATATTCTCAATATATTAACTTGATCATGATGATTTGCAGTGTACTTGTTTCGTGTAAGGTTTTTCCCAGTGAAATTATTTAACTGAAAGTATTTTCCAGCATAGTTATATTTTCAAATACCATTTTCCAGGTAGTTATTTTAAACAACTATATTTTTAGTATTCCAATGTAGTTCATTTTTTATTTGCAGTTTTCCGGGGATGTATACTTCCATATTAAGCTTTCCTGTGTAAATGTGATCTATTATTAGTTATACATTATATGGAAAAGATAAAGGAAAGATGAAGGACAATTCCATGGATTATAGTGCCAGAGGAGCGATAACACAATGAAACTTTGAATCCACACACAACGGGTACGGAACTATCTGAGCAGAATTCTCTTTCCTGCAGATGTTCACTAGATTTACTGTATGTTCGCCATTCATTGGAGGTTTCCGTGGTTCGGTTCTGTGTCACATTCACCTTCACCTTTCTTGACAAGTTCTAGAGAATGCCATGTATCATCATGTAGCAGAGGTGCTATAGGAATGGAAGAGTTAATCCTGTCTGCCAAGAGACACGGTGAAAGTCACAATCTTTTCTGAACTTGTGAAAAACATAAATGACGTCCACATACAAAACTACATGGCAATCAAAGATCACAATCCACGGTGAACAACCTAATAATTTTACACAGTTTGTATATCTTGGATCCATAATAAGAAGCAATGGGAACAGCTCTCTCTCTCTCTCTCTCTCTCTCTCTCTCTCTCTCTCTCTCTCTCTCTCTCTTTCTCTCTCTCACACACACATCCCTAACGCACGCACGCGCACACACACACACACATACACACACACGTTAGACTATACTAGTCATAGCAAAGCAGAGGCTTAAAAGTATTAAGAACCATTATGTACAACACATGCAAGCTAATTTAAGCAACATTTTAGAATATACAACTTCTCAGTGGTAACATAGTTTTTCATTTTCTCGCTCGCTTTGTACTCAAGTGTAGTCCGTGCACGCCACTTCTAGTAGCACTAGACTGAATTTCGCGTGTGGATTAGATTTCCCTGTTACCAGTGTCCCTCGCCATCCCGCTAAAACCACACAGCATTCAGAATTCTAGTAATTTACGTCCCCAAGTCAAGGACGAGAAGTCAACACTTAAGTCCAGCTGACCGGTGTAGGGGTTGAACTCCGTACATCAGCATCAGCACACCGGGTGTTTAAGAACGAGCGCTGGTATCCACTGAGTCATGTTGAGACACACATATGTGAGCCAGGGACGGTTTCCTAGTCACTACAACAATATGGGTCTTTGGAAGTGAAATGTTACAGAAGCCATCTTAGAACATCATGGGCTATTAAGACAACAGACTGAAGATCAACCAGATGTGAATGATGTATGACTGTCAACCATGTACACTGGACAAAGAGAGCAGACAGAAACCGAAGACCACAGAGACATGACTTCTCCGTAGATTGCTAAGATCATAGTTGAAGGTTACGAAGACCAAGTACTGCCAGAGGACAGTTCACCGAGACATTTGACGACCTACATAACAACAAGATAATGGTCATTATTAATCTCGCTACGAGACTGTGGTATCTTGTTTGATTTCGACGGTGGGGGGGGGGGGGGGGGGGAAGAGAGAGAGAGGGAGGGTGTGTGATTTCGGGCTGTATTATGTTCCTTTATTTTACTGTCTTGTTTGTAGAAGAGTGCAGCAAACTGGTGGCAGGTTTCTGTGCAATTGTTTCTGCCCATGTTCATAAATGTAGTTATTCTAGTCTACCCTCTCCCTCCTCTGTGTGGAGTTCAGATTGCAAGGCAAGCGTGACAATCCCTCACAGATAGAAAATAGGTAAGGGCAGGCCGCACAGTCGCAGCCATGGGACGATTTCACACTGACAAAACCTATCCAGAAGCCAATATTTGTAGCATGTGTGGATTCTGGTAAGCACATGTCAAATCGTTTCCTCTGCAACGGAGCTGTAACTTCTTTCTTTCTTTCCTATAATTTCCTTTTCAAGTGGCAATGATGATTGTGATAATGATATTGATGATAATGAAAATGTTGAATATGGTGATGATGTTGAATATAGTTGTGATGTTGTTGTTGATGATGATGATGATGATGATGGTAATAATGGTGATGATGATGATGATGATGATGATGATGATGATGATGAAAATGTTGATTATGATGATGATGTTGAAAATGGTGATGATGATGGTGTTGATTATACTGAAGGTGATGATGATGATTATGTTTATAATCATGAAGATGATGCTGCTAATGGTGAATTCGATGATGTTGTTGATGGTGATGATGTTCATTAATGTGATGATGTTCATCGTGATGATGGTGTTGATAATGCTGATTACTGTGATATTGATTATCAGGACGATGATGAACACGATGTTGTTGATTATGGTCATATGATGTTCACGATGATAATGTTGATCACGGTGATGTTGATGATGATAATGTTGATGATGATAATGTTGATCACGGTGATGTTGATGATGATAATGTTGATGATGATAATGTTGATCACGGTGATAATGTTGATTGTAGTGGTGTTGATATTTTAACGTAATGTTGATAACGATGGTTGTGGCGATGATGTTGGTGTGAAGATGGTGACAACCATCATGAAACTGGAGTCAAGTAGCATTGATGACAGTCGCCTACCTGAGATGGCTGCAGCTGCTGCGGCGGCTGGTGCATCTATGAGTTGGTAGGTTGGTTTGAAGGCACAGCAGTGGTGGATGTGACGGCGGAGTTGCTGGATATGTAGGGGTACTGAGAGTAGTAATCTGTAGCCGGGCTCCCATAGTTGTAGAAGCCGTTGTCCTGGAGGCGTGGGAGAAACAAACAGCCAGGGTAAATGCCCTGTTTCATAATAGTTCAACAGTGTCAAGTGTGTGTGGGTAAATGCCGTGTTTCATAAAAGGTAAACAGTATCAAGTGTGTGTGTGTGTGTGTGTGTGTGTGTGTGTGTGGGTAAATCCCGTGTTTAATAATAGTTTACCAGTGTCAAGTGTGTGTGTGTGTGTGTGTGTGTGTGTATGTGTGTGTATAGAGCGAGAGAGAGAGAGAGATAGAGAGAGAGAGAGAGAGAGAGAGAGAGAGAGAGAGACAGAGACAGAGAGATAGAGATAGAGACCGTCCTTGGCTGAGCTATCTATCGTACATGAAGTTTAAACAACTGCCAATAATTGTCTGCTACAGTTATATGTCTGATTGTACAGAGTCAGGAATTTCCTGGGAAAGAAAGGCTACCGTCGTGACATTGACCCCGTGACCTACCGAATGCCACTCGATCTAAACATGTGGGGCTACCACCATATATCCCCGGGGTGGAATAGCGGTACTTCTTCTTCTTCTTCGTTCATCCGGAGTTTTTTTTCGGACGTGATTGCGTTGTGCCAGTTTACAGCAGAGCTGCGTTCTTGCGCCGTTAGGCCGACACATCCGACTTCTGCGGGCATTTGTTGACCGGGTTAACCTTCCCGGGGGTTTCTTAGGACATTAGACTCTCACTGTTGTGGTGTTATCTCCCATCCCATCTTGGCCCATATAGAACAGCCAAAGGCATCCTGGTCAGCCCTCAAGGGAAGGCAGGGGCAGACCATGGGCATTCCCCGGCATCCAAGGAGGCTTCCATAATTGCAGAGCCATCACACAGCGCACTGGTACTGGGCTCACCCAAGGAATCGTCACGTCCTGCACATGGCTGCTTAGCCTCACTTCCGTATATTGGGCCTTCCGTTCACCATAGGCTGTTCTTCTAGAAGCCAGAAGAATGCAGTTTGCAGATGACATCCACACAGTGAGCTTTCGATTCAGACTTTCCACGTAATGGATTTGCTATCCGAGCAATATTCCATTTTGTGCCACTAGGACACTTTTTCCACCTTTTATGAAGCCCACACAATGAGCTTTCGATTCGGACTTTCCACGTAATGGATTTGCTATCCAAGCAATATTCCATTTCATGCCTCTGGGAGGCTTGTGTAACCGACATGCCTGTGGTATGAAGTGTGGCAGTCTAAATACTTCTTCATGTACATTTAAATGTCAACCTGAATACAGTTAATGTAAGCTGCAGTCAACTTGAGCTTGTTGATATCTCCATAGAGCTTGTCCTCGAATGAAGCAGGTGTGGGCCAACATATCTTTCTCTGTTCTGCATATATTGGGCACTCTTGCAGCAAATGTTTAGCTGTCATTTTACCAAGTTCCACAATTACATTCATCTGTATCTCCTATCTTTAGTTTGTTGAACAAGTGGTATTTCAGCCTGTTATGTCCTGTGCGGAGTCTGAAGATTGTTACTTGTTCTCTTCGGTCGAGTTTGTAATATGCATCATCCTTCTGGTGGCCTGGATGCTCTGATTCCCATTTGGTTCTATAAGTGCTTTTTATCAACCTCTTTGCCTCATCATAGATTATGTCTATGTCAGGCTGTGGTAGTCGTCCGCCCTCTTTTGCCAGTCTGTCAGCCTCTTCATTTCCAGGTATACTGCAATGTGATGGGATCCACTGTATTACAACTTTTTTGGATTTCTGGCATAGACCATGGAGTGCTGCTCTTAGGTCAGCTAGTTCTGTGCTGTTTTTGCTCTTCAGTATTGAGACAGCTGACTTTGCATCTGTGAAGATAGCTATTTGCTTCTCTTTATTTTCCTCCATCAAGAGCATTTCTGCTGCAGTTTTCAGAGCCTCTACCTCCGCTTTGAAGTTACTTGAAAACTTTCCAGTTGCCACTGAACTTGTTTTTTTTTTTCACTCCATTTTTTAAATTTAGGAGAATTCCTCCTCCTCCATTCTCTACTGAATTTTTGGCTGATCCATCTGTATATGCATGGGTCCAATTGCTGCTTGGGTAATGTTCTTTTATGTAGTTTAGGGTTATTTCTCTTCTTTCGGTTTCATGCTAAGTGTTCTTTTTCTCAATACCAGGAATGTTTTCTATCATCTCAGGCAGTTGCTGCTGTCTCCAAGCTGGGAACTTGTCTGCATTGTAAATGGGTCTGACTGTTGATATGTTAAGTATGGGATCTGCCCTAATCTTTCGTTTTGCAGTTTCTACAAAGTTGCTACGCTTCAGTCTTCCCTTTCCAAAACCACTAAACCTTTTATACATAGGGTGGTCTGTCAATCTTCTAAATTTTTCAGCTTGTTGCTGGGCTCTGCTATCTCTTCTATCCTGCATTGGTTGTAAACAAGTGATCTTTTCTAATTCATTAATAGGCGTTGTCTTCAGGCTTCCAGTTATGATTCGCATTCCTTGATTTTGGACTCTACTTATTTTGTTAAAGTTTGACTTAGCTGCTGTTGCCCAAGCTGCAATGCCATATTCCAGTACTGGCCTCACCCGTCCAGTATATAACTTCTTAAGAACTTTCTCATCTGCTCCCCACATTGTACCAGCAAGCTTTTTCATGATTGCCATTCTTTGCCTTGCTCTTGTTCGAATTTTCTCAACCTGTGTCTTCCATGTCAGACGACGATCAAAGGTGACTCCTAGATAGTTTGGATTTTCTTCATGGCGCAATATTTTTCCATTCAAAACCAGCTTAGGTTGCTGAGTTTTAGTTGAGAGTGAGAACACTGTGCATGTTGTTTTCTCCTCACTTATCTTCACTAGCCATGATTTTGACCAGTCCTCTAGCGCTAATAGGGCTTGCTGTATTCTGCTGTTAGCTGTACTAATATATTCTTCAGATGTCCATATGGCTAGGTCATCTGCAAAGGATGATGTGTGTACTCTGGCTGGAAAATTTTCCGTGATGTCGTTTATATATGCTAGGAATAATGTTGGTGAAAGAACTCCTCCTTGGGGGACACCTTGCTCCAACAGCATCATTTTGCTGGTTTGTCCTTGTACTTTTGTCCTGGCAGTTCTGTTCTCAAGGTAGTGGCTGATCCAATTGTACATTTTCCCACAAACGTGCATTTTTTGCAGTTTTACTTTCAGTCCTTCCTTCCATACTTTATCAAATGCTTTTTCTAAATCTACCCAGACCGCTAGTGTGTGTTTTTTCTCTTGGAAGGCATCCTCTATTTCCTGAGCTATATAGGTTATTTGATCTTCAGTGGATCTGTACTTTCTGAATCCTGCTTGGTGTGGTGTTAAGAGTTGGTTTTCTTCCAGATGCCATGTTAGCCTGACATTGATAATGCGTTCCATTAATTTTCCTACACAGCTAGGTAGATTGATAGGTCGATAGCCATTTGGTTCTTCCAGGTCTTTTCCTTTCTTTGGGACTGGTATTAGTATAGCTTCCTTCCAAGCCTGTGGGACTATTCCCCTCTTCCAGCTGTAATTTAGGACTGCTAGTAGTTTCTTTTTTGCCTTAGTGCCTAGTCCTATTAGCATTTCATTTGTGATTCCATCCTTTCCTGGTGATTTCTTCTTTTTTAGGGTATTCATTGCCTGTTCCATTTCTTCCATTGTTAGATTTGCCATCATATATTCTGCTGCTGTCTCAGTATTTCTATGATGTATCTGTTTATCTTTGATTGCTTTCTTCTGTTCGGTTGTAATATCAATGTGGTTTGCACTGGCATAGTGTTCCATTAGTGCATTTGCAGCCTTTTTTCCTGTAAGCAAGGCATTTCCTTGTTTAATTGTTATTTGTTTGTTTCTAGGTCCTTCATTGTTCATGGCTTTCACTAGTTTCCATAGTTTGTTTCCATCCCTGTCAAAATTCAGGTTTTCTGTTTTTTTCCTCCAACAATCTCTTGTTGTTTGATTTACTGTTCTTTTATATTTTGCTGAGATGGCTTTGAGAGAGATGTTCGCTTCAGTTGTTTGTTCTCTCTCTGCGGTCTTCCTAGCATCTTCAACTTTGTCCTCCAAAATTTGTAGTTCTTCAGTCCAGTATGGTTTGTAATTTTTCCTCGCTCCTCTTGGAATAGACTCAGTGGCCGCCTGTATTATTGCTCTGTTTAGACTTTCCACCATTTGCTTCATGTTGCCATATCGTGTATTTATGTTTTCACAATATTTGTCTGGTAGTATGGCAAATCTGTCCCAATCTGCTCGTATGTAATTCCAGCGGGGCAAAGGCTTTTGCTCCTGTGGAACATACTCCATATTCATTACAAGCTTGATCGGTCTGTGGTCACTACCTGCTAATTGGTCAAGCACGTGGCGATCAATTTTGTGGAGGATGTCTCCTGTGCAGAAAGCTAAGTCTGGAGTAGAAGTGGTAATCCATCTTCTGGAGTAGAAGCTCGGTGTGTCATCCACTGTGTTGAGTAGATGGAGATTTGAGTCTATTTCCCAGTCCTCCACTTCATCTCCTCTTTTGTCAGTATCTGGGTATCCCCATCTTTCTGAACGGCTATTAAAATCTCCGACAACAATGCAATTTGTGTCAGTTATTTTCATGTTTGAGAGTGTAAGATCCTTATCTGCTGGGCTATACAGATTGTAAATTCTTATTTTCATGTCCTTTATCATTATATCAACACCTATAATTTCCGTTTGGTTGTCAGAGATCACAGATACTTCGCTGCAAGGTATTGTATTTCGTACAAGTATTACAACTCCTCCTGTGTGTCCTTCACGGTCGAAACGTGTGGCCTGATATCCCTCGACTGAAAATGTGCGATTGGCGTTGAGGTGTGTCTCTTGAATGCATGCCACATCTATTCTATCTTTATGAAGACGCTGTGTTAGGGAGGCTTTCTTGTTATAAACTCCTTCGGCATTCCACTGTAGTATGTTGAGTGTCCGGGGTGTTTGGTCAATAGCTCTTAACCTACTCCTCTGTGCCTTGACTCCACAGCACAGGGGAAGGTGACCACCAGTAGTCATGGGTGGACCCCCTCGAGGCAGGGGGCCCGGCACTACCACCGCCTGATGGGACTTCACGGGATTAGCACCATAACGATTAATTTTAATTTGTGACATCATGAATTAAGTTACGTTGCACTGCCTTGTCAAGCCTGTGGCTCAGTACATCCGATTTCGACAAGCATTTGTTTGGGGTGCTTTCCCTAGCCTTTGACTGTCCCCAGTCTACCTACAAGGCAGCAGGTTTGTGTGTCACTTGGTCTGGTCCCTCTCCCTTGACCTGTCCGACATGGGTGACCCTACCAGTAGCTGTGCTACCGTCGGCATAGCTCTTGGGGCCATTGGAACACACAAGCCCCTTTACCTCGACAAGGTGGACACACGGTAGAGGGGGAATAGGGGTACTGTACTCAGTGTGCTTATAAGTACACTTTTACTTACTGTACTTACAAGTACTTCACGTGGGTTATGTACGAAATGTTCTTATAAACATTTTACAGGGGTTCTTTACTTACAAGTACATTGTACTTCATGCAACGATTAAATAACCTATGTATTTACCTTCAGTTGGGCTCGTATAGACAAGACAAAAACCTCCCAGTGAATATACAAGATAGAAACCACATAGGAAGGTGAAGATAAGACCGCCAGAGGATGGACAAGAAAATACCTCAAGAGGGCAGACAAAATAAGAAAGCCAGAATACAGACATGATAAGATAATAGACACGATAAGAGGATAGACTAGACAAGACCGTGGGGGACAGACACGACAATTCAACTCTGTCTGTGTTCTTGTGTCTCAATGACTAGAACAGTCCAGTCACCAGCGCGTTGTCTGTGTTCTTGTGTCTCAACGACTAGAACAGTCCAGTCACCAGCGCGCTGTCTGTGTTCTTGTGTCTCAATGACTAGAACAGTCCAGTCACCAGCGCGCTGTCTGTGTTCTTGTGTCTCAACGACTAGAACAGTCCAGTCACCAGCGCGTTGTCTGTGTTCTTGTGTCTCAATAACTAGAACAGTCCAGTCACCAGCGCGTTGTCTGTGTTCTTGTGTCTCAACGACTAGAACAGTCCAACCACCAGCGCGCTGTCTGTGTTCTTGTGTCTCAATGACCAGAACAGTCCAGTCACCAGCGCGTTGTCTGTGTTCTTGTGTCTCAACGACTAGAACAGTCCAACCACCAGCGCGCTGTCTGTGTTCTTGTGTCTCAATTACTAGAACAGTCCAGTCACCAGCGCGCTGTCTGTGTTCTTGTGTCTCAATGACTAGAACAGTCCAGTCACCAGCGCGCTGTCTGTGTTCTTGTGTCTCAACGACTAAAACAGTCCAGTCACCAGCGCGCTGTCTGTGTTCTTGTGTCTCAATGACTAGAACAGTCCAGTCACAAGCGCGCTGTCTGTGTTCTTGTGTCTCAACGACTAGAACAGTCCAACCACCAGCGCGCTGTCTGTGTTCTTGTGTCTCAACGACTAGAACAGTCCAACCACCAGCGCGCTGTCTGTGTTCTGATATCTCAGCAGGAATACCCAAACATGGGCCTGTCAGTCCACGATTGGCCAGACAATCAATTAGCCACCATTAATCAACTTGGAGCCATTACCAGATGTTTGCAGCGTCCCACCACGACAACAATTTCTGGAAAATACTGTCGCTGTGCGAGGGGCAGGAGTGAAATAGGCACTGACTGTGAGGAACACTGTGACCCAAAATCATCTAACATCTCCACTTAGCAATGTGAACACTCACAAAATCATCTAACATCTCCACTTAGCAATGTGAACACTCACCAAATCTTCTAACATCTCCACTTAGCAATGTGAACACGGACAAAATCATCTAACATCTCCACTTAGCGATGTGAACACGGACAAAATCATCTAACATCTCCACTTAGCGATGTGAACACGGACAAAATCATCTAACATCTCCACTTAGCGATGTGAACACGGACAAAATCATCTAACATCTCCACTTAGCGATGTGAACACTGACAAAATCATCTAACATCTCCACTTAGCGATGTGAACACGGACAAAATCATCTAACATCTCCACTTAGCGATGTGAACACTGACAAAATCATCTAACATCTCCACTTAGCGATGTGAACACTGACAAAATCATCTAACATCTCCACTTAGCGATGTGAACACGGACAACATCATCTAACATCTCCACTTAGCGATGTGAACACGGAAACCCGCTACTCATCAACAAAGAGAATGGATGACGACGCATATATGATAGTTCGTGACATTCACTTGCATGGAAAACTGCCACGATAATTGCCGCAAGACAGGTCAGGAACGGAAGGTAATAGAAACAAAAATGACATTGAAAACACAAGCACTGGATATTCCGCTACGTAAAGTTTAAAAAAAAGAAGAAAAAAAAAGAGAAATGTGGCATGAGTGGCTACCAAGCATAGTACCTTGTCTGTGACAAACTTTGATGGATATACTGCCCCGGCCATGTACCAATTCTCTCATCTGCCACTGCCTCCTCCACCTGTGATCTTGTCAATGGACACAATATTCTTTGTATCCCTCATCATCTTCACCATGTTGACATTTCTTACTTTGTCTACAGACTCTATCTCTCATCACATGATCACCAAAACAATAATAATACAAAACGCTGTCTGTGTCTTACAGTATGCGCACAATGATCTACTTTCAATAGCCTTATCCGGACATTCGTTGTGAGGCTGTCCAAGAGATTCGAAACGTTATTCTCAGAAACCTCATCTCTTCTGCTCCAAGATCTTTCTAATTTGTTCATATTCCGTGATTCACTGGCTAACAGTAGCACAGGTTCTATATAACATACAAGAGTACGTTATTCCTAATTGTGAATGAAAGTGGATTATTACATTTACTTTTCATCATACTGTCCATCTTCGCTTGGCTTATTCTGCCCTTAATCTCTGTAATAATCTCAGTTAAATACCAGTTGATTTTATCATGTATAATATAAACTTATGTTCATTACTGTAGTTTGAGTGAGAGAGTGAGTGAGTGTGACTGAGAGAATGAGTTAGAGTGAATGAGTGAGAGTGAATGAGTGAGCGTGAGAGTGAATGAGTGAAAGTGAATGAGTGAGCGTGAGAGTGAATGAGTGAGCGTGAGACTGAATGAGTGAACGTGAGAGTGAATGCGTGAGAGTGAGAGTGAATGAGTGAGCGGGCGAGGGAATGAGTGAGCGGGAGAGTGAATGAGTGAGCGGGAGAGTGAATGAGTGAGCGTGAGAGTAAATGAGTGAGCGTGAGAGTGAATGAGTGAGCGGCAGAGTGAATGAGTGAGCGGGACAGTGAATGAGTGAGCGTGAGAGTGAATGAGTGAGCGTGAGAGTGAATAAGTGAGAGTGAATGAGTGAGCGGGAGAGTGAATGAGTGAGCGTGAGAGTGAATGAGTGAGCGGGAGAGTGAATGAGTGAGCGGGAGAGACAGAATGAGTGAGAGTGAATGAGTGAGCGGGAGAGTGAATGAGTGAGCGGGAGAGTGAATGAGTGAGAGTGAATGAGTGAGCGTGAGAGTGAATGAGTGAGCGTGAGAGTGAATGAGTGAGCGTGAGAGTGAATGAGTGAGCGGGATAGTGAATGATTGAGCGGGAGAGTGAATGAGTGAGCGGAAGAGTGAATGAGTGAGCGGGAGAGTGAATGAGTGAGCGTGAGAGTGAATGAGTGAGCGGGAGAGTGAATGATTGAGAGGGAGAGTGAATGAGCGAGCGTGGGAGTGAATGAGTGAGCGTGAGAGTGAATGAGTGAGCGTGAGAGTGAATGAGTGAGCGTGAGAGTGAATGAGTGAGCGTGAGAGTGAATGAGTGAGAGTGAATGAGTGAGCGTGAGAAGGAATGAGTTAGCGTGAGAGTGAATGAGTGAGCGTGAGAGTGAGTGAGTGAGATGTGAGCGGGGAGTGATGATGAGCGTGAGAGTGAATCAGTGAGCGTGAGAGTGAATGAGTGAGCGGCAGAGTGAATGAGTGAGCGGGACAGTGAATGAGTGAACATGAGAGTGAATGAGTGAGCGTGAGAGTGAATAAGTGAGAGTGAATGAGTGAGCGGGAGAGTGAATGAGTGAGCGTGAGAGTGAATGAGTGAGCGGGAGAGTGAATGAGTAAGCGGGAGAGTGAATGAGTGAGAGTGAATGAGTGAGCGGGAGAGTGAATGAGTGAGCGGGAGAGTGAATGAGTGAGCGTGAGAGTGAATGAGCGAGCGGGAGAGTGAATGAGTGAGCGGGAGAGTGAATGAGTGAGCGGGAGAGACAGAATGAATGAGCGTGAGAGTGAATGAGGGAGCGTGAGAGTGAATGAGTGAGCGGGAGAGTGAATGAGTGAGCGGGAGAGTGAATGAGTGAGAGTGTGTGTGTGTGAGTGAATGAGTGGGAAGGAATGAGTGAGAGTGAGAGTGAATGAGAGAGAGAGAGAGAGTGTGTGTGTGTGTGTGTGTGTGTGTGTGTGTGTGTGTGTGTGGGGCATGCTGGCATCACTACTTTTACGTCACATACTTTTTATGTACATATTTTTCTCCATGTTTAGCCTTGTTTATGTTTACAACATTCATTTCACAATGTTTATTTTTCTTCCTATGTAAATGTATAATGCTCTTGATGAACGAAAGACGAGTGATTGGAAGGGCCGAATGTAAGACGGGCCTGCGCGCCCAATTTGTGACCCTAATAAAGTTGATTTGATTTGATTTAATACATCCTCCATCTGATAAGTTTATATCCCCAAATATGTCAGTGTATTGATATGGTTAAAAATGGTTCATTCTGGTGTAATATCACATTGTGATGTTGATGTTTTCACAGAAATAATCATTGATATTATTTTCTTTATATTTAAGGTGCCGGCTCTCTGGGAAAGGGTACGGACGCAATTCGTAGAACCGTTCGAAACACAACTGCAGACGATTGAGAAGCAGACCGTTTTGAGCTGGTTATTTTATAAAATGGCATGAGTGCTGGTTCGTTCAGAAATCAATGGCAAACTACTGAACGTAAACTTGCAAGAAATCACGAACAGCCAAAAAGTGTTGGGGTTGGCTGCAACGTCCCGTAAAGAATTTGCAACTAGCTTTTTTTATGTATTTAAGGACCTTACTTATTTTGCACGGAACAATTCAACATGTAACTTTTTCAACACATCTCCCGCCCATTAAAGTATCCACATATTCGCTGCAATATATCTGTAACAGTCAAGGTGAGCAGAAGACTTCTCTGAAATCCCGATATGTTGAAGCCAATCATGGACAGTTAGCAGAGAAGTGAAGCAGTGTGTAGGAGCTGCAGAGATTTGGTTGTGTAGAAAAATGATGAGACACACGTGGACAGATAGAAAGAGTCACGAAGCTACTTTGAAAACTGGTAAACCACAAAGAGAACTGGTTACTGGCATCACACGAAGGCAGTCTACGATCTTAGTGCGTGTCATGTGAACGGACAAGCCAGAGTACATAGTGGCCACGGGAATGTTGGAGGGGAGAAGGTATAGGGAGACCAATATTGAAGATGCTGGACATTTTAACATCATGGCATGGAGGATCATTGTATACCTCTGACATATCCAGATAGGACTTCAACATACAGCTGACGCACATAAACAACTTACGTATGCTGAGACTGTGCTTGCCCCACCGTAAGACAGGCTTGCTGGAGAACCTGCGATTGATTGCCAATGAAAACAGGGTCAAGGACAAGTGTAACCAATGTTTGCATTCACATCTAACTTACCCTAAAGTGTTGCCATTTTGACGCTTTTCGCACCAAATTAAGTGCTTTTTCAAGTAATTTAGTGCCAAAATGTTGCATTTAGCGCGGCAGCGCGACTTTGGTGCTTCACAATTTTTTTTAATTTTTTTTTTTTTTTTTTTTGGGGGGGGGGGGGGGGGGGGGGTTGGTTTGTTGGGTGGGTTAAAATTACTTTAAAAATCATTTTGGGAACACTAAAAAGCCGAATTTGAACTGAAGCGAGGGAGTAAAACAGTCTTAGTACATTACCGCGCAATATTCAAGTCATTTAACTCCCTTTAATACGATTTAGTTGACGTGAGTGACTGCAACGCGCAGGCAATATGCAATGCGTTAAAAGATTGTTTAAACAAGAATGGACTTGAGTTGCAAAGACTATTTGCACTCGGCACTGACAATGCATCTGTCATGACAGGTGTAAACAATGGAGTATATGCAAAATTAAACTCCAAAGTTCCTCATCTGGTACTAGTTAGGTGTGTATGTAATTCCCTTCAGCTGGCAGTGTCACAGGCTGCAGCTGCTTCTCTGCCCAGGAACATAGAGTTCATGATTAGAGAAACATATGACTGGTTTTCTCACTCAAGTATTCATCAAGCAAAGTACAGGGGGCTTTTTGCTTCAATAAATGATGGACAACATCCGCTGAAGGTTGTTCAATTAAGCCAGACACGATGGATGTCCTTTGTCAGAATATTGCAGCAGTGGGTCGAGCTCAGAACTCATTTTGATATAGCAAGACTCAACGAGCGCTTTTACACAGCAGAACTTCTAAATTCTATGTTTAGCGACATGAATAACTATACGTATCTCATATTTCTCAAGCACATTCTCGGAGAAGTTCAAAGTGTGAATAAGAAATTCGAAGCAGACATACAGGATCCAACAAAACTACTCAGCGATCTTGTCCAACTCACTGAGTCTGTCAGTTCAAAGATTGCTATTCCTGGGGAAAATATAACAGAAAGTGATGCTATTCAAGATTATTTAGATCCTAATCCCAATCTAGGTTATGAGTTTGAGAAAGAAATAGCAGGCTACCAGTTTCCTGATGAGAAAGAAATTCGTGGATGGTGCATCCAGTTTTTAATAGAGCAGTTGAAACAGCTGCGTTTATGTTTGCCCGATAACGTTCGAGTGTTGCAGTCCATGTCATGTCTTAGTGGAAGTGAATGTCTACAGCCAATGAAGCCCTATATATTGGATCTTGCTAAAATGTTTGTAGAAGATGCAGCTACTCTCACCCGTATCGATTTCCAGTGGAGAAAACGTCATCTTATGCAGTGGACACAGACCTCTGACACACTTTGACAGTGGGCAGAAATAGCCTCTTTCAGGGATGCCACTGGTGAAAATACTTTCCAAGATCTTACAGATTTAGCTTAAACTGTGCTCATTTTAACTCATTCTAATGCGGACGTGGTGCGTATTTTCAGTCAGATGGGAGTTATAAAATCAAAATTGCGGAACAGACTAAGCATTAAGATTTGACTATTAGATATAGAATGAAACGATGCAGCAAATGCTGTCATGATAATAAACTACCTAAGGATATTCTACGAAAAATAGGAGGCATATACACGATTCTATCAATCATCATCATCATCATCGCAGGAGCAAACACAGCAGGAAATAGCTACAGAAACTGAAGAGGAGTTGTTTGATTGGGATGTGGCAGATCTGGAATAAACTTCATTCTAATATTCAGTGATAATAATAAATTATAATGTGCTACTTTATAACATTTTGAATGAATACCGCCAGTGCTTGTTTTAGTGCCTTCACAAAAAAAATATTATTGCAATATAGTGCTTTTTTTGGCTCGAGAGTAGTTCTGACTGGGACTTGGATGATCAGGAATAAATTTCATTCTAATATGAAGTGATAATAATAAATTATAATGTGCTACCTTGTTACATTTGTAATAACAACAGTTGGTGCTTTGTTTGGTGCTTTCCAAAAAAAATGGGTGCTTTTTTGCGTCAATTTTGGTGCTTTTTCATCAAAAGGAGATGGCAACACTGCCTACACAACTGTTGTCAGGGCTCAGACTCCCACAACTACTAGCTTACCCTATAACATTGTTGTCAGGGCTCAGACTCTCACAACTACTAGCTTACCCTATACCATTGTTGTCAGGGCTCAGACTCTCACAACTACTAGCTTACCCTATACCATTGTTGTCAGGGCTCAGACTCTCACAACTACTAGCTTACCCTATACCATTGTTGTCAGGGCTCAGACTCTCACAACTACTAGCTTACCCTATACCATTGTTGTCAGGGCTCAGACTCTCACAACTACTAGCTTACCCTATACCATTGTTGTCAGGGCTCAGACTCCCACAACTACTAGCTTACCCTATACCATTGTTGTCAGGTGTCAGACTCTCACAACTGCTAGCTTACCCTATACCATTGTTGTCAGGGCTCAGACTCTCACAACTACTAGCTTACCCTATACCATTGTTGTCAGGTGTCAGACTCTCACAACTACTAGCTTACCCTATACCATTGTTGTCAGGGCTCAGACTCTCACAACTACTAGATTACCCTATACCATTGTTGTCAGGTGTCAGACTCTCACAACTACTAGCTTACCCTACATCATTGTTGTCAGGGCTCAGACTCTCACAACTACTAGCTTACCCTATACCATTGTTGTCAGGGCTCAGACTCTCACAACTACTAGCTTACCCTATACCATTGTTGTCAGGTGTCAGACTCTCACAACTACTAGCTTACCCTATACCATTGTTGTCAGGTGTCAGACTCTCACAACTACTAGCTTACCCTATACCATTGTTGTCAGGGCTCAGACTCTCACAACTACTAGCTTACCCTATACCATTGTTGTCAGGGCTCAGACTCTCACAACTACTAGCTTACCCTATACCATTGTTGTCAGGTGTCAGACTCTCACAACTACTAGCTTACCCTATACCATTGTTGTCAGGGCTCAGACTCTCACAACTACTAGCTTACCCTATACCATTGTTGTCAGAGCTCAGACTCCCACAACTACTAGCTTACCCTATACCATTGTTGTCAAGGCTCAGACTCTCACAACTACTAGCTTACCCTATACCATTGTTGTCAGGGCTCAGACTCCCACAACTACTAGCTTACCCTATACCATTGTTGTCAGGGCTCAGACTCTCACAACTACTAGCTTACCCTACATCATTGTTGTCAGGGCTCAGACTCTCACAACTAATAGCTTACCCTATACCATTGTTGTCAGGGCTCAGACTCTCACAACTAATAGCTTACCCTATACCATTGTTGTCAGGGCTCAGACTCTCACAACTACTAGCTTACCCTATACCATTGTTGTCAGGGCTCAGACTCTCACAACTAATAGCTTACCCTATACCATTGTTGTCAGGGCTCAGACTCTCACAACTAATAGCTTACCCTATACCATTGTTGTCAGGGCTCAGACTCTCACAACTGCTAGCTTACCCTATACCATTGTTGTCAGGGCTCAGCCTCTCACAACTGCTAGCTTACCCTAAACCATTGTTGTCAGGGCTCAGACTCTCACAACTGCTAGCTAACAATTACCCAGTACGATGTTAGAACCAAGACTCTCAGAACCACTTCAGGTAGCTCGCAGTTACAACTACCATGCATTGTCTTTTTAATAAAATGTAAACACGATGAACTGGCTATCTGTGGCACGCTTTATATTTATAAGAGCCTTACATGGTCCAAACAACAAGCCACCACCATGATCCTGTGCCATTCTTACAGCGAAGGTTAGATGCAAATTATCCTCCAGTAGTTCCTGTAGCCAGGTGCTTGACTACAGTGTCTTCTTCCAGCATCCATGCATCGCATGAATGCTTGTAACCGGTTTATTTGGTTAGTGTATTTCAGACAACTTATCACAAACATCAGAAAGATGCAGTTGTCGTGTTTTGGCCTCGTTATGAGAAGACAGAAACTGGAACATGTAACAACCGGAAAGATTTGCGGAAAGAGAGATAGGGGAAGACAGCGTGAGAAGATTCTTGAAAGTCTTGTGTCATGGCACGGAAGGGAGTCAAGGTACGAACTAATCCATGATGTTTGAGATGTAATTTGTGGAGAGGTATGATCGCCCTCGCCAGCCGGCAAGGCAGTGGATGATGAAGTTCAGTTTCGGAGACACGATGATGTTTATGAACACGTTGTCTGCGATGTTTAGTGTGTGTAGACTGTCAATATATGCATTGTTGTAATTCTTAGTCCACGATATTCTATGACTTTGTAACGATGAAGCTCAAGCACCCTTCTTTCTTTATTTAGTGATGGGTAATTAGTCCAGGACTCAGTCCCGTGTTTCCCAAGGAAAGATACATGTTCTCACAAATGTCAGTGACTTTGTTGCGTTGGCTGGACATGTGTCCCAGGCTATTCATACTGTTTAATCTCTGCATATCGAATCTGTGGCCAAAGAGTTAGGAATGCAGTTCGTAATCCCGCATACCGCGTTTGAAACACGGCTGCAGGCGATTTGGGCAGTCGACACCTTGCGTTGGTTTCCTATACAAAAGGTACGAGTGCCAGTCGTTCAGAGAGCAATGGCCAACTAAAGCACGTAAACTTGCCAAGAAATCACCAACAGCCCCAAAATGCTGCAGTTGACTGCGACGTGGTGTAGCGGATATGCAAATACAAACGAAATATCTGCATGACTGTATCAATGTAGGTCGGACTTGTGTTGCACACACAACACCGTTGATGATTACGGACCTAGATATGCAACATCTGTGGCCTTTTCAATGTCTTCATTGTTGGTTGTGATCTGTGGTTGGCATCATGTTTTGACAATGGACACTTTTATTAATATAAGTTGTTTTCGTAAAACGATTTTCAATGTGTCTCTTGACAGACAGGATCAAGTCGTCTATTCTCTTATAACTATCTGAGAGGAAAACCGTGTTTCCCGCATATCTGAGCTCTGGGACTGGATTTGCGTCAGTTGTGAACTGATCACATTTGTCTCTAGACTCACGAGTGCTGACTTCGCCTCATATTTTCTGCACGTTAAACAGAGATGGGCACACAATGCAGCCCTCAGTTGCTAATATGAACCGGACCTTGGCTGTTTATTTCTTGCTCTTCTGTTCTCTGACATGTGGATGACCCAGGTAATCTCAAGACTCTCCACAACGTACCTGGATAATAGCCCTGGCCGCTAGGTGTGATCTGGCTGTAGCCAGTCATGTAGGCTGGACTTAACACTTGGTTACTGTGGTTCTTGATTTTTGGTGCTACTGAAACGAAGAACAAGAGAAAGCAACTAGATAAGTCGTGGTGTGCGAGGTTTGTGGCGCTATTGAAATGAACAAGAAAATAAACGAACAACTAGATTTGTCATGATATAAAGGATTGACATGTGACTGGCATAAACAAGAATAATAGTGTTTTGTTTTAAAACTAAATAAATAAAATAAAACACTTTATGATTTGTGATGAGCGGGATTCCTTATGCTAATAAACTGTTTTATAACCAGACACACCCATGTGGTATGTATGAAGCTACTAAAACAAAATAAAAGTGCTACTCTACAGAGGTAGGGGACAAGCTGTCACGCTAGTGACTAAGTTAGTTAGTTAGTTAGTTAGTTAGTTAGTAAGTTAATTAGTTAGTT